>VZRL01004035.1:203008-233709 GCA_013397895.1 Origma solitaria
TTTTTTTAAGGAGTCTAGACAGTGTCCCCAGTGAACTGGCACTTAAATGATGATCTAAAATCTCTCCCCAATCTACCCAGAGCAAGATTTAGATGTCTTTGGCTCTTATATTTCAGCAGCCTTGCTTTAAGCTTTTGATGCAGCAGCGTATGATTTTTAAACCAATATGGACTTTTTGCCTGAATTTGCCTGACAATGAGTGATTGCATCCCTCGCTCCTGCATTCCAAATTAATGGAGTTTTGCACAGCAGCTGCTGTAATTTACTGAGTGCTACCGCAGGAGGCAAGAGCAGCAGCACAGAAAGCGCTGGGTTCAGCCAGGGAAAAGCTGCTGATTGCCCTCGGGAAGGAGGGGTGGTGCCACTCATGAAATGTTCCCAGGGGGGCACTTAAACCGGGGAGATACCCCCCAGGGAAAGCTTGATTTGGTGGCCGGTTCAGGGCTCCAGAAATCGGGGTTATTTCTGGGTGTAGGTGACAGATGTTGGCTGTTCAAGGCCAGATTGGATGGGATTTGGAGCAAGCTGGGCTGGTGGAAGCCGTCCCTGGCAGGGGTGGGACTGGATGAGTTTTAAGCTCCCTCCCCAAACCGTTTGATGACAATTCCGCAATTCCTGGCTGCGGATTTCTCTCCCAGCCCGGTTTTTGGGGGGTCTTGAGAAACAGGTAGTCAATAGGTAACTCAAGTTAACTATGGGGAGGCAGAATATGTAAATTCTAAAACCCAGGAAAACAGAATTCCCTTAATCTCGTCAAGATAAGAGGGACAAGAATCTGTTTGAGGCCAGCACAGAAAGCCTGAATCACCCACCAAGGACTGCCCATGCTCCAGAGAGAAAGGGGAAAGGTGCACTGTGATGAAGACTACAGATCTTCATCACAGAAAGACCCCCAAAGACCACCAGGACACACAGCGGCACACACGCTAATGATATTAATGATTGCCAAGAAATGATTTGTATAACCACTCCTATCCCGGGGAATGTGATGAATATTCATGAATGTTACCCATAATATTGTGTGTTGGCAGTGCCGGGTGTGTGTGTTTGGAGGAGCGATCCCCAGCACCTGGCGCGTCGAATAAAGCAAATTCCCAATTCTGTGACTTTGTGTCTGAAGTGTCTCTGGGCCTGCTTGGGGCGAATCAGTCTCCTAACCCCCGTGGTTCTTTTTCCCCCGCAGGTGTGGTACATGGACAGCTACCACAACAACCGCTTCGTCCGGGAGTACAAATCCATGGCGGACTTCATGAACACCGACAACTTCACCTCGCACCGCCTCCCCCACCCCTGGTCGGGCACGGGCCAAGTGGTCTACAACGGCTCCATCTACTTCAACAAATACCAAAGCCACATCATCATCAGGTTCGACTTGAAAACGGAGACCATCCTCAAGACGCGCAGCCTGGACTACGCCGGCTACAACAACATGTACCACTACGCCTGGGGCGGCCACTCGGACATCGACCTCATGGTAGACGAGAACGGCCTCTGGGCCGTCTACGCCACCAACCAGAACGCCGGCAACATCGTCATCAGCAAGTTGGACCCCAATACCCTGCAGAGCCTGCAGACCTGGAACACCAGCTACCCCAAACGCAGCGCCGGCGAGGCCTTCATCATCTGCGGCACGCTCTACGTCACCAACGGCTACTCCGGCGGCACCAAGGTGCACTACGCCTACCAGACCAACGCCTCCACCTACGAGTACATCGACATCCCCTTCCAGAACAAGTACTCCCACATCTCCATGTTGGACTACAACCCCAAGGATCGGGCTCTCTACGCCTGGAACAACGGGCACCAGATCCTGTACAACGTCACCCTCTTCCACGTCATCCGCTCCGATGAGTTGTAGCCCGGCCTTGGTTAGAAACTGGGTTTAAGGGGGGAAAAAAAAAATTAAAATGAAAAATTTAAAAAAAAAAAAAAAAAAAGGAAAAAAAGGGAGAAACTTAATTTTAAAAATATGCTAATAAGAAAACATACTTTAAATAAGTAAATATATAAACAGCTGCCAAAATTAAGACCAACGTCATGGAGGATTATTCAGCATAAACCTGACAGATCAGCATTACCTCTACATTTCTAGAAGTCTGGCCCTGCATTATAGACTCACGAGCAACCATGTACTTGCAGCTGGAACTGCACTCCGAGAACCACTTCAGTTTGGGGTTTTGTTTTGTTTCTGTTCTGATAGCAAACCTAGAGTACATCCTCAAGCAGCAAGGCAATGACTGTTGGAAGTTCCCCCTCGGGAGCCTGGCTCTCCCCCATGTGAGGCTTGCATGGACATTCCCCCGGCGCCGCGGGCAGCTGTGATGGATGCGGGAGGTGGATTTTGAAGCAGGAAAAGCTGACCCGTGAGGAGCTCTGGCTGTCTCAACAAGACCTATCACAGGTTAGTTTTCTTCGCCTTCCATCGCAGCTACTGTCTCTCTCAACTGTGTTCTCGTCACTTAGATTAACTGTGCTGAGACCCGAAGTAGCTCATGGATCTGTGTCTTAGTAACTTATTAAACACGATGGTTTAAGTATGTATTATGAACAAGTTGTTGTACCCATATTGTTTGAACTTATGTATTCAGCAACTATATTGTATAATGTATGTCTGTTATTTACCAGAGGTGGCAAAACTTTGTATGTCCAGTTTATGCAATGAATGTTGTAAATGCAATGATGTAGTTTGGATTTAATAAATGATGGTTTTTTTCGTTTCTAAAAAGACAAAAAAAAAAAAAAGGATCAGTGTTCACCCTTATACACAGGTAACCAATTTCATGTTGATAATTACAAGAATATTCTCTTACTGTTATACTATCTACATAGCATTATGGTGGTTGGAAATTGCTTCCGTGGAGATTCTGTGGCAGCAGATCCCCATGGGAAGCTTTGTTTATGGAAGTGTGAAGGTAATTAATTTTTTTTAAGAGGAAAACTTTGTACTATCCACAGTTATCTAAGGAACAATAAAACTATTAGGAGACTTCCCTGCTTTGTTTGTTGTCTTCTCTGTGTGAATGAGTGAATGCAGGGGAGGGAGAACAGGAATTTTTGTGGGGTTTTTTTGGGTGAATGCTGAGCAGCCATCCTGAGTTTCCTTCCAGGGTGAGTTTCCTTCCAGGGAATATTTCCTGGGGCTGGGAGGATGGAGGTTTGGCTCTCTGCTCCGTAGGGATTCCCTTCCCATTTCCTTTTGGAGCAAGCACTGCTTCAAGGACATAAAACCCTGTGGCTGGTCCTGCTTTGGGCAGGGATCTGCCCACCTCCCCAGGGTCTGACAGTGTCTGGTGTTGGTGCCACAACAGGAGGAAACCTCGTCATCTGTCACCTTCACTGGAGCTGGAGACACTGCTTCAGACTGCTGGGTGCAACTGGATCCCATTCCTTCCTGGATGCTTGGAGTGCTCCCCATCCTGCGTTTGCTACAGCCTTGTGCAGGTAAAAACCTCCTTTTTTTACCTTGTTATATAGTGTGTCACTGCTGGGATCTGGGCACACAGCACAATCAGCCCTCCTGCTTCGGGCTCTCACAGGGCTGCAGGATGCTCATCTCCCTCTGCTGAGAGATTTGGGGTCTCATCTCTCTTTGCTGTGAGATGTGAGGTCCCGTCTCCCTCTGGTGAGAGATTTGGGGTCTCATTTCCCTCTGGTCAGAGATTTGGGGTCTCATCTCTCTCTACTGTGAGATGTGAGGTCCCATCTCTATCTGGTGTGAGATTTGGGGTCTCGTCTCTCTCTGGTGTGAAATGTGGGCTCCTCTCTCTCTCTGCTGTGAAATATGAGGTCTCATCTCTTCCCTGCACCCCCAGAAGAACAATATTTAGCAATTCCCACTCCAGCCAAAGGGGCAGCACCTTTCCCACCCATCTGGGGAGCCCCCAAGCTGAATCTCTGAGGCACTGGTCCCTGTGCAAGCTGCCAAGAACTCACTGGGGTGGCATCAGATCTTTGCTGCCTCTCCCCCCCTAGAAATGACCGTGTTCAGCACCACCAGGAATGACAAATTTTCAGCCAAGTGGCCTAATGAGGCTCAGCCTTTGGACTTGGCAGATGGATGTTTTAGGGCCCTGGGAGGGAGCACAGATCACCAGGGTCAGGAAATTGAATATCAGCAATTGGTGTTTGCTGCAAACTGCACATATGGATTTCAACCTCTCGGCCTTTGCAGCAGTTCCCTGCTGGGCTCTGCAACAGGAGGAGGGAAAGGGAGGAAAAAAGAGGTGTAATGTGGTTTCTCAGAGCTGGATTAAACCACAAGCAGGGCCCAGTCCTCCCCCTGAAGATGTTGCAGGCAGTTCCACGGGGCTGAAGCTGCCCTGTGTCAGCACTGCTGCTCTCGCTGAAGCCTTGGCTGGATGCAGAATGGGGACAGCTCTCTGAGGACTCATTCCTCTGCTACACTCTGTAATTCCAGCGCTGGGAGTGCTGGGTTTGTGGAGAACTTTGCTATTTAGCGGTGGTTTTCCCTCCAAGAGACTCAAAACACGGGGCTGGAGACCCATAGTGTAATTGGCAGCTGTATTGATCCTCGATGCGCAGGAGAAATCTGTTAAGGCAAAAAGCAGGAAGGCACCTGCAGTCATTTCTGTCTAATTAATGTATTTCTTCAGTGCAAACTCATTTAGGGGCAGCACACTGTTTTTCTAAGGGTCAGAGCTGGATCCAGGGGTGCTGCGATCAATGGGGCAGAGGATGGTGCTGACACCAGAGCTGGGCTTTGCTCTGGAACTGCTCCTGCCCAGCTCCTCGAGGGCTTCAGGGTGGAAATCCTGGCTGTACCATATTGCTTTTTGGAGTGGTTTATTGTCCCAGCAGCCAGGCTTTGTGTCCTCTGTCCCAGGAGACGTTCTGATGGCCCCAAGCACCAGACGGTTCCTCTCCAAAACCTTTGCAGGAGTTCACAGAGTTTATCCCAGCCCAAGAGTCCCATTTTGGGGAGAGGTTTCAGGCAGAGCACAGCGCACGGCAGGGCACCACCGAAACCTGCCCAGCCCACTCTGGCACCCTGGCACACCAACAGCACCCTGTGCCAAGCTCCCCACAGCCAGCGTGGGCATTAGACGGGAGCCGAGGACAAAAGAACACGCCTGCTTCAAAACATCGATCCGCAAAAATAAATCGAATTACAGAAAGGCAAAATAATGCTGTTTGCTTTAGGGCACGGCCACATTTAGATTCTAATTTTCCGAGTGCAATTCATTTAAGACAAAGGCTCCAACAGCACAGAATGTCCTTGAACGCAACAGGGACGGAGCAGCTCGTGTGTAACATGTACCCAAAGTTAATGAGATGGGAGAAGTGCTTTGAGGGGTGTACCTTTGTCCTATTTGCCTGTAGTGCAATATTCTATAAATGGATGCCATATGGCCGTGCACTTAATGGTATGGATTAGATTGGAAGTGGATGAGCCACTCAAAGACAAGAACGTCCCAGAGGATTGCTTTCTATAGCCTATGACTTAATTATTTGATGCACGAGGCTTGTTGGTCCAAATTTAGTGCTGGGAGTCAGTGAGCTGCCTCGGAGGAACATCTGACCATGGTTCAGGGTGTGTGTGTGTGTGTTAATGTGTTGTTAATATTTGCCAAGGTGCTCATTGGGAAGCCCTGCCCCAGGGATTTGGGAGCCCAGGGGCTGCTCCCAGCCCCACCAGCCGAGTCCATAGCTGGGGCAGATTGGATGGAGAGGGAAATTTTACATCAGCGTTGAGTGACAGGGCAAGGGGAATGGCTTTAAACTGAAATAGGGAAGATTTGCATGAGGTATTCGGGAGAAATCCTTTCCTGTGATGGTGCTAAGCCCTGGCATAGGTGCCCAGAGAAGCTGTGGATCCCTGGAAGTGTCCAAGGCCAGGCTGGACAGGGCTTGGCGCAGCCTGGGACAGTGGAAGGTGTCCCTGCCCATGGCAGGGGTTGGCACTGGATGATCTTTGTGGTCCCTTCCAACCCAAATCATTCCATGATTTAATTTCCTGCCACTCCACTGCTGCCAGAGGGAGCAGTGCCCTCCAGGTTGGGGTGGAGGGGGCACTTGAGGGGATTTGCTCTCATTCCTGCACTTCACCAAACCATGGTCCTTCCTTATCCTCAGCTCTGATCCAACCTCCCTTCCCTGGAGCCCTCAGCCATCCCAGGCCATCCTGCCCAGCTCTGGGCTGTGAAATGAAGCTTTGGGCTGTGAAATGGAGCTTTGGGCCGTGAAATGCAACTTTGGGCCATGAAATGCAGCTTTAGGCTGTGAAATACAACTTTGGGCCATGAAATGCAGCCCTGGGCTGTGAAATGCAGCTCTGGGCTGTGAAATGCAGCCCTGGGCTGTGAAATGCAGCTCTGGGCTGTAAATGTGGCTCAGAGCTGCAGGAGCACTGCCCCAGCCTGTCCCAGGAATTAAATGAAGCTCGCTCAACACCTGGCCCAGGAGCCAGGCACAAACCCTGGCTGTTGCTTAGCATCACCACAACTCTGAGAGCTAAAAATTTCCCTTTCTTCCTTTGCTGTTACTTCCCTGACCTTCATTAGTTCTGCAAGCACCGAGTGCTGAGCCCATATGGAGACAGTTATCATAAAAAACTGAATCCTGGCCCCTTAATTAGCTCCTCATTATCGGAGAGCTCCATATTGAAGCGTTAAGAACTTGTGAAGCAATTTGTTGAGTTTCCAATTAAAACTTTTTAGAATTGTTGAGCCTTTTAATACTTTGTGTTTACAAATTGCCTTGGACCCACACCAATACACACATTTCCTTCACTGGGGAAATATAACTGAGGAGCTGATCGTTATTAATATAAAATCCTTGGTTTTAATAAAGTCATAAACCATGTCAGCGAGGCTGCTCTTTTTATACCTGATACAATAGAGATGACTCTGAAAGAGTGCAGAGGAGTTAGAATCATTAAGAGGGCAATTAGAGGCTGATTTCCTAATAACTCCACTTTTACAGCACTGTAAAAACAAACGTACATCCCTCTTTGTATTAATTTCCCTTGGATGTGCTCCTGCCAGCTGCCAGCTCCTGAGAACCCCTGCTCCAGCCCATTGCACGATCGGGACCATCAGGAATAAACAAAAGCCAGGTGGGCATGGATTGTATTCAGTGGATCACACAAGGTTTGAGCTGGAGGAGAGCAGCTGCAGATACAAGCACAGGAGGAAAATTGGACTCTCCTGTGATGGATCCATGGCCAGATTTGCTGTGGCGGCCAAAAAATCGGAGAGGTGAGTGGCCACTTGAGAAGCCCATGTTGCTCTGATTTTCTGATAATCGTGGAGATTTGCAGAAGCTCGCAGGGAAGTCAGGCAGGCAGGACTTAAGATGGCGACTGAGAGATTTTTATTTACAAAAGTTTCTTTATATAAGCATTAATAATCTAGCAACTATTGGTCGACAGTTTTCCACCCCCTAAAACGATAGGTTACAAGTCTACAACATCCAGTACCAAAACCACTGAGATTAAAAGAGTACAGGAATGCAACTTATCTCTATTCGTCACGAGAAAGAAAAGAAAGATTTCTAAAACAGTGCAACTACAAGCCCAGGGGTGAGCTCTTCCTAAAATCTGCAGAGAAGGGCTCTGCTGACCTGGAGAGGGATTAGAGATGCGCTGGAAACCTCTCAGATGTGGTTCCCAAGCTTTTTGGAAGGGATGGCCACGCTCCCATCACATCCAGGGAGGGTTAAGGAGGGATGCAGCAGAACAGGGACCAGCCCTCCGGGATTTAACTCACCCCAAACTGCTTCTTCCTCCTGAAAAACAGCCCCAGGAAGAAGAAGTTCATGGCTGTTGGGAGCCTGTTGTGTGATCATCACGGGAGGACATGGATCACCCGGGAAGTGACTTTGGGTGTGGCAGAGCTGTGACAAACAGCCCCAGGAGCCACAACCTGAGCTGGGCTTTTGTGATAACACAGCACTTCAGTTCTCTGGGATGCTCCAAAGCCAGGAGCTGATCTGGATTGAGCATGTCATTTGTATTCCCATGCTGGTTTTTAAGCAAATCAGTCAAAAAAAACCCAAAAATCAAAAACAAAACAAACAAAACAAAACAAAACAAAACAAAACAAAACAAAACAAAACAAAACAAAACAAAACAAAACAAAACAAAACAAAACAAAACAAAACAAAACAAAAAAAAAAACAAAAAAACCCCAAAAAAAAAAAAAAGAGGAACAAAAAGAGGAATGCAAGTGAGTGATTGCGTGAGGAATGGGCTGGGCAGGCAGCAGTGGTCACTGGTGGCTCTGTGGATTTGGTGTCCTCTGAGAGGAGGTAGAAATGACCCTCAGGAATGGGTCTGGGACAGGGAGCAGCACCCCAGACCAGCTGGGAACCCACCAGGGGCTCAGGGTCATCTCCAGAGGTTTGTCCAGAATCTCCCACCTCCCTGCTGGACCTCAGCATCCCTCTAGCTTTGGGAGTGAATCCTCTCCCTCTCACCAGACACGGGCTGAGCTTTTTCTCACCCTCCTCCTGCCTCTTTGATCTGGCTTTTAAACAACCTCCTCACTTTCAGGAGAATTCATCCCTTTACCCCATTTTGGTGCTTTCTGGGCTACCAAAAAAGTTGTCTGCAGGCAGAGCAGCACAGTGGGCTCTTCCTCCAGCGAGCCCCCAGCACCAGAGGCGTTGGGGACAGGAAACACAAATGTGCATCTGTGGCAATCGAGCATTTCCCAGTGCTGTGCCACCAGGGCACTGTCACTCCAAATGAACATTACAGCGTGGCCTGAGCAGCCTTCCTCTCCCACCAAATTGGCCCTGACATTCCATAATAAAACAGACACGCCGTGCCTGCGGAGGGTCACTCCGAGGGGCTGCCACCAGTACCCTCTGCAGGGAGGGGTTCAATTAAAGTTTGATGGCACCTCTGCAGGGAAGAGCCACACGGAGGAGGAGCAGGAGATGGGCTGGGGTTTTACATGAGCAGCTGGGTGTGGTTTAGAATTTCATAATATTCGCGGCAGCAGGCAGAGGATGCTGGCAAGGAAGCAGGCAGAGATCCCCAAGATGGCGAAAGAGAGAGTTTTATTTACAGAAACTTCTTTATATATCCATTTATAATCTAGCAACCATTGGTCAGCAGAGAATCCACCTCCCAAAGTCATTGGTCACAGCTATACAGCACCTAATACCAAACACAGAGATTAAGAAAGTACAGAAAGTGCAGTTTATCTCTATTCTCCATGAGAAAGAAGAGAAGGATTTCTAAAACAGTGCAACTACAGCTGGGGAGGAATTTGCCAGCGATCCTGGCCGGAAGGAGCAGCAGCAGGAGCAAAGTCCAGGGGAAATACACGGGATGAGCAAGGAATAACACAGGATTACAGCAAAGATTGAGGAAGGAGGAAAGGACAGATGTGCCATGGTGGCTCTGGGTGCTTTGGAAGTGAGGCTTGGGTGAGTCCTGCGATCCAGGAGGAGTTTTCCTGAAGAAAAGGTGTTAGGTTAGGCCCGCTGCCTTTGAAAACAAATATTTGTGCTCTCAAGCAAGATTTTCTCTTGCAAACAGCACCCGAGAGCTGGCAGCAGCAGAGAAACACTTCCAGACATCCACATTTCTTCTCTCCTGTCATTTCCATCATTTCCCCTGGAACACCTGGGAAAGTGAACACAGGTCACGGATGCAGCAGTGGCCAGAGGTGTTTGGGATCTACAGTGGATGGAGCCAAACAGGCCTGGGATCCTCTGGGACAGCTGTGGTGGCACTGGAGATGATGGTGATTATGATGATGATGATGATGATGATGATGATAATGATGACAACACCAGGCCAGATGTGTTCCCATGTCTGCTCACTGGACACATGAGATGCTGCCTCTCCTTTGGGGATTTTAGGATCTTCCATCCCTGGGAGGAAAACCAGTTCCTGGAAACAGAGGACATTGTGCAGGAGGAAATCCTGAATTCCTGTAGAGCTTCCCCCAGTCTGTGGCACAGCCCAGGTGCAGGTGTTTGGATTGTGTTTGGAGTGTGTTTGGAGTGTGTTTGGAGGTGTGTTTGAGGTGTGTTTGGGGTGCATTTGGAGGTGTGTTTGGGGTGTGTTTGGGATTTGTTTGGGGTGTGTTTGCAGGTGTTTTTGGAGGTGTGTTTGGGGTGTGTTTGGAGGTGTGTTTGGGTCCATTTGGAGGTGTGGTTGGAGATGCATTTGGGGTGTGTTTGGGGTGCGCTTGGAGTGTGTATGGAGGTGTTTTGGGGGGTGTGTTTGGGGTGTGTTTGGGGTGTGTTTGCGATGCGTTTGGGATGTGTTTGGAGGTGTGTTTAGGGTGTGTTTGGGATGTGTTTAATGTGTGTTTTGGAGGTGTGTTTGGGGTGCATTTGGAGTGCATTTGGGGGTGTGTTTGGAGGTGTGTTTTGGGTGTGTTTGGAGGTGTGTTTGGGGTGCATTTGGGGTGTGTTTGGGGGTGTTCCCAGGTGTTTTTTTGTGTGTTCCCAGCACAGCCCTCTCCACAGCAGCAGCAGAGGAGGGCAAAGTGCTATAAACCAGCAGGGCTCCGTGCCCAGATTCCAGCCGTAACACTTGCTTTGGAAAACTCGATAAACCGGGTTTTTTTGCAAGGAAAAGAACTGCCAGCCGTTTAATTACCAGCCATCGTTACCGTGTTACCCTAATGGGAGCGAACCGCCGCTGCTCTGCCGCTCCAGATGTTCCCATCGCCAGATGTTCCCATCCCCTCTCCTTCCCCAGCCACGGGCTCGGCACTGCCCAAACCCAGCCGGGAGCCCCTGTCCTGGGCACGCACAAAGCTGGGATCAAGAGCTGTGAAATGTTCCAGCCCTCGGCATAAAAATAGCCCAGCGCAGCTCGAGCAGATGGGAGAAAACCTGCGGAAGGGCGATGAGCCCTGGTGCAGCAGGGCTGGCAGCGAAGGGTCAGCGGGAAATTTGTCCTGGGGGTGATGGTGTCTAATGGACTGTGTGAGGAGCTGAAATGCGCTGCTGAAAGCAGAGGCTGCTGCTGGAAAGAGGCCACCAGGCCTGGCAGTCCCCGGCCGTGCTCTGATGCAGTTTGTGGTTTAAATAATAAATGGAGTGGTGATAGCGGGGTTGGCATCTGTTCGGGTGGTGCTTCAGTGGGTGCTGCGGTGGGTGCAGTGGGTGCTCTGTCAGGTCAAACACCCACCCTGAGCCTCACAGGAGTGCTCGAGCTCTGCAGAAAGTGCTGGGGCTCTGCATGCTTTGGTTTCATGGAATCCCAGAGTGGTTTGGATTGGAAGGAATCTTAGGATTTTTTACCTTCTAAATTTTTCATGTATCTGTAGTTTTAGTGTGTGAGTCTGGACTCCACGCAGGGTGCTAAAGGTGCTGTTCTCAGCATCTCTAGATAAAATAATTCCTCTAAACTGGAAAATCCAAGGACACTTCCTTGCCTCAGAGCCCCAAAATATGGAACCAACAGTGAATTGGGGGGAGCAAACTTGGGGTAATTGACATCACCACCTGAAGGTGTAACTGGAGGATTAAGGCTCCATATGTTAATGGACAGAACTCACAAAGTATGAAAAACTCATGGCTCGGCATCCATTTCGGGTGTAGCCTCTCAAGTAGGCTTTGTCTTCCCTAAATGCACCTTGAAGGCCTTTAATAAATACAACTGTTTTTTATTCCCTTGACTTTGTCTAGCCTGTTTTAGGTGAGCCTGTTCAGGCATCACTTCCACCCTGGAGACCTTTCCCCAGCCCAGGTTTCTCCAAGCCCTGTCCAGCCTGGCCCTCAGCCCAAATTCAGCAAGAACTCCACGAGGACATCAAACCGCAGTCATCATTAATTCCCTGGAAGCACTAACGAAGGGGAGGAGGGACACGCCGTGGGAACACACCCAAAGATGTCCTTCAGCGAGGAACTGAGTGTGAGTGGAGGGGAGAAAAAGTACAGGAGCAGGGAACTTGGAGCACTTTATCCCATAGCAACAAGCCCGTTCAACAGGAGGAGCATGTTCACAGCAGAGCCCTAAAAAAGCAGCTGTTAAAATAAACATTGGCGTATCTCACACCTCCCTCTTCCCTGAAGGATGCTCCCTGGAAACACATGTGGACAAACTAGGGAAGGGAAGGGAAGGGAAGGAAAATAGTGATGAAGGGGAAGAGGAGAGGTATTCTAATTAAGTGCTGAAATTAATCTCTGTTGTCTTTTAGTTTTAATAGGTTTAATCATTTGGTGTCTCTGTTGTTCACTGACAAATCCAAAGGCTCTTACAGAGCATCTGGTCATGGATTTCTTTGCTTTTTATGTCATAAAATGCTCCGTGAGTTTCTGTGGAGCTTTTGCCCTACATTTCCCATTCTAGGCAGGCGACAGAGGCCCTGTAACCTCTCTGTGAGCACCCTTCTAGCTCCAAGTTCCAGGGGCTTTTCCCTGCTTTATGTGTGTTGCCGAGCTATGTGGAGGGATAAAAAATCCCATTTTTCTTTTATGAACTGGAATGAAACATCTGAAGGTTTTATAAGACTGTGCTGGCCCTGCTCAGGATGTCTTGGGGTGGATGCTGAGCAGCAAAGGTCTCTCCTCCAGGAAATCCATCTCCCTTCATTTTGGGAATTCCGTCTCCCTTCATTTTGGGAAATCCATCTCCCTTCATTTTGGGAAATCCATCTCCCTTCATTTTGGGAAATCCATCTCCCCTCATTTTGGGAAATCCATCTCCCCTCATTCTGGGCATGCAGCCCCTCACAGGCACAGCTGGGAGGTCCCAAATGGCTTTTGGAAATTCCCAAATTTCATACTGCAAGCAGATATCACACATCGTCTCCAGTGACACCCCAGAGATGAGCAGATTCACTTTTGTGTGTTCTGAACTTCAAGGAAAAGCCAGGACTAAGGATTTTGGAGTTAACACCACACTTGCACTTCTACCCTTCCCCTTTCCCCTCTTTTTGTGTTTATCTTTGGATCAGAACAGCCCCAAACACCAAGGTGTGACTGTCACCACAGAGCCACCGGAAAGGTGATCACAGAGCACGGCAATAATGAGACACTTCATCTTCCCTCCACACAGCACTGGGGAAACCACTGGGAAATAAAAAAAGCTCCAATAAATCAAATTGTCCCTGCTGCGGAAACAATAACAGCAGCAAGTCGGGGGTGGGGGGAGTTTGCTCTGATGCCTGTTCCCGGGATGCTGTGCCTGGGAGCCAGGAAATTCCAGGAAATTCCAGGAAATTCCTGACAGCAGGGCTTCAGAATGGGGAGGACACCCAGAACTGTGCAAAGGCCTGGAAAACCTTGTACCTTTGAATTCACTCCTGTGCTGGAGGGTGCACTGCTGATATTTTGGGAATATAAAATGGGAAGGTGTTTAATTGTGTGATGGGGTCATTGGGGAAGGCTGTTTATAAGGAGAATTCGGTGGGCAGCAGGAACAGCCAAGTTTTCCTTGCTAATCTAGCATTTCTCATGGAAAACGCACGTGCAAAGAGACTTTGTCCAAGCCCTCAATCCGACTGCTTTTGGAGGAGCACCAAGCTGGGCTGGAACGAGGAGCCAGGAGCAGGGTGGTTGGTCACCTCCACCTCCAGAAAGGTCACCAGGTGCCACCAGCCACTGCTGGGGAGTGTGATTCACCCCAAGCAGGCCCAGAGACACTTCAGACACGAAGTCAGAGCAGTTGGGATTTGCTTTATTCACCATTCCGGGTGTGGGGGATTCACTCCTCCAAACACACACACCCTGGCACTGCGAACACACAATATTATGGGTAACATTCATGAATATTCATCACATTCCCTGGGATAGGAGTGGTTATACAAATCATTTCTCGGCAATCATTAATATCGTTAGCGTGTGTGCCACTGTGTGTCCTGGTGGTCTTTGGGGGTCTTCCTGTGATGAAGATCTGTAGTCTTCATCACAGTGCACTTTTCACCTTTCTCTCTGGAGCATGGGCAGTCCTTGGTGGGTGATTCAGGGTTTCTGTGCTGGCCTCAGACAGATTTTTGTCCCTCTTATCTTGACAAGACTAAGGGAATTCTGTTTTCCTGGGTTTTAGAATTTACATATTCTGCCTCCCCATAGTTAACTTGAGTTACCTATTGACCACCCATTTCTCAGGTGGCACAGCTCTCCTCACCCCTCAGCAGCTCCAACCCTGCAGGACAGACCCCCAGCCCCACCGTGCAGCTCGGACACTCCACCTTCCCTTGCATAATCCTGGGCTGAAGGAGAAGCGTCTGATAGCGCCATCCCACTCACACATCCAACCCCCCACCCATGGCTCCCTGCCCTGGTGGAACAGAAGATTGTGAGACTGCCGGGAATAGGTGGCAATCAAATAATGCTGCAGCCCACCGCCATCTGCCAGAGAAAAATCCTGCCCGAGGGAAAGCGGGAGAGAGCCGCGAGGAATGGCCGAGCCCCGCGTCCTCCTGTGGGCACCGGCACCTGCTCCATTCTCCACGTTCCGCTGTTCCAGCACGGTGGGCAGCACTTTTCCCGAGCCAGGAGGAGTTGCTGGTTGCAAATGAAAGCGCTGGAACGCAGACATCTGGCTGACAAAGCCGCGCGCTCGCTTCACAATACGGTGTTGGCAATGTTGTATGAAAACATTGATGAAAAATGAAGCCAGACACTGGGAGGGAAAAAAAAAAAATGTGTAAAACTTTGGAATTCAGTCTTGCGTTGCTTTGAACATGACCGAGTGGGTTTGGAGTATAAAACAGCAAGGGACCCGTTCTGCTGCTGGAAAAAAATCAGCAAAAATCAATGTATAAATCAGGGCCCCTTTGCAGCAGCTGCACTGACACATCTGTAGCTGCTCCAGTGGTGTGGGACCACCTCTGGAATGCTGGTTTGGGGTTGGCCAACACCTCTCAGGACTCAAACGTCCCCAGGCTGCTTTCCCACAGCCACCTCAGAGGACACCTGCCTTGGACTGAAAGGTGAGAGCAATCCCGTGGGATTTGGGATGGCCTGTAAGGCTTGGGGGCACAGCTCTCTTCTGGGACAACCACCAAAGGCAGGAAAAAAGCAGTTAATCACAAAAATCCTTTTCATCAGCTTTCTCTGGCTCCTGCTACTGACAAGTTGGAGCAACACAAGCTCCAGGTGATTTATGGAGGGTCCCCCAGGAGGGAGGGAGAGGCAGGACTGGCTCCACTCATGCTCCTATCATTCCTGGGAATGTGACCATTCCCGGGGATTTCTTCACCCCTCAAAGGGCTGCCTTTGCTTTTAACCTCTGTGGTTGTGTTATCAAAGGGACACCGGGGAAATGCAGCCCTGGGAGCTTTGGGTCAGAGCAAACACAGCCCCCTTCCCCTGCCAGGGATTTTTGGGAGGCTGGAAATGTGAGTTTCCGAGGAGCTGGTCCTGGGCAGAGACCTTGCATGTGTACAGTGAGTGCTGATTCATCTCGCTGCCACTGGAGACAAAAGAACATCTAATTAAGTCACCCGTGTATAAACAAATGTACAAGGTACAACCTCGGGAGCACAGAACAGCTCTGGAAAATCTCAGAAATGCACAATATGCTTTTCCTCTCTCTGGCAGGGCTGGAGCTCACCTCTGGGACTACCCTTTTGTTTAGAAATATCAAAGAATGAGGGTTTTTTTTATTTTTCTGTTGCAGTATTAGTTTTTTACATCAAAATTAGGTGATTTCCTCTTTCCCTGCAGTTCAGCTGTGCCTTGGGTACAACCAAGGCTTTGATAAACCTCCAAATCTAACTCAGAGCAGGGTCCACTTTCCAGCTCCATCCAAGGGGGTGTGGGGTCTGCATCCATTTTTTTGAAAGGAGTGGAAAAACAACAGCAAGGCCAAGACAAACAGCGAGCAGTTAATTGCTGGTGCTGCTCTAATTGCTGCACTGATGTCCAGGCTGATGTGCCTGCAGCTGTGGGACGGCTCTGTGCGTTAATTAACCTCATTAAAGGACTTTGCATTTGGCTCAGAAAGGGATGAGACCCTGCCTTAGTCCGGAGTGGGCAAACGAGGCCCAGCCTGGGAGGTGGGAAATATTTGGGGTTTTTTTTCTGAAATCCGCAGCTTTATGTTGTGGCTGTCGGAGTTCCCTCTGCCCCGTTCCCCACCAGCTTCCCAGGATTTTTCAAACTGCTGGAGGTGGCCTGACATTTTCCCACCCTGAGCTGAGCGTTCCTGGCCTCTGGATGTGCACAACCATCAACCCTTCCCCGCGGAAGTCTTTGCCATAAAACCGTTCATCATTATTTTTACGGCCCTTTTCCCTCCTCGAGCCCTCGCTGTTAAACACACCAAGAGAGGCCTTTGTTGTGTTTTGAGCCAATTAGTTTTGATGGCATAACGAGGCTGATAAATTACCGCCTTGGCCAGGAGCTTTGGGTGTTTGTGAGGAAGGAAATCCCTCGGTGTCTTCCTTGAGGATTTTATGGGGAGGGATTTTATGGGGAGGGATTTTATGGTGCCTCCAGGGTGACAGCAGGAAAAATCCCAGGGGGTGTCTCTGCCCAGGGCAGGGGGGTGGAATGGGATGGTCCTTAAGGTCCCTTCCAGCACAAACCAGTCTGGGATAATGGGAAAAATCCTTGCCCACCCTGTCCTATCCTCCTCCCCAGGAGGAGGGGACTGTCCCTTGCCGCAGCAGAATGACTTTGCTTGCCTCATGTTTTTCAGGCAGCAAAGCGCAAATCATCTCCAGGAGTTTGACTGATTAAAAGTGAGAAGATCTGAAAGTTCTTGCAAGTGAGTAATACTAATAATAATAACCTCTCCCTCTGGCTGCTCCAAATGGTGGGCTGGGAGATTATAATTAAATCCATAATCTATGCACACCCCCACTGCTTCCCAGTGCCTGCTGCTTTCCGGGGGTGCTGCTGCTCCAGCCCACGTCCCACGCTGGCTGGGCAGGAATTGTCACCATCCCAGGCTCAGAGGCAGCTGCCTAATTGCACCAGCAAGGTTTTTTTTAATGTGTTTTCCTACATTGCCTCGGTCTGATAAGGTCAAGCCCACCTTGAGGACAGCTGCTCCCCTGACTTTTCCTCTTTGGGATCCAGGGAGAATGCAGCTGCTCTGACCTTTTACATAAAACTCAGTAAAGGTGACCAAGAAATGCACAAAATCTATTTCCTGAAGTGGTTTGGGGGTATTTTATTTGTCATGCCAGGTGTCCCAAAGAATCACTCAGGGGGGAAGGGCTCCTGAGTGCTTCTCATGGGAAATTAAAATAATTAAGGATAGGCAACCTGCAGGGAGAACATCCCTGGCTAAAATTGGAATTCTATGGCTAGAAAAGGAAAGACACAAACGGCAACCAGCCTGCTCTGGGCTCTTCACCAAGGCTGGGTTGTTTTTTTTTTTTTAGTTTGGGACTGTCTCTGCTGAAGGAATGAAAAATTAAGCTGGATTTTCCAATGGGTCCTTGCAAGGCCATGGCCGTGACCTGATGAAGACTTCCAAAGGCTTGGCCATGGCTCAGATGTGAGGGTGGGAGCTACAAAATGCCCCTGTGAGGTCCTGGCTCAGCATCACCCGGCTGCTGGTGCAAACCAAGGTCATCTCCACCAAAACCACGAGCTCAGAGCCTGTTCTGCAAGGGAGGAACCAGATTTGGGACCTGGTGACTGCAGAGAGCTACACTGACCCA
Organism: Origma solitaria; assembly: GCA_013397895.1. Taxonomy (NCBI): domain Eukaryota; kingdom Metazoa; phylum Chordata; class Aves; order Passeriformes; family Acanthizidae; genus Origma; species Origma solitaria. Next base: position 220,564 of record VZRL01004035.1, read on the forward strand.
TTTTCCTCTGGCTGATGGATACAGGCACTGGGAAAAGCTCCATAGCAACTGGATGTGCACAGTTTAATTATGAAATCCCCACGGTGCTCCCTTGCAAAGATAAATGGATCCAGGATATTTTCCCCCCTCGCAGCCATTAGGAAAGCTCTATATTTAGAAGGTCCTGTCCCACTTTGCCGTGTGCCAAACAGCAGCCCAGCCTGAGGAAGGGCAATGAGTGGGATGAGCAGGTCCAGGTCAACACATGGTGTGTCCTTCCAGGAAGCTTTGGGAGCCTGAGGAATTTGGTTGCTATCCCATGGTGTTTTGTGGTCATTTTTTGGTGGCCATTTTTTGGTGGTCTTTTTTTTGTGACCATTTTTTGGTGGTCATTTTTTGGTGGTCTTTTTTTTGTGACCATTTTTTGGTGGCCGTTTTTTGGTGGTCATTTTTTGGTGGCCATTTTCTGGTGGTCATTTTCTGGTGGTCATTTTTTGGTGGTCATTTTTTGGTGGCCATTTTTGGTGGTCATTTTTTGGTGGCCATTTTTTGGTGGCCGTTTTTTGGTGGCCATTTTTTGGTGGCCATTTTTTGGTGGCCATTTTTTGGTGGTCATTTTTTGGTGGTCATTTTTTGGTGGCCATTTTTTGGTGGTCATTTTCTCCCTGGCAGAACAGGTGCCAAGCACTCCTGATGATGGCAGTGGCATTCCACACCCTTTTGACCCCAGCACAAACAACACCACGTGTAACAGGGAACCCAACAATCCCAGGGCTTAATCCCAAAAGGAGGGACAGATCCAGCAGCGCCGTGGGATCAGTGAGTTTCACCCCTGGAAGATTTAAAAAAAACAAGGTGGCAGCAGCAGAACTGTATCAGTGAGACTATTTTGGGTTCTTTCCTAGTTGTCTTTTGTTGAAGCTCTCCACAACAGCTCAGGTCAGCTCTGATTACCTTCAGCTGTCCCTCCTGTCCCCTGGCACCGAGCGCTGAGGCACAGACAGTGAGAACTTGGAGATGGCACAATAAATAAAATAGATGCTATTATTACAGCCCTCTCCTGTTTTCTGCTGCCATGGTATCTCTTCTCTTGTCTGACTTATTGCTGATGTCTTCTGTCAGCCCAGCTTGCCTTCCTTGGTGATGTGATTTATGGGCCGGGGATGCAGAGCAGAAACACGGGAAAATTGCAGATGAAGGTGCTGGGAGCAGCACGGGGAAAGACAGGGAGAGATTGCGACGAGGATGTGCAAATGGGTCCTTGTCCGCCTCTCTGTGACAGGGCTGGGGTTGGGGACAGTGTGCTCAGACAGCCTCGCAGCCTCGCTCCAGGGCTCCAGCTCTGCACCTCCGAGCTGAGAGAGGTAAAACCTGGAGCAGGGACACAGTCCCTGTCCCCTCCCGAGGTGAGCTCCCCATTCCGTGTGTGGGTGGGCACCTGGTGCTAATGATGCTTAACGATTTCTGGTTTTTATGTATCTGTAACTTTGGTGTGGTATAAAAACGCTAAAACCTCTGTTCCCAGCAGCTTGAGCCAAAACAATCCCTCTGAATAGAAATCCAAGAACACATTCATTGCCCTAGAACCCCAAAATATGTAAACAACAGTGGACTGAGGGGAGCAGGTCTGGGATGGTTAACATCATCATCTGGGGGTGTGATTGGATAATTAAGGGTCAATATGCTAATGGGACAGAACTTATAAAATGTGAGGAGCTCGTGACCCAGTGTCCATTTTTGGGTGTAGCCCCACGAGGGGGCTTTGCTTGCCCTGAATATTCCTTGAAGGCCTTTAATAAATTTGTCTGCTTTTTATCTCCCAACTTGTCTTGGTCTCTGTTACAGGCAGCCTGTTTTAGGCATCACTAAAGGTGCAAGCAGCACTGCCCAGATCCAGCAGGGCCCCAACTGCTGCAAATTCCCCCTGATCCTTCTGCTTCCAGGAGTTTGTCCTCTCTCATCGCTGTTCCAAGGTGGTTTGGATGCAGGCAGGAGGGACAAACCACAGGCTGCTCCTGCTTTGGGAAGCTGTCCTTGCTGGCAGCCCCTGCAGCACGGCAGGATGATGCTATTTTCATTCCCGGGGCTGAGGCTCGTGATAATTGAAAGCTGTTCTGCTCGGTCCTGCAGCCTCCTCCGACTCCAGGAGCCTCTCACGCTTCGCTCCCGCTGCCAGCCCAAAGCCTGGGAGGGATGTGGAAGTGCCAAGCAAACAGTCCCTGGGTTTTGGTGGATTTCATTGCGCTCTCTGTGAGAGCAGGGCTGAGCAAGACTCGTGTCCCCAGGGTGTGTGGGACCCTCTGTGCCACCCTGCAGAGCAAGCCCGGCAGTGTGAGTGACTAACTGTGCTGGGGAGGGGAGAGTGAGCCCAAAACCATCGCTGTAATCCTCCCCAGAACTCAGGGAGAAGATGAGAAACAAGGATTTGCGTTAGGAATGGAAATTAAACCAGTGCATGGTTTCATTTCCTTGCGCTGAGCAGCGCAGGAATTCCAAAGGCCGCTCCGAGGCAGATGCTGCTGCTCTAATCTGCTCTTTTGGCCAGTTATGCACCAGTCCTGCTTGGATTACACTTCTCAGGGATTACAGCTCAAATCCAGCAGTGCTTTTAATGCCTGGAATGGGGCAGAGCAGCTGACATTAATATATTTCAGGAGTGCAAGCCCAGCCGGCAGGATCGTCATTAGAAAGTCTGATGGAGGATTTTAATGCAACCTGGAGAAATCAGCCCCACTGCTACATCTCCAGCTGGGTGGTGGTTTTTTTGGTTTTTTTTTCTCTTGGGCCATGTCACCCACTCGTTGAGCAGTTCTAGATTCTGGATAATTATTCCAGGGAAAAATTGATGAGTGGAGCCACTCTGGAATGCTAATGGAGCTGCAGAGCCTGCCCAGGGGCTCAGCACACACAGGGAATCCCAATTAGTGCCCTTGGGAGCTACCTGAGCGCGAGCCAGTGGAAACTTCAGCACGGGAGACTTTGCAAATGCACAAATAAACACCAGAAGCTGGCAGGAGGAGCCAGGGAATTCTGCTGCTCTGTGTTGTGTTTGTGGCTCTGGTCAGGCCAGTTTAACATCCCGGAGAAACAAACGTGCTGCCTATAGATACAGGTATATAAATTACATCTAAGATTTGGGGTGCCCTAAAGCATCCCTGGGAATCATCATCGCTTCCCAGACAATTTTTTTCCTGTTTCCCAAGATATGGGATGGTGGTTGCAGGAGATTGAGTTATGGGGGGTGAGTGAATTACCATTCATCAGCAGCCACTATGCAGAACCTTAAACTGTTAGGATCAAAATAAATGGAAAAAAACCCCAAAAAACCCACAACAATTCCTTTCTTTTCCAGTCATCTCAGGAAGATCTGGACGGTGGAGCAATTCCCCGGCTCCTGGATCAAAATGTCTGTTTGCCATAACACAACTCTGACAAAGCAAAGCAGGTAATTGCTCCTGTCAGCTGAACTGAGGAGTAAATCTGTAGGAAAATCAGTGTTTCCTTGAGCAGGGAGTGCCGTTTGGAAGCAGAGCTGCTCTGCAGCCAAGGCAGCAGTGCCACGAGCAGGGAGATACCCCCAGAGGCAGAACCACCTGAGGAGAGAAGGACATTCCCTGGGCTGGGGTCTCATTCCACCTTTTCTGGCTCGGGAGGGGTTCAATCCCTGCTGTCAAGGCTTGTTCCTCATTCCCCGTGGAGAGGGTGCTGATGGAACTGAGGGGCCCAGGGATGAGCAGAATAAACAGGTGAAAGTGAATTGAGAAATGAGGAAAGGGCTAATTGTCTTCTCATGGCCAATGCATGAATTCCCCCCACGAAATTCCTTCCCTAGTGGGGTTTGTTCGGGAGCTGCAGCTTTGCTGGGACCAAAGTGGGGACAGAAGCTTTGGTTTGTGAGTGGGACAGAGGAATCCTGCACTGGGTGAGAACATTCCTCATCGGGGCCCTCGGAGCAGCCCCACTGCTGTGGGAAGACAAAAAATCCTGTCCAGAGGGATCATCAGCATTCCCTCTGCAGTGACTGTTCCAGAGAATGAACTGCACATCCTCGAAATTCCTTCCTTTCTGTCTGGTTGTGTCCCTGGGGATGCTGTGAGGAGGGAGAGGTGAATGTCAGCTCCTCAGTGGTGCCATTCCAGTTCGGGTGTGCCTTTTTCACTGCTGTGCTCGGAGGAGGGAAGCACCAGGTGCTGACAGCACCAGCAAGGAAGGGTCAGCCCCATGGAAAAATTGAGCTGGGAAGGATTTTGAGATGAATCAGTGATGCTGTGTAATTCCTGTGAGTGTTTGCTTGAACATCTCCCGTGAAGCAATAATTGTCGAGTACTCACTTCACTCAGTCAGGGAAGTGCAGGAATCCACATCCTTAGAAATGTCCAAAAAGCTTGTGGACGTGGCCCTTAGGGACACGGTTTAGTGGTGACTAGGGGTGGTGGGACTCGATGATCTTAGAGGTTTTTTCCAACCAAAATGATGCTGTGATTCCGTGTCTGCAGCCCACAAGTGACAGCCCAGCTTCCCTTGGGAGCACTGAACCCAGCCTGGTTATTAAAGTCGCTTTTAATTTTAATGTGGTTGACTATAAATATTTTCACTCTTGCTCAGGACAGAGGATCAGGCATTAGCTGCAGTGATTGCTTTCCCTAAAGCTGCTGTTTTTCCAGCGGTTCTCCAAACCACTGGAAAGCACTTTGGAGTGAGCTGCCAGCGAGGTCACGGATCCTCCCTGGACCACTCATTTCCTCACTGGGCCGTGGGATGCCACAAGGATTTGTTGTGAATTTGCACACGGTGGTGTTTGGCAGAGCTTCATCAGCTCCATGGCTGTGGCCAGGCACTGGCAGAGATGAGCTGAGCTCAGCTGAGCCCTCCGAGAGCAGAATCCTTTTATCCCATCTCTGTTTGAAGGTAGAGAGAGCTCAGGATGGCAGAGTGAGGTGAGTTCAGTCGAGGACTCTGGCTTGAGTCATCTCGGCTGAAAATCACTCTGGGTAAACTTTTCCATTTCGGTAGATTTAGGGAAGCAGAAACGAGGCTGCTTTGGGGATTTTCGGCGGTGGCAGAGCCTGATCAAATATTGAAGAGCCAGGCCATCTGTAAGTGCTGCCTGGGCTGGGAGCACAAACACCAACTGGGCAGCTCCTCTGCCTGCCAGGAGCAGGAGGGGCAGCTGGGCTGGCGTGAGGACCCCCAGCCTCCTGACGGCCAGGGGGACAGATGGCACAGTTTTCTAGGAGTTTGATTCCTTTTTTCCCTGGTTTTTGGGACTATCACAGCCAATAACGTGCAGGGGAGAGGTAGGAAGGCCCAGCCCTGGCTGTGGACTTGGAGCAGATCTGCTGTCTTGCTGTAACTTTATTTAAATAAATTGTCACACATGCTTAATTAAAGCAAAGAACCAAAGGAAACCGTTTCCCTGTGGATTTGGTGTTGGTGTGGGACAAAGGAAGAAGTTGTAATGAGATTTTTCCATCTTGGGATGTTGCAACCCTTCTGCTTTGCTGGGACTCCTGCAGAGTCTTTCTTTGCCTGGGTCTAGAAAAAAGTCCTGAAGTGATCGTGGACTCTCCCTGAGAAATTCTGTTCAAATGCCACCACATGCACAGGATTTGGGAGCTCCCAGGTGACACAGTGCCTTGGTGACCTGCTGAGTTGTGCTGGCATCTGGGACCTTCCACCCTGCCAAAATCTGGAACACTGGAGGATTCCAAAGCTCCAAACCTCGGTGTTCCCAGGCCTTTCCCCTGCCTCCCCTCCAAGCAGCTGTGGGAATGCATCAAATCCCTGATAAATTATCAGCTTTTCCATTCTTCTCCCTGAATGTTTTGTTTTCCTGCCACAGGTAAAGGGAAGCAAATTCCAGGTGCTCCGGCTTCACCTCCAGAATGACGCATTTTCCCCACCTGTTTCCCAAACAGCTTTTAGACTTTCTCTAACCTTTTCAAACTCCTCACTGGCGCGGCGTGCTCTGTTATTTCCAGATCGAGCTGGCATTTTCACAGGAAAATAGCCTTTACATAAAAATTGGTGATTTTCAGCGGCAACCATGGATTTATTGAATAAAAGAATGGATTTTTCCGTTGGGGGAATGGGAATGATGGCTCCCCAGTGCCTCCTGGGCTGATTCTGCAGAAGAACCAGCCAGGTGGGCACATTGCAGCTGCAAACTGCCTCCCCCTCAAAGAGATTAAATTTCTCTGGAATTATTTTTTTGGGTTGTTATTTTGTTGGGGTTTTGTTTATTTTTTTTTTTCTGTAAAATATTCCACCTTTTTATTTTCTCTCCCAGTTTCGAGCAAGCAATTACAAAATAAATCAACTCCCAATTATTTCCCCCACTGTTTCCCCCAGGGCTGTGCTGCGATTATGTGGAGATAAATAAATTTGGTTAAACAATGGCAAATTGTCCTGAGCTGCCTTTTATTATCAGGAAGTTGCGTTGGCAACTGGATAATTTGCTGATGTTATTTTACGTGATCTCCGTCCCTGCATCTATTCATGAGATTATTCCAAATGTTATATTGGTGCATTTAAATTAAGCATGAAAGTGTTTTAGGGCTTTTTGCAATGATTGCTTATTTATTTTATTATCAATAATAAATTTCAACCAAAGCTTGAAGCTTCCACTTTCAAGGACAGTAAAAGGCAGCAGAGAAGCAGCTGGTGGCACATAAAGAGGAGCTCTTATGAAACAGGGCTGGGGTTGTGGGGAGGCTGAAAAGAAACTGAGCTGAGACTTCTGGGTTCTTCTCCCAAATTCTTTCTCTTTTGAAGTGAATTTTGAATTTTTTCCGGGCTCCGGAGCTGTTCCGAAGGAAAGGAGTGAGGCTTCTTGATGTTGGAATGATGATGCTGTGGGGAATTACTTAAAGGCTTTCGGTATGACTGGTTGGAAATGGGGCTCTGTTATTTTAGATGACAATATTTTGATTTCTCATAGAATCGCAGGAGGGTTTGGGTTGGAAGGGACCTCAAAGCTCATCCAGTGCCACCCCCTGCCATGGGCAGGGACACCTTCCACTCTCCCAGGCTGCTCCAAGCCCTGTCCAGCCTGGCCTTGGACACTGCCAGGGATCCAGGGGCAGCCACAGATGTTGGGTGTTTTCTGTAGAGAGCAAATTTCACCACTGCTCTCTTTGCTCTGATATTTTTACAGTTTTAGATTAATTACATTTATGCCAGCGTATTGTTTTTATGCGATTAATTGGTTTCATTTTCCATCCAGTCTTCTTGGAATGAGTAGAGGCAAACCACACCTTTCACTTCAGCTCTGCCTGGTTTAGGATTGTAAAATATTCCCTTCCCCAGATAAGCCAACAGGAATATCACAGGGAAATCAGGGAATATCCTGCCTGGGAATCCAACAGTGCAGGTGGAGCAGGCCTTGAGCTCATCCTCCACTTCCCTGGGCTGCCCAGCTCCCTCCAGAGCCATCGATGGGCTGCCTAATTGGGGAATTGATTAATTGACCAGCGAGATAACAGCCTCTCTTCCTGCATGGCTTAATTAGATTTGCACTGCTGCTCTGCTCCTGCGGTGGAGATTCCATCGCCTCAGCCTTGGAGCTGCACTGGCTTCAAAGGAAAAGGAGCTCCTATAAAATTCCTGTGGGGTTTATGGGATTGCATGAAGAGCCTTTGCTGTGGCTGCCCCATCCCTGGAAGTGTCCAAGGCCAGGCCGGACAGGGCTTGGAGCAGTGGGGACAGTGGAAGGTGTCCCTGCCCATGGCAGGGGTGGGATGAGTTGATTTTTAAGCTCCCTTCCAATCCAAACCGGCCTGTGATCCCATAATTTTCATCCACGAGGTGGAATGAACGAAAATAGGGAAAAATCAGTGGACAAAATGCACTCAGGGGTGGCTGGTGCTGATGTGGGCGTGGGATTTCCCCTCTGTGCTTTCCACACAGGAGCCGAAGCCAATCCTTCTGCCAGATGTTTTATTTCAGCAGAACAATATTGACACAAACCTTATTTCCCTGGAATATTCTGCCCCTTTAGGTCTTCCCTTCCCGGATCTGCCTTCCCCCGCATTCCCAGGGTGTGAAATGAAACCCCTAATGGATTATGACAAGCAAAGGGCTCCGCAGCCCAGCAGTTAAAGCTCTCTTTCTTTGGGGCGTGTGGTTCATAGATCCTCTGCTGGTTTGTTTTTCAATTACCAGGTACAGTTTTAGTGACAAGAACGCTGTTTCCAGCATTTGGTAATAGAATCTTTATTATAATAATTATTTAAAATTAGAGGGTGAATGGAAATGCAGCTGACAGTGAGGGATTATTAGTGCTGATTAAAGCCACTGGCAGTACAGGCAGGTATTAATAGACTGTTCCCTGCACATTTTTCTCCCAGTCTGTCTCCTGGCATTTATACTTTTAGCAGTGCAGCTTTGCAGGGCATTTAACAGCAGTGTCAGGACCCAGCTGGGGGATTATTCCGGAGGAGAAGTCACCAAATTGGACAGTATTTTTCCTTCAAGCTATGGGGATGTACTGGAGCTCTGCTACAGCCCCAGCAGCTGATGCTCTGAGGAGAAGGTGGTGGATGATTTGTGCCCCTGTGGAGCCAAACTGATCTGTACTGGAGCATTGCAGTGCTCAGTTTGGAGTTCTATGGGATTTTTGGGGGAGATTTTCCCAAAATCCCACAGACCCACCGCAGGCACGTGCCCCACGCAGCCACATCTCCCCTCATTCTGGTTTGAAAATGAGCTTTCAAACCTCACTCCGGTTTGAAAATGAAGTTTCAAACCTCACTCTGGTTTGAAAATGAGCTTTCCAACCTCACTCCGGTTTGGAAATGAAATCACTGCACTGGCAGCTCTGAGCATGCATTTGCAAAGGGAATTCACTGCTTTGGTCGTGTTTTTAAGCGAACCACTGGCTTTGTTTGCAATCACAGAATATTCTGAGCTGGAACGATGACCCAGCCCAACTCCTGGCCCTGCACAGGATCCCCTAAGGATCACCCCAAGTGCCTGAGAGCCTTGCCCAAGTGCTTCTGGAATTCTGGCAGGTTTTCCCTACCTTGGAGTCATTTTAAATTTTTTGTATTATAGCCTGATCTGATCTAGTGCCACTTTTTCCTGGTGCCATCGGTGTTATTTTGCCAGGGCAGGAGAAAAGGTTCCTTTATTTCACAGAGGAAAAGGTTTAACCCTGTCAGAGGAGACAGCAGAGAGACAATTCTCTGGGAACAGGAGGAAATATATAACACAGCCGCTGCCCAAAGTGGCTCTAAATAAAATCCAGGGGCCTGAATCACCTTGGGGCAATGCAGAGGGAAGAGAAAAACTTGAGGAGTTGCTTTTGAGAAGTGCAGAGCTTTGCTGTGGAGATAAACTGAGTGTGTGTGTATATATGGCCCGGTATAAAAATCAGGAGCTGGGGCAGGAATCACAGCCCTAAAGCTGTGCTAGAGACAGAGCAGGAGCCCTCAGGCAGCACAGACACCCAGGGCTGTGCCACTGCCACCGCCTGCCTCTGTGTCACCTTAACGAGCCCACAGCCCAACATCTCACTCGGGCTCGGATGGGGATTTGTTCTGAGCACAGATGCTGCCTGGGAAGAATAAACTCCTAAGGGTAGCAAATGAAGAACAGAAGATCATTTTCATTTTCTTTTTTCCTTTAAATTTTTTTTCCCTCAGCCTGTGATCCTGAGGCGGGGCAGGAAGGATGGTGTCCTTCCCCCCCACCGTGAGTGCTGTTTTCCCACCAGCTTCCATCTCCATCCCAGCCTCGTGGAGCTGAGATGGGAACCAGGATGGGCCCTTTCCCTGTGCCCTTATTCCTGCAGAGTTTCAGGGGGAAAAGAGCCCTTCAGTGCATTCCTGAGGAGCTATTTCCAAGCACAACTGTTCCCCCACTGCTGTCGGGGTGATTCGGGCTCTGCCCACCTCAGGGCCAGGTGTTTGCTGCTCCATATCCTGAATTTTGCTGCTTGGTGGGGTTTGTGCAGATCGGCAGGAGAATTCTCCATCCAAGCTGGCCTTGGACACTTCCAGGGATGGAGCAGCCATGTGGGAAATGGAATTCTCCGTGCTGGAGCAAAGCTGCTCCGATGCTCCTGGGCTGAGGGTGACTTTTCTGGGAGGTTGGATGGCTCCTCTTCCCCGTGTCAGGCTGATTTATGCTCCTTGGAGACAAACCAGTGCTGAATTCTCTCTGTATGAAAGGCACGTGAGCTTGCCTGTCCCAAGCTGGCTGCCAAACTCTTCATCTTGCAGGATCTGTCCTCCTGCCGTGCCCTCAGGGCTTTCCTAAATCTCCTTGGCTTGTCTAGTAGCTGAAATAAAAAAATAAAAAAAATTAAAAAAGAGCAGAGCTGACAGCAGAGATCTTCCTGGAGGCTTTCTGAAATCCAAATTAATGATGTCATCTGTGATAGTCCAGAGCCCTCCCTCCAACACCTGTGAAAGAGAAAAGGTTAAAGAAAAAAAAACTTAAAAATGAAGAAGTTGGAGTGTGTGTTTGCACTCTGCACTGCTGGTAATGTGGGGTAATCCCCAAATCCCTCCTTTGAGGGGGTCCCTACTACCCTTGGAGTAATTTTGCTTTTAGGAATTCTTGGGGAGGTTCTGGAGTGCCTCGGCTACCCTAAAACAAATTCCCAGCAGACTGGGGGTGATGTTTGCTGCGGTCACAGCTCAGACACCCAACTTGGGCACTGTGATCCCTGTGGGGAGCTCAGGGCTGAGCCTTTTTGGGGCTGAAACCTCCCCTAAGGACAACCTGTGGTGGCCCTGAGGGCAGAGCAGAGATTGCAGCATCCTAAACCTCCCCAGCCCAGCCTGAATTTTGCCCTTCCTCTGCTCTGACTCGAGCATTTGCTGTCGCAGGCATCGGTGTGTCCTCGAGCCAGGATTAAAAATAAATTATTAAGCAAACGGCACGGTCCCCCTTCCCCTCCGTTCCACCTAGCAGCATTCAGGAGGATAAAAAGGGTTTTTACACAGATGTAACACACAGCACCCTGACCTGCACACATCCCCTGAGGAGCCCTGGGGGCAGCAGGATCCTGGGGGCTGCACAAGGCTGGCACTGAAATGTCTCCCTCCCTCCTCTCGGCATTTTCTGGATTGAAGGAAGAGCAGCTTTCCCTTCCCCCAGCTTGGGATATTCATAAAAACCTGGATCCTGGCCAGGAGGCTGCCTCCAGATCTTGCTGGAGTAGATCGCTTCGAGCTCATCCTTGTGTGCAGAAATGGCCTGGCACTGCCTGGGGGTGGCTGAATCCATGGGGAAAGGCTTTGGTGGGCACGGGAGCATCCCTGGGCAGGCACCCCGGAGGGTCAGGGCACAGCTCAGCCCTGGAGTCAGCATTTCCCACTCTGCAGCATCCTCTCCTCTCCTCCCGGAATAAATCCAGGATATTGCCCAGCTCCAGCTGTCAGGGTTTATGTTTCCCACCTGCAGGAACAAAAGCAGGAGTCAGCTCCTTCTCCCCTCGAGACTCTCTGGTTTTTTGCCACCAGGACAGGCAGGGAGGTTGTGAGCCATTTACAGGAGGCTTTCTGCCTTGTAAGGGGAAAAGCACGGCGGGAGAAATGCAGCTCCTGCATGGTTTTGGCAGCTGAAAAGAAGTTTTAGAAGGGTTCTCTCTCTCCAGGTCTGCTCCAAGGCCTCAGCCCTTCTCTTGGGGTGTGATTAATGGGTTTTGGGGTTGTCATTGATGTTCCTCTCCCCTCAGATAAGGCAGGCAGCAGAAAGAAGGAACGGGTGGAAGGAAGCAGTGAGAAGGGCGAGGGGTCCAGAGATCTCCTGGGGAGAAGAAAACAAGAGCTCTGTAGAAGAAAAGTCTGAAGGCAAAGATAATTCAGGATTTTGCGTTTTCCGTGGAGAGGAAGAGACTTCAAGAGTTTTTATTTTACAAGTTCGCTCCTCTCGTGGCAAGAAATAATGCGATTGAAATAGCAGCAGAAGAAATTGTGGGGGAGAGATCAGATAAACTTCTGTCAGGAGAGGGTTTGGCCAAGCTGATCTTGCCTGGAGGGTGGAGAAACGAGCTCAGTAATTTTTCAAGGTCCTTCCACTCTGTCTCCTGTGACTCTGGGGACCTTTCCTTCCCTCCTGCCCTCCTGTTCTCTGATTTGAGGTGGTCAGTGTCTTCTCTGAAGCTTTTTTAGTCAGATGCCTCCAGTTAGGAAGTGTGAAAGGTCCCCAAAGGGCTCAGTAGCTTCACTTTGCCCATCATGAAAGACCACAAGCCTTGGAGTAAGTTGGAGTCCTGCCTCTCGCTCAGAGTGCAGGAGATGGATTTTACCAACAAGCACAGGGAGAGAGGCACTCTGTTTTATCTGTGCTGCCCCCCTGATGCCGGTGATTTTTGTATTTTCTTTTTATACCCTTTTTATATATTTTTATACCCTTTCCCTTCCCTGTTACCCTCTAACCACACTCCTTGTACCCTGCACAAACACTCCTTGTACTTTAGCCCTACATGTTTACAACCCTTGCAGTCTGATATTTAGCTTCGTTTGGGGTCTTGCAAAGCGAGGAAGACCAAACATTCACATTCTCTCAGAGCTAGAGGCTCCAACCTGTTCTCTCTTGGAACATGTTTTTGTAAACTAGGCTGTAGTTTCATTTGAGGGGGGGGGGTCATTAGAATAGGGGGCCATTATTCATTAATTAAGTTTCTTATTGGGGGATTTTAAGTAGATATGCTAATTTTGTGAAGTCCATAAAAATCCGGTACACGTTTTATGGGGGGTTCTGGCTCATCATTCGCTCCATGGCGTGTTTTCCACCTTTGATGAGTCTGGGCACCTCGGATCCTATTAAACCGAGGTAAATTCCCTTTTCCCTGTACTGCTGTGTCTGCTTCATATTTTTACCAGCCTGTTTAAGGCACCACCTCTGTCTGTCTCTGGGGTTGCCTTTGCAGTGAGGGCAGCGAGGAACCTGCAGGATGGAGACTGGGCCACTTTAAAACTCGGGGCACAGGCGAATTAAAGAGCAGCTCGATGGGAACTCCAGGCCAAGTGGCATTGTCCATTTGTTTGGCTGTTTCATAAGCAGAATGCCCTGCAAGGTTAATGAAAGTGCCAGGCAAACTCAGCCAGAGCGAGGCCAGATGACAAAAACAGGAGCTGACACTTCCCAACAAGCTCAAGAGTGAGAATTTGTTTAAATGTAATTAGCTGGTTTAAAAAAAAAAAAAAAAAAAAA
>VZRL01004035.1:233730-247589 GCA_013397895.1 Origma solitaria
CAGAGAGAGAAATTTTTTTAAAAATAAATTTTGGGGTTAAAAAAAAAAAAAAAAAAAAAAAAAGAACAAAAGAATCCCTCTGGAGCCCAGGCCCTGTGACTGTTTAGATTGAACCAATACATCTTCCTGCACTCAGCTACCAGGGAGGGGAAAAATGCCTCTCGTCTCCTCTGAGAGATGTGGGAGCTGCTGGCTGCTGCTGCTGCCTCGCTCCCGGGGTCACACCAGTATCAACCAGTCCCCGAGGTCCCGTTCCCAGTCCTTGAGGGTCAGGAGTGCAGTGTTAGCGTTCCCAGGGGAGGTGGGGATGTTTTGGTATCATTTGCAGAGGGGCGTTTTGGCCCTGGACACACAAAGTGCCATTGTCACCGAGCCTGGCCCCAGAGGGACCTGCAGCTCTGCTAGCGAGTCCTGCACAGCCCTCACAGCCCCCACAGCCCCAAGAGCACTTTCAGAGATGCTGTTCCACCAGGTTTTGTCAAAATCCGAAATTCAACCTCCTCTCTCCGTTCCTTGCACTCTCCTCCCTTCCCTCCCCCACCAAGCCACAGCCTGCAAACTGCACGTTCTGGCCAGAAATTAAAACATCCTCTTGCTGGAGCCTTTCATCATTAAGTGTTCATCACTTTGGAGTGTCTCCTAAGGTCAAGAGCATTTTGCCAGAACCATTCATCAGCCAAGCTTTTGGTGCATTCTGCAGGGCTGTCCCTGAGGAAGCCAAGGTCGGGCAGCGATACCCCGGTGAGGTGACCTGCTCATTACTCTGGGAAACAGCTTTATGTCAATGAACGGCCCTCAGTGAGCATTTAATTTGGATTTAATAAGGCATCTAATGTTTGTTTAAAAGGACACTGTACCTTCAAGGTGTTTGTCATAATTGGTTGGAGGATATTTACCCACAGTGTTTATTAATAAACCCCTCAGAAGATGGAAATTGAAAGCAGCTCCTTTAATGTCTTCCCTGGTACCCAGAGGGATGGGGTTGGCGATTAGAAGGATCCCAGCTGCATCCAGGACTGGGAATGCTGGAGCTGGATCTGGTTTGTGTCACCTACAGGGACATGGGGACTCAGGGAGATTGGGACCTGTGTGGGCACCCACGGGAATGAATCACCCTCAGCCTGTGGATCTGCCCTGCCAGGGGAAAAAAGGGAAAGCCCTGAGTTTATTTTTGGTGTCTGTCATTCCACACCTCTCTGGAGGCATCTGTGCTGGGGAGCTGAGCTGCCTCTGCCCTGTTCCTGTGGCTGCTGGTGGCACCACGCAGAATCCCAGCGGTCTCTGCACGAGATGTGCCAGGGAATATCAAAGCCTCGTTGTGGTTTTATTTCTCTTGGGATGTGGAAAAGTTTAGGACTTGAGGAAATGGAATAAAAGGAAAGAATGCTTTCATGTGCTCCCTGTGCCAGCAGCCCTGAGAGGTTTGTGCTGCACAGAAATGGGGTGGGTTCAGGGCTGCACTTAAACCGGGACAGGATTGTCTAGGTGTGCTGCAAAAAACAGGAATATCCATTGGGGAATGCCCTGCCTGCCCTGCACCCTCCCAGACCCTCTGCAAGGGGTAAAAAAAGGCTGATCTCCCAAAATTTGGGCTACTTTCCACCAACCCGTGGGCTCTGCCCCACACCCGGGCTGCTCACGGTGGCAGAGCAACAAAACCTCTTCTTCTCCCCCAGTAATTCACTTTATTTTATCCACTGCTAACTGTAGAACCCACCCCCAATAATTCACTTTATTTTATCCACTGCTAACTGTAGAACCCACCGTGTGCCAGCTGGACAAAAAAAAACCCAAATGAGCTGATATTTAACTCTAAAATGATGTTGCCAAATCGTGCAGATTCATTCCGAGGATCATTAGGAAGAGTCTTAAAACAAGCCAGACTAATTTCAGGCTGCGTCTTCCCGTGGTGTTGTTTGGGAAGCCCTGACAGCGAGATGGATGCTGTGGGAAGCCATTAGGAATGGCAATTCATTTTTAATCCCATTACCCTGCCACACATCAGTTTTTAAATCAAGGGCTGTACCTTTCCAGATGATCCTGCTGTTATTAGGTGCTGTCTCTTGCTCAGGGGGGGAGAATAGGTAGAATTAATTCTAAATATGTGCTATAATGTTAGATTGATTTCTTTATTAGCACCTTTTATAGTCAATTCTCTCCATGGAAGGGCTCTGTCATATCTCCTGCCGACAGAAAAAGATGGCCAGGACGGTTTAAAATGAAGCCAATAAATGGAGGAATTTGTGGATGTGCGATATTTAATGGCAAATCGTTATGGATGGGCCACCAAATTGGGGAAGCAGAGACTGAATTAAGGCTCCTGAGATCTGACATCTTATTTGCAAGATAAAAAGCAGGCCTGGGTTGGGGACTGATGAATAATTTGGAGGTTTTAGCTGCCCTTCCTGGGTTCCTAATAGTCCTTTCAGCCGTGGTCTGCATTGTGCCAAGGCGATGAATCGCCCCAGGTTTCGTTGTGTCCTCCCAGCACAGCCACTGTCCCCAGTTTTAACCTTTCTCCTCCACCCCGTTCAGCAAAGCACAACCAAAATTATTCCTCAGATCAGCTTGTAACCATCCCAAATCCCACGGGGCACGAAAGCAGCTACAATTTATTAGCAGCATCAGTGTATTTTACTGCTTATCTAAGAATATCATTAATATTCTTTCATCACCTTCTCCACAGCTTTAAAACCTCCTTCATAACATTGAGCTCACGCCTGCCGAGGAGTGAGCGAAATTTCAATTTTTTTATCGCTCAGAAAATCCCTGTGTTTTCACATTTTGGCATCGTGTCATAACATCTCACAGGATGAGATGTAAAAATACCCCAAAACCAGATTTCAGACGCCCTGGAACATTTCATTTGTGATTTTCCCACTAGTGCATTTTCCTACTCCGAAGGTGAAATGATTTGGAGCTGGTTGATTAAATTACCCCACTGTCACCGGATTCTGAGTCACTTCAAGATTGGTTTAATATTGAAAAATAATATTTCCCTCCATCAGCAGCTTCCTGCTGAGGGTGCTGCCCGAGACCTCAAGGCTTTCGTCATCCCTCCGCCTGGCTTAAAATCCTTTTCTCCCTTTTTTGTGTAGGAAAATGGCAATTTCCATGGGAATGCTGTTCCGGCACAGCTTTGCCAGCCCTGGCTGCTGATTTGTAAGGATTTAGTTCTGCAATGGGAGCCCCTCAGCTCCCAGGGGGAAGGGATGGAGGGCAGGCAGCTCATGGCCAGGAATTTCACCTATTTTATGGGTTTTCTCCTATTCCAGTGCGCTTGGAGCCATCTTTGCTAATTGCTTTGCCTCTTGGTTTGGTGAGGATCTGTCCCCACCCTGCAGGAACTGAGCTGCTGATGGCCCTGGAGCTCAGGATGGTCCTTGGGGGTGATCTGAGGCCTCTCACCTTCCCCACAAGCATCTCTTAGGATCTCGGGGCCACCCTGAGCTGTCCCTGATGAGCAAATCCCCTTAGACACCCCCAAAATCACCCCATTCCCTTGGGGGAAATGCTGCTTGTGGTCCACCCCATGCCATGGGGGTCTTGGGGTCTTTTATTGGGGTTCCTGCTGGTGGAGACTGGAAAGGGACAACTCTCCAAAGGCCAGAGCAGTTCTGCAATCCAGCAGAAATCCCAGGAGCTGGAATCTGTGTACTTGTCATGTAAATGAGTGTCCTCAGCGAGCTGCAACACAGATCCGGGTTTTAATTCCAGCGACACAGCGGGAAAGGGCATCCATCATCCTGAGTAATGGATTTCCTGTGACTAATAGACTTGCTCCTGCGTTTTCCAAGGGCAATGCCTTCACTGTCCCTCCTCTCCCTTCCTCCCCTGGAGGCAGATGGGCTGCAGCTCTCCAGAGCACGAAATGCTTCCCAAGGAGGGGGAGATGTGGTTGGGATTCCTCCCAGAGCGCAGGAATTGCAGCAGAGCTCCCTGCTCTGCTCCTGTTGATGCCTCAGGATTTTTAGCTTCCTTATTTTTGGTGCATCTGTAATTTTAGTGTGATTTTAGTGACTCTGGACTCCATGCAGGGTGCTGAAGCTGCTGTTCCCAGCATTTTAGATGAAACAATTGCTCCCAGTTGGGAAATTCAAGGACACTTCACTGCCTTAGAGCCCCAAAATATGTAACCAAGAGTGAATTGGGGGGAGCAGGCTTGGGGTGGTTGACATCATCACCTGAAGGTGTAATTGGAGAATGGAGGCTTGATATGTTAACGGGCAGAACTGTGATAAATACATAATACAGCGTTGGCTTTTCACAAATATTCATTGCGTGCATGGTTTTATTCTTTTTATATAGAAGTAGCCGTGTTATAAAGATAGAGGTATATAACCAATGTTTTAATTTCTGTTATTAACTAGATTTCGATATGGTAGTGAAATAACTAACAGAGGTAGTTTAAAAGACTTTCCGTTACTAACCACACTGCCTGCTTGACTGGATAACACCCAAAGAACAGCACAGAGAAGACCCAACACTGATACCTGACTATCAGCCACAACCAGATGCAAGGACCACGGAGAAAAGCCCAAACTGGAGACGATAACCAAGACTGGAAGAAAACCACAGCCTCAAACACGCATGCTCTAAAAAGGCAGGACCAAGGAGGAGCCATGCAAAACAGTTCTTGGAACATGCGAAATAGTTTGGAGAAAAGTTTGAATATGCATGAATGCTTATGAATAGGCGCGAAGCTGATGAAATACAAAGAGTATTTAAGATGACTCCCTCAATGGCAGGTGTGCTTCTTGGCTTAGGACCAAGCACCCAGCGCTGTTTCTTTGCTTTATTGTTTTTGTCCCCTATTGTCCTTTATTAAACTTTTAAATCTCAACAGGAGAGTGAACTTCGTTTTTCACAGAACTTATAAAATGTGAAGAACTCGTGACTCGCTGTCCATTTTGGGTGTAGCCTCTCACGTGGGCTCTGTCTGCCCTAAATACACCTGTAGGCCTTTAATAAATACACCGCTATTTATTCTCCCGACTTTGGCCTCTGTTCCAGCCTAGCCCTGTTCATGCCTCAGTGGGGATTTGATGGATGATCCCAGCAATGCTCCAGGAGTCAGAAATTCTGAGGCCCAGCCCCAGCCTAGGCTGAGCCCTCTCATTTTTCCCCATCTCGTTCCCATTCCGTGTAAAACCCGGGCCATGCTGCTGCTCCTTGGCTTGGCAAGACACCCAGAAAATGAATTATTATTGGGAAAGTGCTGCAGGTGCCGCGGGTGAAAGGCAATGTTGTAATTGCAAAGCAACGCTATTAAGTGGCAAATTGGATGAAACCTTTTCCTAAATGAACTGTGTTTCAAAACACGGCGCTCGCGAAGGCTGCTCCCGTGGAAAATGAATTTACTTTTAAACGTTTCTTGCTTTAATCTCAGTTCTTAAAGAAGATTTACAGTCTCATCAAGTCCTGAGAGTCAATGTTAAATTATTGTAATTTATTCCACATTATGTTACGTTAGTTTTTGCCACATATGGTATGTTACATTAATTTAGCTAATGTATGCTAATTTTGAGCTAAATTTAAGTCACAGTACCCAAATAATGTGGAGATTGATGGCTTCGAAATTAATGTCATAATAGGAATAATTAATAGTAATAATATGGAGACTTTGGCATTGCTGCTTTGGAATCCTGAATGTTCCAGCTGAGTTTATTGTGGTTTTGTAGCGTGACTCACTAACGACTCAAAGAGGGAAGAAAGAGACCTTGTCGCTCCTTTATGGGGCCATATATCAGCCCCATAAAACACAATCCCAATTCTTGATAGCCCCGTTGCAGCAGAAATTGTTGGTCCCCGTGGCAAAGGACCTCCGAGCTCAATAATCTTTTATGCCTGTAAATTCTACAACAGCTGGACATTAAATCTCGGGATTAATTCAACAAGTTTCCGCATTTCTCTCCATCCAGGCTTTTTTTTTCCTAAGGAAAGGGATATTTAATGGCAGGGCCGGGCCATGGCTCTCTCCATGCCCTGCTGATATTCTCATGGTGCGATGTCAGCGTTTCCAGCCTATTCCAGGTGTGGTTTTCCATCTTCTGCAGGGTGGCAGCTCCCAAGAGGGCTGTGATGGGTAAAACACCCACCCAGGCACCCTTTCCTCCTCCTGCCTTTCCCTGGCATTCCTCATTCACCAAATCAGGTGGAATTTTGCATGGCAAAATTTATTTGGTCCATCATGGCGCGAGGGGAGCGCGGCTCCTTCCCTGGAGCACCAACCTAGCGGCTCTTCAGAAAGCCCCAAACCCCCTAAACTTCATTTTCTGGTTGAAATTCCATTTGTGCAGACTCTTCCCATTAAACCTGCCCTGCATTCATGGCGTTATTAGCGTGTACATTAATTACAACAGGCTTTGATTAAAGGCACGGACCGTAAAAGCAGATTAACGTCCTCCCGATTTTAAGCTTCGACGTGAAACCGGCTCAGAAAAACCCCATTGTTTCAGGAAAAAATAAATTCTGTACCTTGCTGTGGGCAGAGCCTGACCCACCCTGTAATCCCACGTCTCTTGGCTGTGCTGAATTAATGGGACCTCCGGAGGATTCCCTCCGTGGCTCTAAGCCTTTTTGGTGTTATTATTTAAGAATATTTAATCTCAAGGACAACAAGTAAATATGAAATCGTCATTTGTCCCACTTTGGTGGCTGAAATGCTGTTACTGTCGGGGAGGGAGGAGGAAGGCTGGATCAGGGAATGGAAATCACTTCTGAGAAGGGAAACTCGCAGCAGATGTGGGGCTGAGGGAGAGGAGCTGTGCCAAGCCCCCTGCCCTGCCCTGGAGAGGGCACAGCCCCTCCGGGGTTTGAATGCAGCAGGGAGTGAGAAACTGGGGGAATTTGGGCTGTTCGAGGGCATTCCCTGAACAAACCATGCTGTGAGCCGTGCCCTGGAGCTCTCTGTCCCTAAATGTGGCAGTGGCAGGGCAGGAAGGAGCCAGAGGATGCTCAGTCCCTCTCCCTTCCTTCTCCAAAGGAGCTCCATCAGGAGCCATCCCTGTCCCAGCCCGGGGAACTTGTGGCTTTGGGGCAAACCACAGACTTGTTCTTCGATATTTATAATTACAGGGGAGCCTGTTGGGTGTTTTAGCGGCATTTTTTGGCCCTGAGCAGGCTTTTTTGGGCTTTTTTTTACCCTCTCACTCCTCTGCATGATCCCAGCTGGCACCACTGGAGCATCCAGCGCTCACCTCCAGGGTCTCCACTGGGTCCTCTCCCTGTCACTGCCACATGGAAAAACCCACAGAGCAGCAAAACCCCTTTGAGCTTCTCAGCAGGAACCTCTCACACACATCCCTTTGTTTTTTCTGCAGAGGGGGAATGGCTTTTGCTCCAAATGTGATATTTGCAAACTATCGGAAATCTGTTCCCCGGAACCCCAGGCTGATGTGAATAATAGGTTTTGGAAATTCGGTGCAGGCAGCCCAGGCGTGGGGGGTGGGGATGATGGAGGGAGCAATATCGCTTGGCCCGAGGCCCATGTCTCAGTGGCCCTGCAGAAACTTGCCTGGTGACAATGACAGAGATTTTATAAATGGATCTATTTGTTATTGGCAGGCAGGCACCGGCACGAGCAGCAAAATCAGACTCCCAGCAGACACAGCCGTCTCTGTTCTACAAAATATTGTGTGAAATATGTGCGTGGAGCAGGTTCAGAGAACAGGGCTGGTCTGATCTGCATTTTTGGGGACTAAAAGCCGCCCTGAATGTCTGGCTGTGACCCTGGTTCATCCTTGCCCGGGTGTTGGATCTGCAGGACGGTGCCCTGGGATCCTGGGATTTGCCCCTTGTCCTCAGATTCCCATAACTGATGAGAGTAAACCCCGATGAGTCATTTTTTAGGATTACACCACCACAAAAAAGGACTCTTTAACCAGCCAGGCTGGGAATAGCTGCATTTTCTGACCCTTGGCTGATTCCCCAGCCCACGGGGAGACAAAGACCCCTCTGGGTTTGCTTTTTGCTGCAGATTTAGGCAATGACAAAATTTAGGCTCAAGCAGAAGCCTCCTGCTTGCCCAGGCAGCAGGAGCCTGAAGGAAAAACCAGCTCCCACCTTCCCTTTATTCCTCCTCCTGGCAAAGCCTCTGATGGAAATGGATTTCAGCTCCTCCTGCCAGATGGCGAAGTGAACCAAGGGCTGCAGACAGAGATCGCCTCCAGGTTGATTTGAAAATGCCTCAGTACATTTTATTTTCGTCCAGGATGCCTCCTAAGAGCCTCTCGGCTCAGCCATCCTGCGAGCAATCCCCGGGATGCGCAGGGAGCTCTTCCCACAGAGCTTTTTTCCTGCTGCAGCCATCAGCGGTGGATTTTTGGATTCCCTCAGTTGGCTTTTGTTCCCCCAAATGACTTCTGCTGCCCCTGCACGACCCAGTGTGAAGGCTCCCTCTTTTCCCTCCTCCTGGGGAGCAGGGGATGGGTTATAACCCCTGAATTCCCACCCAGGGCTCTGCCAGGAAAATGAAGAAAAATCTTGGAATTATTTAGCAATCTCTTGGCTCGTGCAGCTCTCCAGCTTTCCGAGGGAGAGCTGGGAATGGGTCAGGACCCCCAAAACCACTTCTCCAAATTCTTTCTACTCCTAACCACCCTTGGATAGGGATGTTCACCCTCAGCAGAAGGAAAAGGAATTTATGGAAAGCAACGCTCTGCTGTTTTCCCCAGTTTTCTGTATTTCCCACTGATATTTGCTCCGGAGCAGAAGTTCGTCCTGAGCTCAGGTCCTGCCATGAAGTCATGTCCCCACATTGGTGACGTCGGTCGTTGCCATGGCAGCAGCGTGGAAAAAAATTCCCCTTTCACTATTGTTTAAAGGGAATTATTCAGCGCGTCCCAGATCAAAAGCGCCGGGATCTTGGGATGTGCCTCCGAGCCGCAAAGAAACTCAAACAAAGCCCAAAAATAGCAATATTTGGATAAGCTGGGTGACAGCCAGATTGTCCTGTGCTCATTTTCCTGTCTGCATTATTCAGGGCCTTTTTGAAGCTGCGGGGAGCTAATTCAGGGGCTGGGAGGAACCTTCCCAGGAGCTTTCCATGAGTTTTTCATGAGCTTGGCACAGCCCTGGCATGGAGCCACCTCTGCCAGTCTGGCTCCAACCTCCACAGGCTCCTCTGCACGTGTTCAACACTTCTGAATCCGAGGAGAGTCATTTTCCTGCTGCTTTCTTCAGGGACAAATGAGAAGTGGTCCCCAAATATTGCTGATAGCAGCACCTGGGGGTTGGCAGCGCGCAGGAAACTTCTGGAAAGCTCAGCCCTGGAAGTGTCCAAGGCCAGGCTGGACGGGGCTTGGAGCAGCCTGGGATGGTGGGAGGTGACCTTCCCTCACTCCAAATTGTCACCCTGGGCCACCTCTCCAGGAAATTCCATCTGATGTCCCCAGCCGGTGTGGCACAGGAGGGCAGGTGCCAATGGGATGGATATTCCACAGCTCTCCCAAGCTTCCCAACCCATGGATGTCATCTGAATTTTAGATGAATACCAAAGACACCCCAAAAAGACCTTGGACATTTCAGCAATACAAAACCGCACATCACTGTGGCTCAGCATGTGCAGCAGGGATTTTTTTTTTTTTTTAAGTAATCAAATGGGTTTTTTCCATAAATGAAGGGTAATTTCGTACTAAAATAAATACTTTCCATTAGGAAAATATAAAGTGTAGAAGATTTGGAGGGTTTGTGTGTGCGCTGGGGCTTTTTTTGAGGCGAAACGTTGGAATTACTACTCATCATCAAAAATAGAGAGCTGCTTGGAGGCTGTATGTGAGAAAATTGCCAACCCTTATTGAATCTCTTATTTACTTGCAAAGTAAAGGAGAAAGTAAATAAGAAGCTCTGCAAAATATCTGCATCCCTGGCAATTTCCTTATGGGCAATCACACCCCCCACCCACGGGCTCTGCAGTAAATTGTAAATCCCAGGCGTTGGCTTCCTCTCCTTCTGTATATCCATTACATTTTGGCTCAGCAATTTTGACTTCCACCCACTTTTGTGGATGGGTGGGAAAGAGGGGGAGCAGGGAATGAAAAAACCACCGCTGTATATTCAGCAGGACAAATTACAGTTGATGTTTTGTTTCCAGCTGGAATGTTCAATGATAAATAAATGTTTGTGTGGTGTTGTCTCTCCAGTGGGTGTCTCATTTTAAATTTCCCTACACACAGGTCTGTGGTGAGACGGAGCTCAAATCCTGACTTTTCTACTTAAAACCCCCGTATAAATGGTTTTTTTCTGCTTAAAACCTGTCCAAATCCCTCTGATGGTCCAGCTCCAGAGGCAGCTGTTTTCCTCCCTTCCTCCTTCTTCGTGTCTCACGTGAGCTGGACCTGCCTGGGTCTAATTTTCAGATCTATCGAAGTTTGTCAGATTAAAGTTTGCTAAAAAAAAATAGGTAAAAACTTCAAGGGATCAGAAGAAGTTTAAATTGAAATCCTGTGTAAAATCTATGCTAATCCTCCCCCACTGACAAATTTTAATTACCCAGAGATATTAAGGAGAAGCTGTGTTTTGTGCCTGCAATCTTTAATTATGATTTTAGGCTTCCTTAAAGGGACAGCCCCAAAGCGAGCAGTTTAAATCATCACTCTGAGATGGAAACCAACTTCCTTTCTCATCCTTCTCCTCATCCATCGCACGTGGAAATGTCCTCAGTGAGATTCCCTTTTGCCTGCAGCTGCCGCTGGGTCAAACCCCAAAATGCAACCTCAAAACCCAAAACAGGCAATAAAAACACCTCCGGGATTTGTCAGGCTCCAGCCTGGAGCCCTGTCAGACACATTTAGTGGATATTTTGGAGGGCTCACTCTGTTAAATTAAAATAGTGGAGGAATATCCGGATTCTCGGAGTTTGCACTCGATAATTTTTATTGTGGGCTCCAAACTCATCATTTCCTTCCACAGACCCACGCGAGGCCCTGCTGTTCCCTGCCGCTGTTCCTGGTGGGATTTGGCTGCTGAACATCACTCCCCACTCTCGCCTGGCACCTCTGGGTATTGCATAAGGCACCTCTGGGACTGCAGAATGGGAATTTAATTTCCAGCACCAACAGCCCGGAACCAGAATTGTACAATTTCAAGCCTCAAGGGGTTCGCCTTACTCTCCATAAAGATTTTATGACCCAAGTCAGAAATCACTCAGCTCTGAGCTTCCCCCAGCCCTGTTCCACTCCTCCAGATCAGCCTGGGGCAGCCGAGCATCAGGAGCTGTCAGATCCATCCGCGGCCAGGGGAGGATGGGAGCACGTGGGACACCAGGGGAGCTCTGCTGTTTCCAGGTCACCGGACAGGGAGGTGAAGGAGCTCACAAACCTGGCAGGTTTTGGGTTTTTTTCTTTGAAATTCAGGCTTTTCCCGGAGCAGAAGGAAGAGGAGCTGGGCCCTGTGGAACTCCTGGCCGTGGATTGTGCACACTCGCTGAGGAGGAGGTGTGGAACCTGCCAGTGCCATTCCCTTCCCGCCAGGAGTCCCTGGTGCTGTGATATCATGCAGGGCTTCCTAAAACAGAAGGCTAGATAAAGTTATTAATTAATTGTTTAAAATAATTATTAATTATTAAAATTAATTATTAAACACAATTATTAAGTATTTAACCTACTTCTCAATTATTAAAATTAATTTTTAAAATAATTAATATTGAAAATAATTATTAAATATTAGTAATTATTAAAATATTATTTGAAATAATTATTGGAAATAATTATTGGAAATAATTATTAGAAATAATTAGTAACTATTAAAATAAATATTACTGTAATTATTAATTTTTTTAAAATAAAAATTTATTAAAGGCCTTTAGGTGCATTTAGGGCAGACAGCCTACACCCAAAATGGACCGTAACTCATGAGTTCTTCACATTTTATAACTTCCATGTATTAACATAAGAGGCTTCAATTCACCAATTACAACTTCAGGTGATGATGTCATTGCCCCAAGCCTGCTCCCCCCAATTCACTGTTGATTCCATATTTTGGGGCTCTGAGGCAGCGAAGTGTCCTTGGATTTTCCAACTGAACAATTATTTTGGCTAAAACGCTGGGAACAGAGGTTTTTAGCACTTTATATGGAGCCTAGAACTACACCAAAGCTACAGATGCATAAAAAATAGAACCTAAAAATCCTTAAGGCAGGTAGGGGGGTATTTCTCCTGCCAAAATGTCCCCAAACAGGGGACAGAGCCTGCAAATGACACAGATATCTTCAAGTGTGTCCTGTGCCTCCTGACTCCCCATCCCCACCCTGGCTGCCCGTTCGGCTCTTTGCTGCAGCCAGGGAATCACTGATTCTCTGATTGCAGAGGCTCTGGAGGCCTTGGGGCAGCTGGTGAATCATTGGGAAGCTGCAGCTCCCATTCCAGAGATCCTGGAGGCTGTCCAGCGCTCCCTGGGGCCACCGCCCTGCTTTGTTTATCTGTGTGGCTCCCAGGAAGGCACAGGAGGGACTTGAGGAGATGTCCTGCCTTCAGCAGCCTCTCCAAGTGTCTTGGTTTTGAAAGACAGGTGTCTTGCTAAGGAAGGTGGGAGTGTCCCTTAGAATGGATAATGTGATCCCTTCCCTCCGAATTATTGTAACTTTGGAATTAAGAGCTTTCACACAAAAATATGAGAGAAGGAATAACTGTTCTACACTAATATTTAGAACAAGGCAATAATACAGAAACAACGGTTTAAATAGACAAAGTCAGAGTACAACCTGCACCCTGTTAGGGTGGTGCTAGCAGTGCCGTTAAATGGTGACTGCAGTCCCGTTGGGGTGATGGATGTGCTCTTGTTGAAGTGATGATCTTGTGGAAAGATCTCGTTGGTCTCTGGAGGTCCAGTGGTGTCTCTTGAGCTCTTCTCCTCTGGGAATCAGTGAGAAAGGTAGTCCAGTGTTCCATGGTCTCAGTTTATATGCAGGTAGGGATGTTCAGTTCCTCCCCTCTGGGCGAGGCATCTCACAATGGCTGATGTAATCTGTGAGTCACTCCCACAGCCCTCGATGGCCATGAGCAGAGATAGCCCCGATGGTGTTAGCAGGGCAGGGCAGGGATGGCACAGCAGGATGGGCTGGGCAGGGAGCTCAGAGCAGGGAGATGGAGTGGCAGGAGGGGCTCACCCGGGCTAGCCTGCAAAGGGTGGCAGGTCACTTGCATGTCACACATGTGTCACTCACATGTCGCACAGGTGTCACTCACAAGTTGCATGCATGTCACCAGTGTGTCACCCATCACACTTTGTTTGAAAGACAGGTGTCTGCTAAGGAAGGTGGGCACCTCCCTTACACTGGAGAATGTGACTCCCCTTTCCCTCCAAATTATTATAACTTGGGTATGAAGGGCTTTCAGGCAAGGATAAGGGAGGGGGAGTAACAGTTCTTTACTGGTATTGCTAACGAGGCTAACAATCAACAACAGCAGCAATAACAAACAAATCCAAAAACGCAGTGGCAGATGTCCCTGGGCTGCCAGGCACTGTCCCTTTGATGCAGTCCCGGTCACAGGCAGCAGGGGCGCTGTTGGGCTCCTGGGCAGGCAGGGCAGGTGCAATGACTCCCATGGAGCTGCAGGGGGCGCTGTGGAGCGAGGTCAGGTGTGTGTCACACGGGTAATGGGGGAGGGGCGGGGCAGGGATGGCACAGCAGGACAGGACAGACTGGGCAGGGATGGTGTGAGCAGGACAGACTGGGCAGGGATGGTGTGGGCAGGATGGGGCTGAGCAGGGATGGCGTGAGCAGGTCAGGCTCGGCAGGGATGGCACCACTGGACCGGCTGGGCAGGGATGGAGTGGGCAGGAGAGGCAGGGCAGGGATGGCGTGAGCAGGACAGGCTGGTAAGGGAGCTCAGAGCAGGGAGATGGAGCAGCAGGATGGG
>VZRL01004035.1:252471-279023 GCA_013397895.1 Origma solitaria
CCCCCTTCAAAACAGTAATAACACAAAAGGAAATAGCATCTCTGGCAGCAGCTTCAAAGGCAATTGGAGCAATTTTGCAAAGGATTTTCTGCTGTCTATAATCATGTACTTTATTCTTTTGATTTGCCCTCGCTCTGGTGCTCAGAGCTCGTCACGGGGTGCGATGAAGGCCATGCCTTGGGGGAACGCGGTCCTTCACCTGTTTCATGCGCAGAGATTTTCTCACACGGCATTGGGATCACATTTAGAGCCTTCCCACACGTGCCTGGCTTTACTCCTGGGCTGGGATGTTGCCCATGGGATGCCAAAGATATTCATGGAGTATGAGATGAGCTTTGGGAGCTCTGTCCCTCTGCCATGAGGGTCGTTCCTGGTGTCCCAAACAATGACTGTCACCTGTGTGAGCTGGTCCTGGGCGCCACCAGTGCCACCAGGAGCCCTGGCATCGCCACACCAAGAATTTACCCTGCAGATGATGTCAGGGATGAAAAAAAGAGCTCTGGGAAGGGACTGGAGCCACATCCCAGCCCCACATCACCTTTCCATCCCCCTGATCCATGTCCCAGCCTGTTCCCATCTCCCTGCCCACCCCACACGCCCCCCGTGCTGATGGAGCATCATCCACAGCGCGGAGGTGGCTGCACCCACTGCTCTCACGGAGCGGGGGCTGTCTGCAGGCTGATGGAAAAGAAAAAAAAATCCAAATATCAAATGGGCTGGAGGCAGCCGTGAGCGGCCCCTTCTGATTCCGCCACAGAGCAGGGATGAGTTCAATCCCCCACGCAGCCCCTTCCTGCCGGAGCAACCAGGCCTAAAGCACAGTTAATTTCCCATCGACCGCTGTCTCCCGGATTAAAGGAGGCCTTTTGATCCGAGGTGTTGTGAATCCCTCTCACGCAGAAGGGCCGGGGCTGATCTCCCCAGGTATCGATCCCCGGTCCTGCCCGCGGGCAGGGCAGTGGGGAATGGGCTGCGAGCATCACATCCAGGTGTTTTTCCAGCTTTTCCAGCAGGGAATGAGCTGCTGAGCAGCACATCCAGGTGTTTTTCCACCTTTTCCCGTGGGCAGGGCAGCGAGGAATGAGCTGCGAGCATCACATCCAGGTGTTTTGTGACATTTTCCAGCTGGGGAATGGGGTGCCGTGCAGCACATCCAGGTGTTTTCCCACCTTTTCCAGCAGGAATGAGCTGCCAAGCAGCACATCCAGGTGTTTTGCCACATTTTCCAGCTGGGGAATGGGGTGCCAAGCATCACAGCCAGGTGTTTTTCCACCTTTTCCAGCGGGCAGGGGCAGGAGGAGGTGGGGAAGCAGCAGCAGCATCTCCCCATCAGCACCTGCTCGGGAAGGGCTGACCCAGCTGCTCTGCCAGGCTGGCAGTGTTTCCAAACTGAAACGAAATTAATTTTCTTCCGGGGGCTTCAGGAGGCGAGAACGAGAAGGCAATATTTACATTCGGCTGCGATGTGTCACCGGCGTGGGTTACTCATCGCTCCCCTGCCAGGCCCCGCAGGTGACAGTGACAGAAGGAGCTGTGACTCACCAGCTGGGACGTGTCTCTCCAATGTGACTTCAAACACGGGACATCAAAGAGGGATTGTCACCTTCCAGCGAGCGCTGCCGTGCATTTCCAAGCATAGCAGCACAGCCAAGGAGAGTCGGGTCCCCGAAAACCTGTGGGTGTCACCCACTGATGGCTGCTGTCACCCCCTGCAGTGACTTGTGTCAGGTCTCCGTGGGTCCCTGCAATGTCCCCTGTGTTTTTCCAAAGCCTGGCAGCTGCAGGAGCTCCTTTTCCTCAGGCTGGTGGGTGGCTGTGCCCCGAGTACCACTCTGGAGGTGTTTTTTGGGATGTTCATAGTGCCAACATCCAGCACTGCCCCTTCCCCAGGCCGGGAGCAATCCCAGGGAGCAGCAAGCCCTGGAAAACAGCAATAAATGTGCTGAGAAATGGGCTGGTAAATGTGCTGAGAAATGGGCACAGCAGTGCCAGAGCTGGAGAGCCCCGGGCAGAGCGGGCTGGTGCTCTGCTCTCACTACCTGACACAGATAGGGCAGCTGACCTGGCACTCATTTATCCATTAAAACATGAGATTCCCGCGGGATTCTTCCGATTCCTGTGGTGCAGTGCCAAAAGGGAAGGCAGGATGGGATATTTCCCAGCAGCTGTGTGGCAAAGGGATTCCCCAGGAGCAAACAGAGCTCACGGCATGCTCTGGGCTCCGCCTCTGCTGGCTTCAAATGGCTCAGGTCACTTTGCAGCACCTAAAAATCTGCTCCAGCCTGGAATACAAACCTGGAAATGCTCAGCAATGCCTTCACTAGAAGCCCAGCACTGGTGGCTTCCCACCTGCCTCAGTTTCCCCAGTTCTCCCACCATCACCTGGGCAGCATCGAGGGAGGTCCAGGGGGACATAAAACACCTCGAGTGCTTGGCAAGAGGTTTGCAGGCAAACATGAATCCCCATCCCCAGAATGATTAATTACTATTTGCCTGCTATTATTGTTTGTTTTCTATCAGCATCTTTGCTTTGGTTCTCTGCTGAATCCCACTCCTGATGCCAAGCCGGGGATATTTTAGGAAATGCAGATTATATAATATTTACATCTGTGCCACTTGTTTATTCCTCTCTGTCGGTTAATTTTATTATTGCTCCTCTCTCACGAAAGCAGTGATTTGCAGAGCCTAAAGCAGGCTACGTGATTTCAAGGATGCACTAATTTTAATAATTAAAAAGCTGCTGCCTTCCATCTGCCCGGGCAGGGAAGGAGAGGCAGCAGGAGGGCACGAGGCTCTTGTTGGGAAATCCCTCTCTGCACCAACCCAATGCTCCCCCAAAATCTGATGGGTTCTCACAGAGCTGTGAGGGTGTCTCTTGGTTTTCTTGTCTGGGAAGAGGAAAGAGACCCCAGGAAGGGAGAATAAGTAATTAGGGGAATTTTTTGAGGGCTTGAGGAGGAGCTGGAAAACTTGGACTGAAATAAAGCTGCATTTTCCACTGGTCAGAACCATCTCCTTTGACAGAAATCAGAAGTTCGCAGCAAAGGTTCTGCTTGGTGTCGCCAGGGAGGAGCAGCCAGCTGGAGGGAAACACTTCTCCCCATCGGACAGCCTCTGGGGAGCCCAAAATGCAGCCCAGGCCTGAGGGGTGCCAGCCCCCAGCAAGGACAGGGACACTGGCACAGGGCCACCAAAACGGGGACTGCTCTGCAGGGATGAGTCCCTGGGACTGCAGCCCCGCTGGGCTCTATAGAGTCCCTCCTGCACTTCCAGAGTGTGTGCAGAGGGTAATAAGGGGTTAAAAAAGCCCCAAAAGCTGCCAGCTCTGGACCACCCCTTTGGCTGGGGGACTTCCAGTTCGTATGGTCAGGAATGACTGACCAGAGGACGGAAACCCCACAGCAATCCACGGCTTTGCTCCTTCCCGGGCTGCCCCCCGAGCCCCAGCCTTTGGTGTTTGGCTGCCCATCAAGCCCTGCTCTCCCCACATTCCCGATCTTCCCCCAAGGAGAAGCTCCAGGCATTAATCTGAAGCCCCACAGAGCTGCTCATTACCACTCCTGAATTCTCCCTCCATCCCGCTCCCGCGTTTGATGGAACTCCTGCAGGATTCCCGCTCCGAAAACAAAAACGGCAGCTGCAGCACGTGGGGAGGGATAAGAAAAATAACAACAAGAGGTTAACAGCATTTCAGAGCATAAACCCCCCTGGCACTATTACCACATCTAAGCAGGGAATCTGATGAGCATAATCCAAGGAAAATACAAAAGATGCAAATCAGGGCAGGCGGAGGGGACAGGGGACGCGGCAGGGGGGATTTCTCGGTGGCACGAGCTCTTTGCAGAGGAGCAGATGTCTGGGCTGGAAGGAAGGGGAAGAGGGGATTTGTTTATGGAGAGGAAAAATAATCTTTTAATTTGGCTCATGGATCAAAACCTGAAACTTCATCCCCAAAGACAGCGATTTGCTGGCATTTCTTCTCACCGGTGCTGGCAGGGGAACACGACAAGAGCAGGACCGCGGCAGTGCCACCAAACACCGCCACTCAGGGGACACTCTGTGGTGCCCAGCACTGCAGCATCCCACACATCCCCGCTCCAGCCTAATGGAGGGTACAAAAAAAAAGCCCTGAGCACGATGTATGGCTCCCACCCAGCTCGGATAATTCCTGCCTCTCCTCCTTTCCTGCTTACTAAGTGCTGCCTGGAAAATCAGGAGGTGATGATGCTGAGTGCACCGAGGGCTGCTTCCCCAGCCAACCAGCCCGTAATTACACGCGGTGTTAAGTGCAGAAGCATTTCCAAGGCTCTGCTGAGAGCAGGGGCAGAGGGAGGGAGGATTATTTTAATTGAAAGCCATTCCCATGTCCAGGCCAGCCCACGGTGTTTGCAGCAGGGCCGAGCACTGCACCCCAGCACGAGCAGAGGCTCCGAGCTGGAAGCCCTGCCCTGGACATCTCTGAAGGGCTTTTCTGGGAGCCAGCACGGCTGAAGAGCTGGCAGGGAGCCACAGGAGCTCCAGCCCTGCTCCCTGAATGAATCCCAGCTGGCTCCCGGAGCTGCAGCAGGAGCGGTGCCCAGGCAGGTGCCCGAGCCCTTTACCCACCTCGATTTGGCTGGCAGAGAATCCCAGAGAACCAATCCCCTCCCCTTCCTGCTCTCCTCAGGTGCTCGGGCTCAATATGCTGGTGCCCAGCATCCTCCTGGCACGGTGACCTGCTCCTGCTGCCGTTTAAATTTGTCCAAAAAAAAGCCCTTTTCTCCAAGCAGCACCCGGGAGGGCACCTCCTCACATGCTGTGCATCCCAGACCCACCTGACAGCCAAAAAGGAGAAAATAAAGGTTAATCAGAGAGAGGGCAAAGCCCCCGAGCACGGTGGGGTTGTGCCCTCCCCGCTGGCACACAAACACTCACAATGGTTTTCCTTTCCCTGTATTTGCTTGAGGACAAGAAAAAAAAAGAAAAAAAAAAGGCAAAGAACACTCATGAAAATATTTTTGAAGCAGTAATAAAGCTCAAAGGACGTGGGATGTTCACTGTGTCCCCCTCTGTCCTTCCAGGACGGTGCTTGGTGCTGGGACAGTGACAGCCCACACCCCAAAAATCTGTGGGAACAGCACACAGAGATCCCAAACCAGTCCTCCTGTCTCTCCTCTTTGATCCATGAATTTTAGTAATTGGTGTTGGAGCAGGGAGGCTGGACCAGGCTGACCCCATTTCCCTTCCAACCTTACCCACTCTGTGATTCTGTGTTACCAATGAAATTAAACCAGAGTCTCTCATTTTCAAACAAAGAAGGGCTTAGTCTGAAAAAATAAAAGTTCGGGTTAAAAACCTTCAAAATGGCTTCAACTTTTCTTCAGCAGGAGAAAAATTTCCGTATTTCTTCCCCTAAAGAAGCAGGTGGTGTTTGCCATGAGGGTGCAGACTGCAGTGATGTTCCCCAGCCTGTGTCTGTGGCAAAAAAAAATATGTTTGCCAAAGACATTTTTATTCTGCTCCCACACAAGCTCCTTCTCTGCTTAGCAAAAGGGAATTTTCCCATTTTTACAGGAGGAAAGAAAATATCTTTGCTGTTATATCACACCAGCAGCCACACATAAACACATGGGCCCAGCAATTCCCCTGGATTGTCCCTCCAAAGGAGGTGTTGGTGTGACATCAGCTCCACACGGAAAAGTAATGAGTTATGTTAATTGAGCTCATCTCCGCAAATTGATATGGCTCCTGCAAACAGACAAAAAAACCCTCAGATCTGTTTGCATATCATCTGCATGGAGCTCGTGTCCACCAGCAGCAGGGTCACCCCGGGGCTCAGCAATCCCAAAAAATGAGGGGAGCAGAGCTCTGAGTGACAGCAGCTCTGCCCTTCATCCCTGCAGGTGACAAAAACCACATCAGGAAGGATCTGCTGCAGCCCCCACTGCCCTTTGCACCTCCCAAACCCGAGCACAGCACCTCCAGGCTGAATTTCAGCTTTGAAAGAGCTCCCCTGGATGAAGGGACAGGTTTATTCTCTCATTCTGCTCCCGCCCTGCCCTCTCCAGGCGCAGCTTTCGTGGCCCAAAGTGATTTCGGTCACCCCAGCGTGGCCCATCCGCCAGCAGAACAACCCCAATTAGGGCCCTGAGCAGTTCTGAGACCAATTAGCAGCATGTGAACTTTGGGAGGCTGTTTAATTGAAGGGAGTCGAAGGACACGCGCCTGACTCGGGTGCTGCCGAGCCCAGAGGCACCGGTGGCGCTGAGGATGGATCCTGAATTTTAACAGTTTGCTAACCCAGGAGCCTCCTGCCCACAGGGCTGCTGCAATTTTTAATTTTTTTTAATTTTCCTGTTGCTGTGACCCCTGTGAACCTGTCCCAGCCTGCATTTGTGGTGTTTGTTTCTAATTGTGATGAGGAAAATACACACAGCAAAGAGTCATCACAGAATCGGAGAATTATTTGGGTTGGAAGAATGAGAGAATTATTTGGGTTGGAAGGGAGCTTCCAGCTCATCTTGTTCCACCCCCTGCCATGGGCAGGGACGTTTTCCTCTATCCCAAGTTGCTCCCAGCCCTGTCCAGTGTGGCCTGGAGCACTTTCAGGGGTGGGACAGGGCACTGGGAGGTCACTTTGCAGTGTCTGTGCCCTCCCTGCCCTGTCCCCACATGTCCTTTCACTCATTCCCTGGAGCTCCTGGTCCCATTTGTGTGAAGCCAAGGAAGTTTGCCATAAGAACACCTGTTTCCACATCCTACGGACCCAAGGGCAGGAAGAAAGGGAGCATTAAGGATTTAAATGGAGATGAGTGAGTGTCTGTAGCGTGACACCCAATAACCCCCAGCAGCGCCTCCATTCCTGGTGAGAAACGAAAAAAAAAAAACCATTTGTTCAATCAGTCATTAATGAAGGCATAAATCATTAGGAGAACAATTCTTCCCAAATTGGATTACTCCTTTCAATTACCTGGCGTTTTTCTTCTCCCTCCTTTCCCTTCATTCCCGCGTTCCCCGAGGAGCTGAGCAGAGGCAGCGCATCGGAATCAGACTCAGCCGGGCGGGCGCTGCTCCCTCACTTGTTGCCTTCTTTCCCTTTTTCTCCGCAGACTGTGGCAGGAGAAAATGAAAACCGCGATGTCAAAGCCCGTGGCTTCCCAGGAGAATTACCCTGCAAGGTTTGGGGCTTTATTTACCTTTCCACGGAATGAGTCCTTCTGGAAAACAGTGAGCGGGGAGAGGGGTCTTTGATTTTATCTTAATGAACATTACAGATCCCTGAGCTGCAGCTCGGAGCCTTCCAAACCTTATCAGCGACTGCGACGTGATAAAGAGACACAGCCGAACAAGATTTAATCTGCCCAACATTTCTGCACCGCTGCCTCATCCCTAATGGAATCTTTCCTTGTTTGCAGCCCGGCACAAACAAGGAATGTACAAGTGGCAGGTGCAGAAGCAAAATCTCCTCCTGCTCCTGCCTCGTTACTGCTCCCAGCCCCAGGGACCAAAGCTCTGGGTTATTATAAAATGAGAAGGGGAGTCCCTGGGGTATTTTTAGGAATTTATTTTTCCCTTCTCCATTTCATGTTTTCCCCTCTCCAAAAAAAATTCTCAACTTCTCCCCAAATCCACACCCCTCCAAGTCCTGCAAAGCAGAGACTTGGCCATGACAGATTTTTTTTTTCCACAAATTTCTTTTACTTTTCCTTTTTCCCATGGAAGGATTAAAACCCACGTCTCAGTTTCTTTCTTTGTCCTCTGTACTGACCACCACCACCTCTCCCAAGACGTACTTGAAAAAAAGTTAATTCTTAATTAAGCTCCTCCATTCTGTTTAAGATTCATTATTCTTTTCATTTCTTCTTAACTCCGCCGAGTTTCTTGCCTTTTTTACTTTCTTTTTTTTTTAATGCAACTCAGCCTATTCTCCATTCACTAAATCCTTTGAATCCCTGAATTGCGTTTTTGTTATCCTTGCTGTTATTGCTTACATCCTGTCTGGGCCAGCGTGGCATTTAGGTTTTTTTTTTCCTTCCCTGAAGCTTGGATTTGTGTATGTGACGTGTGTATAGATATATAATCCAGAATTTGCTGAGCAGCATGCAAATTGCAATCTCTGGGAGAACGGCAACCTGCACATCTCCAAAACGAGCATCACGGAAATACGGGAAATTAATTTAGCCCCATGAAGGAGATAATTACTATTTTGCAGATTGAGAAAGTGGGGCATAAAGAGATTAAGGCCTAAGGACCCAATCTAGCCAAAACCCAATCATATGCTTAATTTAAAGGAGATTAGATAGTTCCCTTAAAGCCAGCAGGAGCAGCCATTGCTTAATATGGAATATTGTGGTGAGCAGGCGAGGGGAGGGAATGCTCTGCGGAGTTGGGATGAGGGAGGGAGGGACAGCTCCAACAATTTGGAATTTTCGCCCCCCACCCCATGAGAGCCCAGCCCTGCCTGGGCCTGAGGCGCTGCTGCTTTTACAGATTAATTGCCATTACCTCCTAACGTGTGTTAAATGCATGGAGGTGCTCCGTTAAGCAGCTTTAGGAAATTATACAAGAATTAATATATTACAGACTGCCACTCACTCGGGTTAATCCAGCCACGGTGTCTCTGCGTGGGAAACAGCAGGGAACGTGCTTTTCCCTCTTTTCCCTCTTTTCCCTCCTCCCAGGGCCCAGCACTGCTCCCTCCTCTTCCTCCTGCCTACTGCAGCTTGGGCCAGGGGTGCTTTCTCTGCCTCCTTTCCTCCTGCAGCACAAATAAGCTGTGGGAAAACGCAGGAAATACAAACCCTGGGATCTGCTTTGGCCACGAGCCTCCAGCATCGGATGCCCCACAGGGAGAGAGGGAGCTGGAAGTAAAACCCTGATGGGAGCAGGGATGGAGAGGGGCTGGGCAGCCTGGAGGATGGAGTGGGATGATGATGATGATGATGATGATGATGGTCCCGCCAATCCAGAACGCTCAAATGCCAAACCTGACACGTTGGTGACACGTTTGGTGGCCTCTCCCTGAAGTTTCACCTCAGCTTTGGAGCTGGCTTGACATTTTAATGCTGATTTCTTTTTAATTTTTTTTTTTTTTTTAACGCTTTGAGAACAGCTGAAAGCACAGCAAGCACATCTCCTCCTACAGCAGGGCTGGGATGCACACCCCGAGGAATCCACGTGCTCCATCCCCACCCTCACTCCCCACGTGCCTCCTCAGGCTGCTCCTTGAGCCGTAGCCATGGCCAAGGCTGCTGTGGTCCATCTAACTCGTCATAAATCTTTCAAACTAATGTACAAATACAGTTTGTCATAAAACACCAGCACAGGAGAGTTATGCCAGTCTTGGGGGAAAGTAATACCCATCTTAATAAAGTGTGTAAATACATATTTATTTGCTAGACTGGAACCAAAGAGGCTGTTCTGGTCTGCTGGAGAAAAGAAATACACATTTTAAGACTGTCTAGGTACATAATTACCTCGGAGAGAGAGCGAAATAAATCATCAATGTCTTCTTGCTCTCTGGGAAAGAGCTGCCCTGAGCTCTCCTTTTCCAGCAATGAGCATCCCCAGGCTCTGTGCAGATTAGACAGAGTGATGATTCGACAGAAACCAGTGATGATTCGACAGAAACCAGTGATGGTTAGACAGAAACCAGTGATGGTTAGACAGAAACCAGTGATGGTTAGACAGAAACCAGTAACACCCAGTGCGCAGAGGGGTGGGGCAGCCCCTTCCCCCGGGCTCTGGAAATGCCCAGCACAAGATGTGTTTATTGTCAGCGACACAAGGACGTCCTGACCCCATGGAGACAAAGTGAAGTGAAGGAGAATTGATTTGGGAACGATACCCTGACTTTACCTAGCCTCCCTCGGTGCCTGAGGAGGGAATTGGAGGCTCCAGGTTCCAGCTTGGAGTTTGGAGCGGTTTGGCCACCCCCTCCATCCTCCCTCTGCTCCTGCCCAGGACACAACCTTGTGTGGAAAAGCAAAGCTCAGCTCTTTCTCAGGGCTGGCCATCCCATTTGATATTCAACTCTGCTCATTGTCCACGAGGAGTTAATGAATAGATGGAAGGAGGCCTTAACGAGTCGATGGAGGATGCGTCGATACCGCGCTGGCAGCGTCCTCGCGGCCACCTGCAGCAAGAGCTCCCCGCGTCTGCAATATGCTTATCACCGCCATCAATTATTTATGGGCCTTTTAGAGGATGTTTCCAACTGGGTCCCAGAATAAAAGGCTGCTGGCTCCTCTCCCTGTCTCCCTTCTCCCGATCCCTCTCCCCACGGATGCGCTGCATCACGCCCCGTCCCAAACCTGGCGCCAGCCATGGTTGGGGCAGGGGGACAGAGCCTTGGACAAGGACACAACTCCTTTTTTGCCATTTTCCAAACCTCTCTGCTCCTTCCCGAGCTGCTGGGAGCTGGCTCTGCACGGGAGATTCCCAGCCCGGGCTCTGCAGCACTGAGAAAAGGCTGGAGCGAGGGGGATGCGCGGGGAGGACCAGGCACCGAGGCGGCTCCGGCGCGGATAAACTTAGCACAGCCCTCGCCAGACTGTCACAGCCACGGGAACACCGAGGGGCCAAGGACTCTGCACACCCAGATGCCCAAGTTGCTTTTTCCGAAGAGCTGGGAGGTGCCAGACTGGGCTGGGTTCGAGAGGCAGCCTCTGAGAAGAGACATGAATTATGCATCGCAGCCCAGCCTGGAGAGCCTGGGTGATAAATAATTCCAAGTAGGAGCTTGCTACATGCCTCAGCTGCAGCCTGCCCCTACACTGCTTTTTTTTTCTTTTTTCTTTTTTTTTTTCCTTTTTTAGGAGTACTATGGATTAGGGAGCTCAGTTGGATGGGGTAAGTAGTTTTTGCAGTGGTTCTCTAGGCTGGAAGATGCATCTCCTTTTGCAAGGCCCCCAGGAGCTGCTCTGCAGTGTCATCCCTCAATCCTTGCTGCAAACTGTGGGTCAAAGCACACCCCAGAGAATCCAAACCCTGGCATTTGTTCAAACAAATGGATTTTGTATTGTTTTGATGGCGAAAGAGGATCGAGCTTTGCACCCCTCCAGTTCTCCTCTGCATCTCCATCCCACTGTTCAGGGGGCTCAGCCCTGGCTGTGGGAGCTGGTGGGATGCTCAGA
This sequence comes from Origma solitaria, assembly GCA_013397895.1. Lineage (NCBI taxonomy): Eukaryota > Metazoa > Chordata > Aves > Passeriformes > Acanthizidae > Origma > Origma solitaria. The sequence goes on from VZRL01004035.1 coordinate 263,586, forward strand.
GATGCCTGGAAAGGGTTAAATCGCATCATTATAATTAATAACTCCTAATGACTGCTTGCAAATGAAGGGCCAGACGGTGCCCCCGTGCCCAACCTCTGGCAGCGCCCCAGGAGCTGTGCAGGAGCCAAAACCTGGTGACCAAAACTCTGTGTCTGCTTCAAAGAAATCTGTGCCATTTGCCAAAAGCAGCTGTGGGAGTTCAGCCTTTCCCTGCAGGAGGATTTGCTGTCCCCACAGCCCTTGGACGAGGGGTGATTGACACAGTGATGGGACCATATCCCCTGCTCTGGCTGCACCTCTGCCAGGCTGCTGCAGAAAAAAATCCCAAGGAATGAGCAGGGCAGAGCTCAGAGGGATTTATCTGCCAAGGATCTCAGGCACAGGGTGAGGAACTGCTCCTATCCACCAATTCCCAAACTCGTGGGGTCTGGCAGGAGCACCTGGAGTAACGAGCTGGGTTTTCTCCAAGGGGAAGGGCAAACGGACAGGGAGTGGCTGAATTGCACCTCCTGCCTGGTCTCCATCACCTGCTGATGAAGGAATTACCTGCTCGCTGTGGTGGCAGCTGGGGACATAATGGCTGTGCCAAAAAGTGACGTGGCATGGGCGAAAGTGCCACCTGCCAGCAGAGTTATGGGAACATGGCTGTGCCTTCCCAAGGTCACCAAATCCCAGGAATCCCAAACTCCTGCAGGTTCAGCAAGCCCAGAGGCCACGGGGACAGCAAGAGTGTGGCACAGCAGGGCTGTTCTGCAGCTGTGGACCAGGTTTGGACCTGGTGGGATGAGGGGAGCATCCCTCACACCTCAGGATGACTCTGAATTGCTGCTCACTCTTTTATTCACCATCCCAGCACACCAGAGCAACCCCACGGCCTCCTTCCCATAAATCCAAATCAATTCCTTACAGCGCTGGGCAGCAGAGCTGTGCACCCAGAAAAACGAAGCAGAAGGTTGTGTTTTCCAGCTGCTGCTGGAAACCTGTTGTCCCTGTTGACGTCAGAGGGAATTTGGAGCCTGCACCGGCTCTGGGCATTTAATCAGATGTGACCTCTCCAAAAAACCACAGGAAATTAGGGGCAGAGTTAAGAGCAGAGCCCAGGAGTGCTGATCCCCACTTCCCTCCTTTAATCACAAGACGAAGCTTTGTCCTGATGGAAAGCAAACAGAGCAGGACAGGAGCAGAGCTTCGCCGTGAATTGAAGATGTCCTGACTCTCGCTCAGGTCTGAGTTGTTAATCTCAGCTTCTCCTCCCTCATCCCCACGTCTCAGCCTGCAGGGGGAACGTGCAGATGAGGCTTTGCAGGGGTTCGCTGTGCCTGGGGCTGCTGAAGGGCATTTTGGGAGCCCAGTCTGAGCCATCTCCTCCACCTGAGCAGGATGAGCTGTTTTCTGCTGTTTTCATCCCTACAAATGTTAAAGGCCATTTAACCTTCACCTGCCAGAGGTGCTTGGCCTGTCCAGGAGCAGGAGGGTCTGCTGTCCTTCGCCCTGGGATTTCCCTGCACCCCAAAGCAGTTCCACAATCCAGAATTAATTTGGGACATCCCATTGTGCCATTCACTGAGAATCATAAAATACCCTGAGCTGGAAGGGACCCACAAGGATCAGCGAGTCCAACTCCTGCCCCTGCACAGGACAACCCCAAAAATCACATCCTGGCTTGTTTTTAAGAAACCCCCCCCAGCCTGTGGCTCACCAGCAGTTTGGCTCTGGGATAAATCACTGCCGGACCCTTTGGGGATGCCTCTGTGTCCTGATGAAATAAAACATGAAACATTACACATTTTTCCTGGAGGAATCTGCTGCTGTGGGTTAGATCCAGGGTTAAGGAGGCTCAGAGTACCTGACACAAGCAAAACCTCCCTTCAGAAGATGCATCACCGAAGAGGTTTGTCTCGAGCAGGCACTTGGCTTTCCTGTGCATTCCTGCGCCGCAGAGCGAGGAATTGACTCCGTTTCAACTGCTTTAATTAAACGGAGTTAAAATCCATCAGCGCAAAGTTTCCTGCGATGCCCACACAAAATCTGTTCCATGAAAAAGCAAAAATACAATGGCTATTACTTTCTGTCAAGTTCTACAGGATTTTCTTTTTTTGAACAGCTCATTCTGCACCAGTTAAATTCCGGCTGCCGCTCCTAGGCTTTTTATTTCCAATGGATATATCTTTGTTAAACAAGCCTGGCTGAAATCCTGCCTTCCCCATCCATCCTCTTAAGAAGCTTGAGTGATGGAAGTGCGCCAGCACAGCCCAGGGAGTGGGATGGGAGCAGGGGCAGCAGGAATCCTGCACGGAACAGCCCCACCTGCCCAGCAGAATGAGGTCTGTGTGTTTCTGTGCATCCAGAGCAGCGCACTTTTGGTCCCAAACTTCATTTAATGCCTCCTCTGACATGACCATGTCAGTCACAAGTGACCGATCCGTGGGTGTAGAATGGGAAGGTGCTCTTGCCAAGCTCAAATGATTTTTTTTCTCTTTTTTTTTCAAAGAAATACACTTATTTATATCCCCCAAGCCATACCTCGAGCGCTGGGATGGGGTGGGAGTGATGGGGACAGGAACAAGCACAGGGACGCAGGATCTGCACTCTCCTCTGGATCTCCAGGGAATGCCTCGGGAGCTGGGCAGGGAAAACCTCTTTAAAGATAAGCTGAGGCATTAGGCTCCATTTGCTGCTCTCACCGTGATAGGTGCCATTTCCAGAGGGTGAAAGGGCCGCTTCTTCCTGCAAAAAAAAGCACGTGGGACTTAAAATACACCAAGAACTGCTGCTGAGCATCTCTTGGTATCATCTTCTACCAGCAACCCCTGATGGAGAGATTTCCAGGAGGATTAAACTGCAAAACCCTTTTCCAGCATCTGCTGCTTGAAGAGAGAGGGTTGCCACGGCAACCACATCTGGCCTATTCACATGAGTTTTATAAGGAGAGAAACAAATAAAAAACAAAGCAAAAACAACACAGGCGGCGCACAAAGGAGAGGTGACTTTGTCTGCCTCCATCAAAGGGACAATCAGAGCAGCAATGAATAATCCAGCCTGGCTGTTTGTTTATGGCCGTGTGTGCCACCAGCGTTCCTGCATTCCCTCCAAAGCCAGGGGCTGGGACATGAGAAGTTCAGCAAGGAGAGGAGGACCCACGGACATAACCCAGGTGTTTGTGGGTGCCTGGGGGTGTCCTGGGGGTGTCCTGGGGGTTCCCTCATTCCCAGGGCAGGAATGGAACAGGTCCCAGGCATCCCTGGGGGCTCCCAATTCCATTCCTTCATCCTCTGCATCCCCAAAATCTGACTGCTGACCTCTGGGAAGGGCTGTGACTTCTCTGTAGGGCTGGGGCTGACACAGCCCAGGAGTTGTCGAAGTGATGAAGTTTTTCCAGGGAAAATAACGGGTACGGATGGGGAGGATCCCAGGAATTTCTGTGATGTTCCCAGATCCGTGTGAACTGCGGTGTTCCGCACACCTCAGTGAGCATTTCCTGCCCCAGCACAGCCCAGCACGAGGCTGGGCCATCGCTGTGCCCACCCCAGGAGAAGGTGCCTCAGCAGGAATGTGGTGGGGAAGGACGAGGGATGGGATCAGGCACCAGCCGCTCCCCACCTGTCCTTCCCCAGGCTGTGGGGATGGTCTCACCTTCACCTGGAGAGGTTTTGCTCGATGTTCCTGGAGCCAATCTCACCAGCTGGGTTTGCATTCCAGGGCAGAGCTGCAGATCTGAGGGTGGCTCTGAGCCAGAACACTCGGAGCAGGCTCTGGAGAAGGTCCATGGTGGAGAGAGCATCCTGCATGAATGGGGCACGGACAGCCGAGCGCTGGGAAGGGGCAGAGCTTTTCCAGGGCACACATGAGGTGCCTGCAGGTCCAGGGGTTCAGGGAGCCAGACCCTAAATCCTGGCAGCCCTGCTCCATTCCACACTGGACGAGTGGTGGGACACAGAAGGGCAGGAATTTACTCAAGGACATAAAACCCAAATGGATTAGGGGATCGATCCAAGCCTGACTGAGCAGTCCTGGGGGGCTACTCCTGCTCCGCACCCCCAGGGTGGTCCAAAGGCTGATCCAGAGTCCTGTGCCATAAGGCACCAGGGCTCGTTCCCAAGCCCATGCAGGCAGGGTCATCCTGGAGATCCCACACACCACCCAAGCCCCATCCAAACACTGAATATTCCAGTCATTTTCAGCAGCACACACACACACACACAATTCACCATCTGGCCTGGAACTCTTTATGCTCTGAGCTCGATGCAAATCAGCCCAGCTCCGCTAATTGCCGGGATGTTAATGATGCTCACACGGAGGCAGGGCTGGCTGAGCAGGGCAGTGCCAGCTCTGCACCACGCTGACAGCAGGACTGTCCTGCAGCCTGCCAGATGCCACTGACCCACAGGACTGCTCCGCGCCTGGCCACGCAGCATTCCCTGGCTTTGGGATGCTCACAGAGCCTGGAACGCAAAGGTGACAACAAAAAGGGCCGGAAAAAGGAAAAAGAGTGGTGATGTAAAGAGGGAATTGAGCCCTGCAGATTAGCTGACCTACAAATGCCTCGGAGTGGAGAGGGCAGGTAGTGAGAGAGCAGTGCTGGGGGAGAGCTCTGTGGAGCAGATGGGCTGAAATCCTCATCAGCAGACGCAGACAGGGGAAATTCGGGAGTCCCCGCAGGGAGGAAGGGTGCACAGTCAGCACCAGGATCAGGCAGGATGGACCCTGACCCTCCTGCCCTGGGACAGTCACAGACCTCACCCCACAGCGCCCAGGGGCAGCCCTTCCTCCTGCCGCCCCAGGAGTCACTGGTTTTCCTTCAAGCAGCTCAAAATGACCCCGTCACTGCAAATCTGTGGCCAAGCCGCCAAAGAGAGCCCAATTTGGGATCCCAAACCGAGTGGATTCCTGTGGCTGGCGAGTAGGAAGAGGCTCGGAGCAGATGGAAGGTGCCACGTGTGTCTACAGCTGCAGATCCTCCAGGTTCCTCTCTAGAAACTTCCCCCTCTTCTTCATTTTGTTCTTTCACAATCCCAGATTTCTCTTCCCAGCACTGGGAACAAGAGAATAGGAATTCCAGGACCCATTCCAGGGACATTATTCGATGTCCCCGTGGTGGGGGCGGTGGTTGTTTCCATACCCCAGGAGGGTCACACAGCGTGTCTAGGTTGCCAAAAAGAGCTCTGTGGGAAACTCAGAGACCTCTCCTCATTCCAGATTTGAGCTTGGAGCATTGGGGATCCCCCAGGGCGGGGCTGGATCAGGATCGGTGCAGAAGGAACCGCAACCTTCCCGAGGCCTCCGGGCAAATTGTCCATAAAGGATTTCTTGTTTCCTCTCATTAGGCTGCTCAGGCTCATTATTTCAAGGGCACTGTTACAAGCTTGAAAAAAAGCAAATTGAGTGCCAAGGAGCTGGTGCTGGGTGGTGTGGGCAGGGCTGGCAGGGACAGGGGCTCAGGTGGGAGCAGGGATGGGCAGAGCCTGGTCCGGCTCCCAAATTTTGGTGGAGGTCCCATGGTCAGATCTCTTGCTGGGCTGTCACACATTCCTGGTCACCCAGGGCCCATCCCTGCAGCCCAGGAGGAGGGTGAGCCCACCAAAACCCAGCCAGCTCCTGCAGGAATGACCCCAGCGAGAGCTCTGGGCTGGCACCAAGGCGGTGCCCAGCTCTGCTGAGCCCTGACCACCCCAGAGCTGTACATGTGGCTCTAAATTGCCTGTCCTGCTCTTCCCCTCCTTTTATTATTCCTAATTCATCAGCAGTGGCAGGAAATCCTTGAGGAGTTTTCCACAAATCCCATCTGAGGATGAGGCAAGGCAAGCGAGTTCTGGCACTGCCCTGGTGTTTGTCCAGCCCTGATTTACACCTTCCCAGAGAGCTCAGGGCATGGATCAGGGCCAGGACTGTGCTGCTGACCACTGCAGCATTTCTGCCCTTTCCCTGAACCGTGCCCTGCTTTGGAGCTAATAAATAAAAATAATTATTAATAAATCCCCCAGAAGCCTGCCAGCTCCTCCTGTTCGACCCCAAAGAGTGGGAAACGGACCAAAAAAAAAAAGCCAAAACGGGGGGAAAAAAAAACCTGGCATCACCATGGCAACCTGCTCTATCCTGGAACTGCAAACCCTTAAATTCCCACTCCCCATTTTCCCTGTGCTGGATCAGGCAGGGATAGCAGTTGGCATCGCTGCGTGTTGTATGTCAGATGCTGACAGAGCTGCGCTCCAGAGCAAGCTGCACATTTTACACATCCTCCTCGGGATGGCTGGGCCAGGCTCAGGCTCAGGGCCCCGAGCTCCCTGCAGGCTGCATGGGTTGGGGCAGCAGGGAATTCCTGGGGCAGGGAATGCTGCTGCCTTGCCCAGCCCCGTGTGCCCCCTTTGCTCACAGCCATGCTCCCAGCGGCTGTTGCTGCAAAGTTTGCTTTCCGCCTCATTCCCCCTTCCCTTGCTCCTGATTACCCAACCTGTTCTTCCAGGAAAGCGCCTCTGTCCCTCTGCACATCCATGGGATGCTCATCCCTCCCACAGCACACTCAGCCCGGAGCTGGAGGGGCAGAGATGAGCAGGGCACCCTGAAAACCTCCCACCCTGCAAAACATCACAGCTGCACCCTGCAAAACCTCACATCTGCACCCCACAAAACCTCCCTCCTGCACCCTGCATAACCTCCCATCTGAACCCTGTAAAATCTCATATCTGTACCCTGCAAAACCTCCCACCCTGCAAAACCTCATATCTGCACCCTGAAAAATGTCCCACGTGCACCCTGAAAAACTTCCCACCCTGCAAAACCTCACATCTGCACCCTGCACAACCTCCCACCCCACCAGGGGCTGGCTGGGGCTGGAGCTGTCCTTGTGCCATCCCAGTGCCCCTGAGCTCCAGCACGTGGGACACAGCAGGCAGGGAATGCTGCAGGAATGGGCTCTCCTGAGGGTGCTCCAGAGGGCGTTCAGCCTTCGTTTTGTCTCATTTATAGCTCATTACTGGCCCTGATGTGCAGGGAAGAGCAGCCAGAGGTGGAAGGGAGTTGGCTGTGAGATCTGGCAGAGCAGTGCGATGCTGGACTGCTCCAGAACATCCCGGAGAGGGAGCAGGAGCGGCGCTGGGAAGCACAGCTCATCCGAATGGATCTCACAGGATGCTCAAAGCCCACAGGAGTCACCCCCAGCAGCTCCCACCTCCTGCAGACCCTCCCTCAGGGTGCCTCCCCTGGGCACTGCCCCCATCCTGCCCCATCTTCCATCCCCCCTGGGAGGAGATGGGGCCCTGGGAGCGCAGCAGATGGGCCTGAGTCGAGAGAAAATTGCTTTACAGCTCAGGCAGCAGCGCTCCATTTCCCTGTTCATATCCCACCCCCTTATCTGCAATCCCATTCCCCTCTCTGGAAGCAGAAAGGCTGGCAAGTGCCACCAGCTGCCCACCACAGCTGCCACCGTTTGGGGTCGGTCAGGCTGGATCCCAGCCCTCTTTTAGGAACACAAGATGCCAGGCGTGCCCTGCTCCCCCAGCAGCCTGGCAGGGCAGGCTTTGATGAGCTGCAGGTTTGATGAGCTCTCCCGGGCAGGGCACAGATGCTGCACTTGGCTCTTGGTGCCCCTCCAAGCCGGGAAGGGCGGCAGGGGATGGGGAGAGCAGGGCTGGAGCCGTTCCGGGGATTACAGCTCTGTAATCGCTGGTTTGAGTGAGGGCACAGCCCTGGGGCCTCCTGGCGCAAGTTCTGGAATAAAGCTGTTGGAAAAAGCCCCAAAATGAGCTGGGTTCACCATGCATCACAGGGCACAGGGCACACAGAGCTCCTCCCTGGGGTTCCAGCAGCCAAATCGGTGTTTTCCAGCTGGAAAACACCAATTGTGGGCTGGACTATCCAGAGGTGCCGAGGCCTGACGGAGACAGCAGCTCCAGGGAGAAGGTGTTGCCTCACCTGGGCATTGCTGATGATGCCGGTGATTTTTGTATTTTTCCTTTTATACCCTTTTAATATATTTTTATATCCTTTCCCTTCCCTGTTACCCTCTATACACACTCCTTGTCCTTCATGTTTACAACCCTTGCAGTCTGATATTTAGCTTCGTTTGGGGTCCTGCAAAGCGAGGAAGACCAAACACTCACATTCTCTCAGAACTAGAGGTTCCAACCTGCTCTCTCTTGGAACATGTTTTTGTAAACTAGGCTGTAGCCTCATTTGGGGGGGGTTCATTAGAATAGGGAAAATTACTCATTTATTAAGTTTCTTATTGGGGGATTTTAGGTAGATTTGCTAATTTTGTGTAGTCCATAGAAATCCGGTACGTGTTGTACAGGGGGTTCCAGCTTGTCGTTCGCTCCTTTGCGTGTTTTCCACCTTTGATGAGTCTGGGCACCTCAGATCCTATTAAACCGAGGTAAATTCCCTTTTCCCACTACTCCTGTGTCTGCTTCATATTTTTTACCAGCCTGTTTAAGGCATCACTGAAGGGTTTTATTTCAGGAGATGTTGGACCAGACAGCTCCAAGGTATAAATGATGGAATATTTCTCTCCTCAGTGTTTCCTCCCGGCTGCCCTTGGCCAGGGTTTTGCATTCCTGCAGGTCAGCATCGCCTCCCAGCCCCCTCTGCATGGAATAGCTGAGCTGTCCTTCAGCAGGAGGGAAACTGAGGCACGGACTGGACCTTCCCCTCTTGTGAATGACACCACAGAGCAGCCCCTGGCCGTCTGCTCCCCGTCCTGGGGATGGCAGAGGTCCCAGCACCATCCCCTCCTGCCCCAGCAGCCCTTCCTGCGCCACCACACCTCCCGTGGGAGTTGGCCTAATGAAGATTAAAGAAGTGCTGCCGCAAATATGTCAGTCATAAAATCACCGAAAATAATACAAGGGATAAAGCAGCGTGGCTATCAGCCCGAGTGGAAGTCCCAATTAGCAAATATATCAATCACTGGTGACATCTTAAGTAGCGTTTACAGGGAGAGCATTACAGAAATGATCTGCAATTACAGCGCTGCTGTGAGCAGAAGCACCAGGCGGGCTCCCAGCCCAGCACAAAGCCAGGGTGGGACATTTGGGGGTGCCCGAGACCCCAAGGGATGTTGCTGAGTTCAGCCTCGCCAGGACAGAGCCGTGGAGGATGTCCAGGATGCCGTGGCACAGCTCCACGGAAAAGGAGCATTTGCTGCTGCCTGGGGCTGGGGACAGCACACAGCTGGGTCACCCACGAGGCTTTGGCGCTGCAGAGCCTCTGAACAGCCACGGGGACAGGTCCCATCTGCTCCTTCCTGGGAGCCAGAGCCCTGTGGCACCGAGGGCACGCACAGGGATCACGGCGCTGCCATCCCTGTCACCCGCTGGGGACCAGAGCTGCCTGGTGGCTGTGCCCAGGCCATCGGGGACAGGGCCAGAGCTGCCTGGTGGCTGTGCCCAGGCCATCGGGGACAGGGCCAGAGCTGCCTGGTGGCCGTGCCCAGGCCATCGGGGATAGAGCCAGAGCTGCCTGGTGGCCATGCCCAGGCCATCGGGGACAGAACCAGAGCTGCCTGACAGGGCCCAGGATGAACAGGGATTGGGAAAAACATGCACAGTCAGTTATGAATATTCCTGGATTACAGCAGTTTACAGGCTCCCAGCTGGGAGCAAACCCTGCCGAGATGAAGGCACAGGAGGAGCAAAATCACTCCCAAAGCTCCTCCAGCCCTGGGATGTGCTTCTCTCCACCCCCAAAAACAACAACCACGACAAAAAACCAACCAACAACCCGCTGGCTGTTTGCTTTAAAGGAATTTGTTGAGCTTTGCTCCAAGGCCCAGCTGCAAACATCCCGTCTGGCAATTGATTTCCGCAGTGGGAAGAGGCAGAAAAGCAGCTTCTCCTCACAGAAAGAGAGAAAAACACTATTTTAGGTTTTTTTTAACAGAAACCCCAACATCTCCCACGAAAATATTTACTGAGAGGAGATCCATTTCTTTTTGTTTTCAATCCCTGCCCTGCTCCGGCACATTCCTGCAGACACAGGCGCTGCTGGGGTGATTTAATCAGCTCCACAACCAGAGGGAAAGCTGAATGGAGNCCAGGCCATCGGGGACAGGGCCAGAGCTGCCTGGTGGCTGTGCCCAGGCCATCGGGGACAGGGCCAGAGCTGCCTGGTGGCCGTGCCCAGGCCATCGGGGATAGAGCCAGAGCTGCCTGGTGGCCGTGCCCAGGCCATCGGGGACAGAACCAGAGCTGCCTGACAGGGCCCAGGATGAACAGGGATTGGGAAAAACATGCACAGTCAGTTATGAATATTCCTGGATTACAGCAGCTTACAGGCTCCCAGCTGGGAGCAAACCCTGCCGAGATGAAGGCACAGGAGGAGCAAAATCACTCCCAAAGCTCCTCCAGCCCTGGGATGTGCTTCTCTCCACCCCCAAAAACAACAACCACGACAAAAAACCAACCAACAACCCGCTGGCTGTTTGCTTTAAAGGAATTTGTTGAGCTTTGCTCCAAGGCCCAGCTGCAAACATCCCGTCTGGCAATTGATTTCCGCAGTGGGAAGAGGCAGAAAAGCAGCTTCTCCTCACAGAAAGAGAGAAAAACACTATTTTAGGTTTTTTTTAACAGAAACCCCAACATCTCCCACGAAAATATTTACTGAGAGGAGATCCATTTCTTTTTGTTTTCAATCCCTGCCCTGCTCCGGCACATTCCTGCAGACACAGGTGCTGCTGGGGTGATTTAATCAGCTCCACAACCAGAGGGAAAGCTGAATGGAGGTGAGATGTGTGAGGAGAGCACACGCAAAATATTTCTGTGCTCCAAGGTGAGCTCCCAGAGCTCCTGGTGAGATGATGGCTCTGCCCTCTGCACATGGAACAGAGGGCAGCAGGTGCAGGACCTCTCCTGGGAGTCCCCTTGAATCCTGGGGTGCTCTCGATTGATGAAGTTTTGCTCTCAGCTTCAAAACCCACTTTGTTTCAGGGCTTCATGGTGGGAGGATGGGAGAATTCCAGTTTTCCCAAATCTTGTGTCATCCCTGTGGGTTTGGAGATAGGGGACCGTGGTGCTGGTGGGACCTGAGACTGCTCACAGCCTGACAGCGAAAAATCCCAGAATCCCTGAATCCCAGAACCCCTGAATCCCAGAATCCCTGAATCCCAGAATCACTGAATCCCAGAATCCCTGAATCCCAGAATCCCTGAATCCCAGAATCACTGAATCCCAGCACGGTTTGGGTTGGAAAGGACCTTACAGACCATTCCAACCCCCTGCCATGAGCAGGGACAACTTCCACTAGCCCAGACTGCTCCAAGCCCATCCAGCCTGGCCTGAGGTGCATGGACAACATCCTTGCCAGTGTCCCTTGAGCTTTCCCAGCTCAGCAGCTCTGCCCACCCTGCAGCCGCCCCCCAGCCCAGCTCCCACTCCCGCAGAGCTCGGAGAGCCGATGAGAAATCTGCCCTCCGTGCCTGGGCTCATTCCAACCCTCTCCAAGGATCTGCAGGGATCAAAAGAGAGGGGAATTATTCAGAAGAGCATAACGAGGAATAATGCAGCAGCAAGGGAGATGGGAGTATCTCGAGGGGAGGAATGTGCCCAAGGGTTTGGAGCCCAAGGCTGAGCTGCTGATGGAGTCTGATGGGGCAGATTTGGGGTGTCCCACATAGGAGCACAGCTTGGAACAGTATCTGAGTGCCTTCGCCTGCTCCCACCTTCCCAAGAACCTTCCTGAGAGCACCAGAGGGAGGTCTGGGCAGCCCCAGAGATGTGGGGTGGAGGCCAGAGCTTGTCCCCACAGCCTCCCAGGAGGGCTGATCCTGCCCATCCTCGGGGGCAGCTGCACGGATTCCATTACCACGCAGGCACAGGCGCTAAATTCCATTTAATAAATACCTAATGAGAGGCTGACAGCCACTTCTGGACTCTCAGCAGTCCCTTTGGTTACCCACCAGCTCCGAAATGCGCGGCTCGGCTTCAATAATTGATGGCCCACTAATGTGGAGCTCAGGGGTGAGACGCAGCATTAATTACTGCTCGGCCCTGGCACCAAATGCCACCAGGAGAGAGCTCCTGGAGCGATGCTCATAAAGCACAGCAGCACCAGGGGATCCTCCCTGCTCCCCATGGTCCACGGGCTCAGCAGGGAACTGCAGCAAAGTGCCAGGAAAATGCAGGTTTTTCAGGAGAATGAACCTGACTCTGGGTTTGTAGGGTTTTTTGGCATGTTCCCCACAGCCCTGGCCCCAGGCAGGCAGCCCCAGGCTGTTTGCTGCTGCTCAGCCCTTCCTCCGGAGTGGAAATGTCTGAGAGAGCTCTGTGACACCTTCCAGCACCTTTCTGGAGAGGTTTTTGAGTCCCCGAATTACAGCCAGCAGCAGGATGTCAGCACTGCCCCAGGGCTGGAAGGTGGGAGAGGCACTGCCACCAAGCCGGCTGGGAGGTTAGGGGAAAAAATGGGGATATTTGTGGGGTGGATCATGCAGTAAAGTGGAAAACAGCAGAAAGAGGAGAGCTGCTGTGCAAACAGAGCCCCACGTGCGTGTTGTGCCCTCCTGCCCTCCGCCAGGGCGACACCACTGCTGAAATTCCCACCTTCACCAAGGAGGGGAGATGGTCCCCAAGTCCGGCAGGAGGTGTAGAGGTCCAAAAGCCAATTGTAAATCCGATCCCATTGAACCCCACACTGCAGAATTGTTCAGGGTCCCCCCCAGCCATCCCCCGCTGCGGTGGTGAATCTCAGGGCAATTCGCACAGCACCTGACAGCGAGACGATGGCAAATTTAAAACCCTTCAGTGAGGTTTTTTGGGTGTTTCAGTCAATGGGATTTTCTGAGGGTAAAGGGAGAGGGAGGGTGAGGAGGTGCAGGGGCTGGGGGTGAGTCCAGCAGTGCCTCAGATGTACCATGGGCCCCTGGAAAATCAGCACATGATGGATATGCCCTGTGCCCCCCAGAAAAGCCTTCCTCCCTCTGCCACCAAGGGCTGCTCCTCTATTTCAGTGAGAAAAAAAAACCCCAATTTTCGTAATTAAAAACGGTGCTGCAGAAAGGGGGAAGCTCTGGGGGAGCCAGACTCTCTTGGAAGAGTGGGATTCCCATGGAGAGCTGGGCTGCCCCGCTGGGATGGGGCACAGGCTCTGTCTGGCAGAGGGGAAGGCAGAACAGGGACAGAGACCACGAAAAGAGAATGAGAGGGAAGCACAAGCAAATCCCAAAGAAAGAGCTCAGAACTTCCAGCAGGACCCTCCTTACACATGTACTGATGCGTATTTTAACTTATCCCGTCCTTTTTGCTGTGAATGAACAATACTGGGGTTTTTTCCAGGCTGCTGCAGAGCCAGTTATGCTCAATTTAAATCAGGACACTACCTTTGAATTCTGCCCGTGAAACAATCCTGCAGACATCACTTCTAGGTTCCTGACCACAAAAAACACCCTGGCCCCACAAAATCTGCAGCCAAAGTGATGCCATAAATATCTTCTGTGGGTCAGTGTCCACCGTGCCCTGACCCTTGGTGATGCTGGCTGGGGGTCTCCTGTGTCCCCAACACCAACCTCTGCCTCTCCAGAGGGAGGATCTGCTCAAACCTCCAGCAGATTCCTGTGTTTGCAGAGGGGAAAGCCCAGGGGAGCAGAGATTAAAGGAAAATCAACACTCCTGGCGTCTGCCTGCCCCCAGTGCCACCAACACCAGCACCAAAATCACCTCCAGCATGCCTTACCTGCACTCAGACACTTCAAAACACCCTTCAGAGAGACGATTTGGCACGAAGCACGCGCTGTGCACCCCAGGAGGAGGTTCAATAAGCAATAATCACATGCGCACACACAGGAGACGCAGAGGGTATTAATGCGTGTGCATAAAAATGGCATTTCAGCAGGAGCCCCCTAATGCCTCCGCCATATGGTGTCATATTTGCCATCCACACTCCAAGCACAGCCCCTGGCAGCTCCAGGAGCTTCCAGCTGAAAAGAGGCTGGAGGTNCAGGCTCTGTCTGGCAGAGTGTAAGGCAGAACAGGGACAGAGACCACGAAAAGAGAATGAGAGGGAAGCACAAGCAAATCCCAAAGAAAGGGATCAGAACTTCCAGCAGGACCCTCCTTACACATGTACTGATGCGTATTTTAACTTATCCCGTCCTTTTTGCTGTGAATGAACAATACTGGGGTTTTTTCCAGGCTGCTGCAGAGCCAGTTATGCTCAATTTAAATCAGGACACTACCTTTGAATTCTGCCCGTGAAACAATCCTGCAGACATCACTTCTAGGTTCCTGACCACAAAAAACACCCTGGCCCCACAAAATCTGCAGCCAAAGTGATGCCATAAATATCTTCTGTGGGTCAGTGTCCACCATGCCCTGACCCTTGGTGATGCTGGCTGGGGGTCTCCTGTGTCCCCAACACCAACCTCTGCCTCTCCAGAGGGAGGATCTGCTCAAACCTCCAGCAGATTCCTGTGTTTGCAGAGGGGAAAGCCCAGGGGAGCAGAGATTAAAGGAAAATCAACACTCCTGGCGTCTGCCTGCCCCCAGTGCCACCAACACCAGCACCAAAATCACCTCCTGCATGCCTTACCTGCACTCAGACACTTCAAAACACCCTTCAGAGAGACGATTTGGCACGAAGCACGCGCTGTGCACCCCAGGAGGAGGTTCAATAAGCAATAATCACATGCGCACACACAGGAGACGCAGAGGGTATTAATGCGTGTGCATAAAAATGGCATTTCAGCAGGAGCCCCCTAATGCCTCCGCCATATGGTGTCATATTTGCCATCCACACTCCAAGCACAGCCCCTGGCAGCTCCAGGAGCTTCCAGCTGAAAAGAGGCTGGAGGTGATAATGGATTTTCAAAGAGACAATTATTTGCTGGCTCTGGCGCGGAGCACGGATCAATGGCAGATGTTTCTGCCGCATCCTGACCCATTTTTGATCCTGAAAACGAGCCTGTCTTGGGGCTGGGACAGAGCTGGGAATTGTCCCTGTACAGGCCACCTTCCCAAGGAGCCCATCCATTTTTCCAGCCCCAGCAGAGCCACCAGAATCCTGCTGTCCCTGGGGTGAATAAATGGCTCCTGGCCCTTCCAGAGGGGGATTCTCCAACAACAGGGAACGGCTTTGTGGGAAATGCCATCCCAGCCCTCCTTCCCAAGGAAACCCAAACCCTCAGCGCTGCTCCGAGCCATGGCTTGGATTCTCCAATGTAAAGAAATGCCTCAGTTCTCTGCTGATTGGAACTAATCCCATCCTATTTCCCACCTGAGAGCCTTTCCAGGCTTCGCTGTGGATCAGCCTTCCACCGAGGGCTGTAAATCTGTGATTGCAGCCGTGCTGGGGCAGCTGTGCTGCTCCTGTGGGATGGCCATGGATCCATCCCAGGGCCAGGGACAGGTTCTGACCCTTGCCTTGGGAGCAGGGACAGGGGCCTGGGATGGGATGGGATGGGATGGGATGGGATGGGATGGGATGGGATGGGATGGGATGGGATGGGATGGGAAT
>VZRL01004035.1:279074-312297 GCA_013397895.1 Origma solitaria
CAGGTGAGGTTCTTCAGAGACCTCTCCATGCTCCAGCGATGGAGCAGCAGCTCCTGGATGTCCCCCAGCATCTCAGCTCCATGGGGCTGGCTCTCCCAGCATCACCCCAAGCCCTTAGGAGGCCTGAGTGGATAATTCTGAAGGCTGGGGCGGCAGTGCTGGGGAGAACACGAGAGCTGAGGCCAGCAGATGCCTCCTGGATCAATTAGCCTCCTGCCCAATTAGCAGCAGCTTTCCCCAGTGCTGTCTGCTCCGAGCCCTGTGCCTAGAGCTCAGCCTACTGCCAGGCCTTCAAAGCCACTTTGCAGCACTCTGAATGCCCAAATATTTTGGGGGTTTGAGGCCTCAGTGGTGCTGCCAGCCTGCTGGGGTGATGCTCAGCAGGGCACGGGGGGGATTCCAGCATCCCTCGTCCAGCAGCAAATCCAGGAGATGTGTGTGTGTCACCCCATTTTCCAGGGAAATGTCATGTCCAGGGGGCAATCGATCCCTCTGGCTAAGTTTGAAGTCCTTGCTTTTGCCAGAAGCTCATGTAGGATTGGCATAGGATTGGTGTCACCTGCCCCCATAACGGTGGCATTGCTGAGCTGACAGCCCTCACACTCACAGGAGCTGCACTTCTATAATCTGTCCCTACTGCCAAAAAGTCCCTCAACAGCTATCAAAGGGACTTTTTGGTCCCAGCTGCATCCCACAGGCTCCCCAAACTCCCACCCCACATCGCTGCTGGGGCTGATTTGATTTCCAGGCCTGAGGAACACTTGTCTTGTTGGGGCTGGTGAATAATTTATAATTTGCTTATGAGCAAAGGCGACGGGGAGTGTGGGGAAGGGGAGGGAGAATAAATATATATTTATAAAATATGGAAAAAGCTAAAAAAAAAAATCATAATAATGCCCAAACCACCCCTGTAAACTGTTCCTTTGATCTAATCCAGAATAAATTATACATAATGGAGCTGGTTGGGTTCACTTGCCGCCAGCATGAATAAAAAACCAGAAAGCAGAGAGCGAGCCAAATCATCTGGGCTAATAACAATGTGCTCGCTGTAGATGCTTCATCTGGGATTATTTTGCAGCAGCAAGCACAGATTTCCATGGAAAAGAAAGCCATTTTTTAACTGGGGAGGTGCTGGGCAGGCAGTGAGCTGTGGGAATGCTCCAGGATGCCTGGAGCAGCCAAGGAGAAAGTTTTTCTTTTTCGTTCCTCAATATCTTCCACGAAGGGATCTGGAGCCACCAGGTCTTTCAAACAGCACTTTGCCATAGGCCATAGTGCAGATGCATTTTCCAGACTTCTGGAATTACATTGATCCAACAAAAATCCCCCACTTTTTTATTTCCAAAGCAGCCACGCAGGAAAGTTTTGAGAACACCAGATTGTTTTCCCAATGCCTTCACCCTTCCTCTTCTCCTTCCATCCTCCTTCCCTCTCTCATGGAAGTGAAGGGAGGCATCTTCTCAGGGCTGGTCTGTCCTGCAGAGCTCAGCTGATGGCTCCAGGATGCAGATCCATCAGGAAACACAGCCCAGAAAGAATTCCCACCCATGGAAAATCACTCCATTCACAAGTCCAGCCGCACGCCTGCACTGACTTTCTCAGGGTGAGAAAGGTATTGACCCAATAGCCAATACTCCAAAAATAAAGCTATTCCCTCAAGCTCGGCTTCGGCATGCAATTAAAATTCCTGCCAGGACTCCCAGCCCTTTGGAACGTGAGGTTGCAGAGGCAGGGAGTGAGGCAGGCACTGCCGTGGCACAGCCAGGTCAGCCACTGACCAAAAATGCCTCCTCAAATTTAATGCTTTGTCATGAAATAAGACAGAGATGGCCAGTGGCAAGCGGAAATGAGTTTGGGAAGAATAAAAGGTCTCTGAAGGTCTGAACTCGGCTGTGGCCTCTCCCAGCGGGGCCAAGGCTGAGGTCTTCAAGCCCCAGCGGAGCAAATGCCCTCAGAAAAGATCAGCCTGCTCTGTTTTATTTGGAAGAAAAGTCCCAGTTTCCCTTTTGGACTGTTATTTCGGGAGCAGGGAGAGTCCCCACTGGTGTGGGGACCAGCTCTCTCGTTCATTCCCTGCTCTGGGAGCTCCTCTCCCCAGATCACCTTTCAGAAAATTCACACCCACAACAAACCCAGGGTGAAGGGAACAATGTTTGGGGTGCGAAATGACGCTGCACATCTGCACAAAGGGAACATGCTGCTTCACTGCTCCTTCAGCTGTGACTCTTTCACCATTCCAAACAGTCTGTTTGTCCATTTGCTCGCAGTTCTTTTCAAAATCCACTTGGAGGGAATTCCTCTTTGCTCCAGAATCAGATGAGTGAGAGGGGAAATGGAAGAGAGGAGCTCTGCCTCCATCCCTGGCTCCGGAGCATCCCGAGGGTGGGAATGCTCAGCTGAGCTGAGCTCTCCACATGAGGAAGCCCCGGGGTGAAGCTGAGTTTGTTGCAAAGCTCAGTTTATCTCCCACACTGTCCTCAGAGTGGACAGCAATGATTTCTGAGTGGACAGAATGATTTCTGGGCTGAATTTTTGCCTCATCATGATCTGCACGGGCTCAGCACAGGACCACCAGCCATGGAGCCACAGCCCAGGTTCCCGAGGACAAGGAATTGTGTAACACCCACCCCAGGTGGCGCTGGATCAGCTCCCCAGCTGGAATAAATCAGGAGAGATCCATCGAGGTCAATCCTGGCCAATTGTATCCACTTAATCTTCTCTCGGGAAGCACCACTCCATCGATGTGCAGAGCTCCTCCATGCCCACTCCAAAGCTCTTCCCATAAATACAGGAATAGAAACCCCTCCGGCAGTGGCTCCTCTCGGAGTGCCTGTGCCACAGCCCAGCTGGGGCAGAGCCAAGGAGCAGCTCCTGTCAGATCTGGGATTGGGATCCAGTGGGAAAGGGAGCCAGCAGCCCCCAAAAAATCAGCTTATTGCAGAGGGACGCAGGATTTATTTTCCGTTTTATTTGCCTGAAATGGCTGGGGGTTGGGGTGGAGAGGATGATCATCCGGGAAGAAGGGTTCTCGATAATTCATATTCTACGATGGTCCTGCTCCCAGCCCCAGCGGGGTTCTCATATTTAATTTAAAAATGTAAAATATTTATCCCTGTTAAGTGCTCTCCCTCCCCAGCCCCCCTCCCCATTTCAGAGCAAGGGGGATGGGGCAGGGCAGGGATATTTGTGTGGATCCTTCACACACGGTGAAATAATCAGCAAATTGGAAGTTTAAGGCTCGGTTATTTTTTCCTGGAGGATGTTTCTATCCCCATAACTGTGGCAGCAACTCCCAGATTTAATGCAGAGCACAAAACAAAGTGTTGGGGAGTCTCGGGGTGTCCCTGGGGCAGAGGGGTGACCACAGGCAGGGACAGCGAGGCTGACCCCAGTGCTTTGATGGAGACATCTTTCAAAGAAGCCTAAACAGCCTTATTAGAGGTTTTATTCAGTTTTTATAAGTACTCCTTGCTCTAAAAGAGCAAATGAGGAGTTTGGGGCAATGCCAAGGGGTCTCTGCCTTGTTTCTCTCGGCAGTAAATCAGCTTTCAAATGGTTATTGCCGTAAGGAAAAATAATATTCAAATTCAGGCCCTTCTCCCTTTTATCTCCCCCTCCCCTCTCCTCTTCCTTTTGGTGATTCCCCCTCTTTTAAATGGAGATCAGCCCTGGCACTCCCCATCACTCTCTCCCCATTTTGGGGAGGTGACAATTATATTTTCACAAGTCAGTGCTACGGAAGGTGGAGAGGTCCTGTTTTCTGTCCTTGCTTTTCCTGTCTCAGGGAAGGATCTGGTGCAGAGAAAAGGCAGAGAAGGAACAGAATAAAGGCGCTGGAACATCACCTTGGGTCACACACCTGCCTGAGCTGCGGGAGAGCACAGCTCACAGCGACAGAGAGGAAGAAGCCAGGTGACATGGGCAGGAAATTAGTGTTAAACCCCAGGGGCTGCAGCTGCAGCAGGCGAGGATCCGGCAGCAATCCCAGGGCTAAATCGCGGCTGGAAAGAGAAAAGCTTGCTCTGAGGAGCCCTGTCAGAAATGCAGATGGCTCCAGTCACGAGGGGCTGGGGGGTCACGTTCCCAGGGGACATCAATTGACGTGGTGCCATTAAATCCCAGGCAGCTCCTCCTGTCCCGGAGCGCTGACCCTCTCACCCCTCTCGCTGCCAGCCTTCATTAAACCCTCCCTGCGAGGTGTGCATGGCATGAAAAAGCGCTGGAGATCGGCATCTATGAAATTCCCCGCAGCAAATGACTTTGGTGGGGCACAAGTTCACGTCAGAGCGGCTCGGGGGGCGCGGGGGGGGCTCGGGGAACACTTCAGCAGTGCCGACGCCATCAGCAGCACGTCCTGGTGCTCCCAGGGGTGAGGCAGGAGCAGAGCTGGGCTGATGGGATGGGAATAGCCTCTCCTGGGAGCCAGGAGGATGGGTGCCAGCTGGGCAAGCAGGATTCACCATGAAGCCACACCAAAGGGTGTTGGTTTTAGATTTCCTGATATTCGTGGGATTCGCAGAAGCTGGCAGAGAAGCAGGCAGGAGAACCCAAGATGGTGAAAAGAGAGCTTTATTTACAGAAACTTCTTTATATATCCATTAATAATCTAGCAACTATTGGTCAGCAGGGAATCCACCTCCCAAAGGCATTGGTCACAGCCCTACAACACCTAATACCAAACACAGAGATTAAGAAACTACAAAAAGTGCAGCTTATCTCTATTCTCCCTGAGAAAGAAGAGAAGGATTTCTAAAACAGTGCAACTACACAAAGGGGGGACACTTCCACCTGCCTTGGCCCTTTGGGGCTGCAAAAGGACCTTTGGTGACCCCTCCAAGTGTCAGCCTGGGGGGCATCCACAGAACCCTTCCCCAGGCTGAGCCCAGCCTCTGGAGCTGGTGGGATTTGCAGTTTGTCCTGGCAGCTCCCAGCTCCTGGAAAGAACTCCTCCAGCACCACTCCATCAATCCTCCACTCCCTGCACAGTCAATTGCTCTTTGTGTTCCCTCCCAATGCACTGCAGCACATGTACATACACAGGGAAACACAAACGGGGATAAATTACCTTCCAGGCAAAGCCTGAGGACTTCAAAATTGCTGAAAAATCAAAGCGCATTCCAGGGGGGAAACACAGTAAATTGGAAGGGGAAAAATGTGCGGAGAGGCTTTTGATAAAAGCAGTGCCAGAGAGGGATCTCAGGGCCCTTTCAAGATGTTAATGAAGTGGGGCCCAGCACAGCCCTTGGGGCACAGAAGAGTTAATGCCCCCAACCATTTTCCAGATGGATGTGGATGTCAAAGGCGGTTGAAATCCCCCATCCCATGGAGAGGGAGCATTTGGGGTGCCCTCCTGGGGTGCTGGAGAAGCAGAAATTTCCTGAGCATGGGTTCTGAGCATGGCAGGAGCCAGCAATGAACATACCTGAACAGAGGTATGGCTCTTCCAGGTGAAGGAAATAGGATCAGAGGGAAAATAGTTTGGAAGAAAAGTAAAATGCACCTCGCAAAGAAAGGGGGGTTTCTAAACGAAAAATACAAACCTAAAGTGCAACCCCAGCCTTCTCCACTGCAGAGTGATGAGGGTGGAAGACAACCAGCAAGTGATGGAGAGGAGGAGGCTCAGCCTGAATTCCCTGTTGGGAGAGCAGAGCTCTTCCCGCTGCCCTGACATCAGGAGCGGAGCTGGGATCAATACTCCCTACACTGGGGGCTGTAAAACCCTTTAATTACTCACCCCCAGCCCAATTAAAGACCTGCAGCCTCCTGGGGTTGCTGTGGAGCCTCGGGGAGGGCTCTGGTGGCTTTGGCCCTGCCCGGGGCCACCACAGCAGTCACAGCAGTGTGACCACGCTTTGTCTCCACACCCAGCCTGCTGCTGCATTCCCCAGCCAGCCATAATATTTTCCTGGCTAATCCTAGCAAAGTTGGAGTTGGCATAGAGATTGATGCGTGAAATGGAATATGTTGAGATACACTCTGAATATATCGCCGGGAGCAGTTCATGATGGGAAGGCAGCAATGACTCCAGCAGTGTTTTTCCCCAGCCTCAATCTTGGCACACTTTGGTTTTTCCTCCCAAGGACCCATTAGTCACTGCCCTGAATATAAACCAGGCAAAGCAGGCAGATCCTTCAGTCTTGCAAAGATCCCCCACATTGTAATTCCAAAATAACACCACACTTCTTTAATGATCAATAGCAATTACTAAGTCATTTATATCCAATAAAGGCTCCAGCAGGAGGTCTGGGTGATATATTACTGTATAAATTCACACTATGAAGCAGATTAACAAAGCATTATGAAAAGCAAGCTTATTATTTGCATGAACACGAGGCTCAAGAGCTAATTGAAGCAATCCAGCAAAATGTCAATGACTCCTTTTGTATATGAAATATTCATTAAAGGCAAGCACTTATTTGTGAGCGATTGTTTATTTATACCTTTTCATTTGCATTCTGCTATAAAACTGGTTGTCTTTCCATTAGGGCACAGCCAGCATCACTTTTCTTGGGAATCGCTGGGACTTGGAAATTGCCTCCTGTCTGCAGAGAGCGGCGGGGGATTTTTCTTGGGCGACGGATGGATCCAAAGGATCAGGGCTGATGGCGAGGGAAGGGGAGCAGCTGTAGGAGTGATGAACATCCTCGTGCATCCTCATCCTCCCTCTGCCCATTCCCTGTGGAATGGAGGTGGCTTTGGGGACATCAGCTTGGACACTCTGACCTCTTCAGGGGAAGACCTGGAGGAACTGCCAGCATTTTTCCTGGGCATTAATTTGCTATTTTTGTATTTATTTTATTTCATGACATTTTTATTTATTTATTTTACATTTACTAATGCTAACGAGCAGCATTTTCCCCACTCTAGGGTAGCCTGTGGGGTGAGGGACCCATCTGTTCCCGAGGGCACAGCCTAGAAAAGGATCTGTTCCCCTTCCCTCTCCCCAAACCCATGGAAATGGCTGGAAATTGGTTTGGTTTTCCTTGCTCTTGGCATCGTGTCCAAACACCAGGGCAGCAAGCGCTGACGGTGGTCAGGGACAGCCAAGATCCCACAGATCCACAGGGAAAAGCATCCCGAAAAAAGAGATGGGGGTGCAGAGGGACAGCCAAGATCCCACAGATCCACAGGGAAAAGCATTCCAAAAAAAGAGAGAGCTCGTGCCCCTTGTGCCCCCGCCCCAGGGAGAAGGTACAATAGGATCCCGAGGGTCTGGGCACCTTTTCCCTGCTGCTTTCTCCAATTTCAGCCCCAAATGAAGTTTTTCCCAGCCCATCCATTTGCCGGGACAGCTCCCGGGCTACAAATCAATGCAACACCGCATCTTATTTGTTCTGCAGCCAGCTGAGCAAAACAACGTAGCACCAACAGAGACATGAATCTCTTTCATTTATCTTCGCGCTAGAAAAATTTCAAGGCTGGAGCTTTTTCTCGGCTCTCTGGCAGCACTGCCAGGAGCGTGACGTGTTGGGAATGGCTGGACGGGGGCTCAGGATTTGTTTTCTCTGTGATTTCGTCGCTCTAAATTGCAGCTTTACTCACACACATCCCCGGGTGCCAGAGACAAATATCTGACCAAGAGCTTAGGGCAGGGCGTGGGGATGGATCAGTGTTGGATCCCTGCTCCGAGGGAGGCTGCAGGGAGATGGAATTGTCATTATCCTTAAGGACACCGAGGGAAAATGCCTCGGGGTGAGGCTTGGCCCTTGGGGCTCAGGGTTTGCTCCTCTACAGCACCGGAAGGTGCAGGGATGAGTTTCCCGGGAGGGATTGAGGTCCATTCCCTGCCCCTGAGCAGAGCTGCTCTGGAGCCGCAGTTCTCTGTTTCCATCACCCCAAAAATCCCACTGGAAAATCCCTTCCCAGCAGCACCTTTTGGGATTGCAGCCACGGGCGTTTCCTGCAGGATTTTCCTGCTCCCCTGAGCTCTGCTCCCATGGAGGGGTTGCCCACACCCCATCCCACCACTCACCCGGGGTGAGCAGGCTCTCGGCTGACCCTTCCCAAAGCTCTCAGCACCCAAGCAGAGCACTGAAATCCCCAGGGACCCCACCAGGGACCCCACAGTCCCCACGGGTGGGAGCAGAGCCTCCAGATCTGAAGCATCCCCAGAAAACACCAAACTCGGGCCCCATCCTGCCCCTCCCAGCAACTGCTGCTGCTGCCGCCACTTCATCAGCAGAGATTTCTAGCGGCAGAGACTTGGTTTAATTTTTGACAGAGCTCCGCAAGCTCCACGCTCTCCACAGAAGTGGAACTCGGCGGGGAAGAGCACGATGGAAAAATACCTGTTCTGTTGTGGTGTGTGCTCCAGCAGGGAGCAGGGGATGAGCCCGAGAGGGAAAGGACCTGCCCGAGGATCCCCCGAGGATTTGGGGCACCACAATGTCCCCTGCATCACCAACTCAGCTCATCCACGACCTCTGGAAATTCCCGACGCTGTACGAGGCACAGCCATGGGAAGGGAAGGATGTGAGAGCTGCCGGGAAAGTGCTGACAAAGTGCCCCGGCTGAGCCCTTAATGGCTTTTAAATCACAGAGGTTCAGCGGGAAAAAAACAACCCCTAATGTTTACTCACACTTGCGCAGCTTCTTATTTGCATATAATTGCTTCGTGTCACAACACTCCATCCGCAGCCTCCCAATCCCGGCGGTCAGGGAACGCCAGGGACCGTCCTGTGGTGCCTCAGGGAATGCCAGGGACAGTCCTGGGGCACAGCAGGGACCGACAGGGACATCGGGCAGGGGATTCATCAGGCAAAAAGATGAGGCAGGTGACAACACGGGTTTCCGTTTGGATTTGGATTGATACCAAACTGATTGATCAGCCTTGGGAATGTTGGGGATGCTCCCTGCCAGCCTTGAGCACACTCCTGCAGACCTTTTTTCCCCATTGAACAGGCAAACCCCTGCCACTTGTCGCCAAAAGCGAATGAGAAGATCCCAATAATCGCAGAATGGTTTGGGAGAAGGAATCACTCCCTGGCGTTGGGTTTGTCAGGAAAAATTAATCCACAAACACCAGAGGTTTATGTCCAAAAAGGAGACAGAGGAGTCCTGTAGCTTTATTAATGAATAAAGGGAGAGCTCATGGCCATTTCCCATGGGGTCTCTCGGATTGCTAGAGGACGCAGCCTCTTTTTATCCGAATTTCCCGGCCGCAGTTCCCTCTCCCTTTCCCCATAGGCTGAGGTACTCGAGAGGTACGGACTTTCCCGAACGCCTAATGCAGACACAAATAATATACATTTCTCCTAAATGCAGACACTCTCAATACACACCCCCCTTTTCTTCCTTTCCTTATGTCTCTGTTCCTGTAGTTTATTAACACAGTCTTGGGCAAATCAGTCACTGGAATTCCTATGGAAATCCTTCCTGTTCTTTCTTCTATCTCTCAGCATCGCCCTTATCTCACCAGCAGTTTGTTTGGAAAGACATTCCCTTACTCATTTCAGGTTTGAGGTGGGACAGGATGGCTCGGGGTGGCTCAGGGGACCCGGGATGTCCCCACAGCCCCAGGTGCCCATGGCCAGCGGGAAGGCAGTGCTGGCACTGCCTGTGCCTGTCCTACTTTCATCCGATGGCGCTGCTGATGCACTCACGATGCATTTTTTAAAAACCTACGTCTGTCTGGAGGATTTAACTCCAGAGACATTTCCTGAGGACGATGCTAGAGATGTTGGAAAACATCATTTCCAGGGAGGGCTGAGAACCAGCTGAAACCAGCCCTCTGTGGATCTCTGAAGCTCTTAATTAGACAAGAATTAACACCCTGGGAAACATTTGATTCCTAACAAGGGCACAGCTCTCTTTCACCGGGATTAGCATCCCTTGGACTCCTCAAGCTCCACATCAGCCTCCGGCACACAGATCTGCTTCCCCACTTGTCCTGGCATCACCTGCCTGCGCGAAAAGTCTCTCCCCATCTTTTTTAATCAGCATTTTACAAGTTCTGAAAGGCCCCAATGAGGTTTTTAGAGCATTTCTCGAATCAGGCTTTGAAGGCGTGGGGTTCTCTGAGACGTGTCGTCTCTTGCAGCATTCCCCCGGTTCAGGGGAGGCACCGCATTCCCCAGGCTCCAGCATTTCTCCTGACAGGCCACCGGATACGCAGAGACCATGAAATTTTAACAGAATTGTGTGTTTTCCAAGGCACAGGCTCCGGTTTGGCAGAGCAGGAGGAGGGCACAGCGGATGGGCTGACGAGACACAATAAAGGGAGCAGATTTCGCCTGCCATGCTCTAGGAGGTTGAGACGAGCTAATTATTTCCCTAACTACGCTCTTAGGGGAGAAAAGCGCCCTATATTTCGTTTTATCCCACTTTATTTTTCCTCTTTCCCCAGTCCCACGCTCTCCCCTTGTAGACGTCATTGCAGGCGAGCACATGTGTCGGCTCCGATGATTTATTCAGGAGCCACATCGGCTCTGCCTTCCACTCCAGCGAGCTCAGGAGCTCAATATTTCATATGGAAATCTGCAGCTCCGTCCCTATTTCCAGCGCAGAGCTGCTGCTTCCCTCCGCTCCTCTCTGGGGTGTGAAGATGTGGGTGCAGCCCTGCTCCGCTGCTCCAAAGTTTTTCCCGAGTTTTCTGGGTGCTTTTGAGTCTCTCCCTTCTCTATCCAGTGGTGTGACAAACCTGCCGTGGCACTGTGCACCCTGTCAGTGCCACCAGCCCTGGCTGCGTGTCTGGTGACAGCTGCCGGAATTCAGCAGGATTTACCTGTAAATGACCCTTTTGTTCAATCTCTGGGCAAAGAAATTCCTCCCTGGAATTTTCTGGGGGCTTCTGAGTCTCTCCCTCCTCTATCCAGCAGTGTGACAAACCCGTGGTGGCACCGTGTCCCCTGCCAGTGCCATCAGCCCTGGCTGCGTATCCGGTGACAGCTGCTGGAATTCAGCAGGACTTACCCATAAATTACCCCATTTTTCAGTCTCTGGGCAAAGAAATTCACCCTGGTGCTGTAAGGGTCCTTTTCAGAGCAGGTGCAGGGGACAAGGGTTTGTCTTCTTCCGCAAGGATTTGCTTTGTGCCTGGCAAACCACGCCTGGGATTTGGGGGATCCCAAAAGCTCTGAGTTCCTAAAGCTTCCAGCGGCACTTCCAGGGGCTGGTTTTGGGATTGAAAACTGCTCCGAGGAACAAGGGAGAGAAGCACGTCCAGCCTGACTTCTCCTAAGGAGAGGGTAGAAGTGTTAATTAATATTATTCTCCATTAAATTAATATTATTCTCCATGAGTGGTTTTAATCAGCCTTGCAGAAACGCTTGGCAACGGTGCCGCATTTCCAGGGATGAGCTGCCCTAAATCCATCTAAACTTTGGGATAGAGACACCAAAAGGTGATGGGATGAGCTGGGTTCTG
The DNA here is from genome assembly GCA_013397895.1 of Origma solitaria. Lineage (NCBI taxonomy): Eukaryota > Metazoa > Chordata > Aves > Passeriformes > Acanthizidae > Origma > Origma solitaria. The sequence continues at coordinate 290,439 of VZRL01004035.1, forward strand.
CCCTGAAAACCTGCACAGAGCCTGGCCCTGCTGCTGCTGCTGCTCCAGAGGGAGCAGAGGGGCTGAGACACTTCCCTTCTAAGGCTAAAAGCTGGGCACTTTCTGATTTTGAGACTTGAAATCCTCAAAAAATAAATCTCTTTTCCAAGCCCACCCCAAATCTTCACTTGCTCCAGCTGTTTTGGCACTTTTTAAAACTTTTTAAACCAAATTTGGGGGTTGGGTGAAATGAGGGATTTCAAGCAGCTCAACCAGACCAGGAGGTTGATCAAATTGCTGTTATCCCACGGAATATCTCATTATATCCTCAAGAGGGTGAGGATGCCCCAGCCGATTCTGTTCTCCCATCCCACAGCATCCATATGGAACAGAGCCCCCAGCCAGGGAGAGGAGAGCCACCAGAAAGTGATGCTTCAATTGGAGAGAATAAAGGAAACAACCGAGGTGATAAATTAATTCCAGGAGGGGGGAAAAATTCATGTCTTTTACTGCTTTCCCAACAAAAACATAAAACACAAACAAATCAAAGGGCTGGAAGTGCTTCCAGTCTGCGACATGACCTGACTGAGCAAGAGGCTTTAATGCGGAGGGAGCTCCCAGGAGGATTAAAATGCTGATAATAAATTATTGAGAAATATTAGGTGGTGAATGGGCCCGACGCCAGATTGATTCACAGCGACATCCACGACCGACAAATGGAAAAATGCAAAAAAAAAACCCCAAAAGCAAAGCAAAGCTGCGACACGACTGAGAGTTTGAGCTGAGAAAAAGGGAGTGAAAGCATCCCCCAAAGGCTATTTTGGGGTGCAAAAGGGATGTGGGAGAGGTTTGGAACATCTTCAAATCCCCAGGGATGCAAACAGGGGCAATTTAGGGAATTTCACCCATCCTCATCCTCCCCACCGAGGGCAGCACCAATTTCCCTCTGGGTTCTCCTCAATTTGGCTGGAAAACTTCTTGGTGGTGCCATGCACATCCTGGAGGCAGGAATATCCTGGGATTGACCCTCCCTGCTGGAGTGAAGGGAACAAAGGAGCCAGACACGGCCATTAAATGGGTTTAATTTAATATTTTTTTCTGTTAATGCTATTAATCACCATAGGCACATGTCAGGAGCCTGATGCATATTTAAACTGGGCCAGGAGCCAGTGATTTCTCCTATGCAATTTCCTAATGTTAATAATGTTTCCATTAACCATATTCAGGAAATCTGCCATTTTTTGTCCCCTTCTGGCCCCTACTTTTTACTTTTAATTATGACCCAGTGTCGGCTATTGAATAGGTCGGCGCATTTGAAGCATCTGCAAAGATTTCTTTTTAATAATGCAATTTCTTGGCTGTAATAGCCCTCTAACAGGAGTAATTAATGAACCACATATCCAGAGTGCTCTCAGAGGCTGCCCATCCATCCACAGCAAAATTTGCTGATGGAAAAGATGCTCCAAACCAGGAGAGATCCAGGAAAAATCCAACAGGGGCTGGAAGAGCAGAGCTGGGGGCCACAAGAGATTCCTTGCAGGTGACGCTCCACCAGCAAAGGGCAGGGAGGGATCTGAGGCCAAAACACTTCAAAAATTAAATGTCAAGGAAAAGTGGTGGCAGAACAAGCGGATAGCTCAGGAAGTGGCTCCTCAGAGCAGGATTTATCCCTTTTTTTTTAGGGATGGAAGAGCCCATTGCGCTGAGGGGATACAAGGAATTCCACCTATCACTTTGCTACTGAGGAAAACACCCAGGAAAGCAGGAAAGGTGCAAAGGGAAAGGCCTGGGGAGTTGGAGGGTGTGGGAGGTTCGGGAGATGGGGCTGGGAGTTGCCAGCATCGAATTCCCTGTGGGATCACACCTTCCATCGCTGCCCCTCCATCCGCTCAGCCGTGTGAGACAGCTCATTAGAGCAGCTGCAGGTCTGAGCAGAGGAGATGAGCAGGTCGTGTGGGAAAAGAAATAAAGCATTTAAAAAGTGGCCGGTTCGGGTTCACAGCTCTCTGCGGCGTTAATAACACGATCCCAGCCCAGCTTCCCGCTGGAAGGGAGCAGGAGGAGGAGCTGGCTTTGCCCACTGAGGTGCAGGAGCAGCTTTGGGGGGTGAAAAGCCCCGGGGAATCAGCCAAGGTTTGTGTTGTCACTGCCAGCGAATGACAAGGGGGACACCGACACCCCTGAGCTGCTGCTTTCCCCAGCACTGAGCCCACCCCAGTGCCTGGGAGTGCTGATCCTGCCAGCCCTGATCCCGGCTGAGAGGTGGGAAAACTCCGATAAAACACGGTAAAAAACCTGACAGAACACAGCAGCTGTGAGGACAGGCCAGGAGAGAGGCAGCTCCCGTGCAGAGCATCCCACCGGGTCCCACATCCCACCGGGTCCCACATCCCACCAGGTCCCACATCCCACTGCTCCCACATCCCATCGGTTCCACATCCCACCGAGTCCCACATCCCACTGCTCCCATATCCCACTGCTCCCACATCCCACTGCTCCCACATCCCACTGCTCCCACATCCCACCACATCCCACCAGGTCCCACATCCCACTGTTCCCACTTCCCACCGCTCCCACATCCCACTGCTCTCACACCCCACTGATCCCACATCCCACTGCTCCCTGCATCCCACCATCCCCAGCACCCAGCCTCCTTCCGTGGGTCTGATGGAACATGACAGTGATCATAAAATTAGGCTTTGGGGAGCTAAACGGGGCTTTTGCAGCGAAGAGCCATGAATCAGCCTCCTTGTTGGGAGCTATTAGTGTCTCCCTTGCCCTACTTTCCCGTGCAGAATTCCATGGCAGGGAGCACGCTGGATGTGTGTTACTGAACCAAAAAGGACGTTAATAAATAAGGAACGATCCGCTCCCCCCTGCCTGGCTCGTGGCTTTGAAAGGAGCTGGGTCAGCAGGGCTGAGGTGGAATTAAATCCATCCCCACCCCCCTGTCCTTCCCCCTCTGTCCCCTGAGCCACAGCAGCGTCCCCAGCAGGGCCAGGGCTGCTGTTGATGAGGAATTGGGATGAATCAGGCAATTAGCTGCAGCAGTGCCTCGGAGATGCCATCGCTCTGCTGCTGCCCCAGTGCACTTATTTAATAAATGTTTGCAGGAATGTAAGTGTCACCAGCAGCGGTGACAGCGTGGGGACAGCTGGGGAGAGGCTGCAGGGAGCTCCCAGTGCCACAGGCACGGGCACAGCACTGTGGGGACAGGGGAAAGGTCTCCTCTGCCAGGGAGGATGGAGAGGCTGATCCTGTTTGGGACATCCCACGGCAAAAGGTTAATTTATCTGAAACAGAGGGAAAATGCAGGGTGCTCTCTTTTAGAAACCAAAATTCCAAGGGGAAATGTCGAACCGTGAGGTAAGAAATCCCCTCATGGAGCTGCCCACCCCCCCGAGGACCCTCCTTCACCCTGGCAGCATCCAAAGAATGAGATGAGGAGAGGGGGAGGACAAATCCCACCCTCACCCAGCATCTGGCTCTGCTCGTGGCTGATATTAAAAAGAGAGTGAGAAGGGAAATGAAGAGAGCCCTGAGAAGCTTGAAAGGTAATTAAGGTAAAACTCGTTAATATTTCAAGGCAGTGCTGTGCCTATTACAGCAAAAGGCCTGGCTGGAGCCAGGGAAGTGATGGGAAGAGCTTGTCTCGTTGCATAACGGCACATTATGGGATCAAAGCAATAAAACTCCAGCAACCTGCTGAAAACCCTTCCAGGGTGAGGGGGAAAAGCCTCTGGAAAAGCCTGGGAGAGCAGAAAATAAAAAAGCTGCCAGTTCTTGTTAGACATGAATAATCAGGGAGAAAAATTTCCTGCAATCCTCTTAGGACTTCGCTAAGTCTCCAGCGCAGGGAAGAAGCTTCTGCTCCTGGGCTGGGATGATTTTGGGGAAGGAGCTCAGCCCTGGCTGGTTCAGGGGGTGGGCAGAGCCGTGGGAAGAGGCCAGTGGCTCCTGGGGACCCTCTCCAGCATCCCCCTTGGATGAGGATGGGGCAGCACAGCCCTGAGCAGGGCTGGGCTAAACGCCAGGCTTGGAGGGGCTCAGTTATTGATCAGGGTTGGAGGGGCTTGGCTGATTATTGGGGTTGGAGGAACTCAGTTAATTATCGAGGTTGGAGGGGCTCAAGTTAATTATCAGGGTTGGAGGGGTTCAATTAATTGTCAGGATTGGAGAAGCTCAACTAATTATCTCTCGCAGTCATTGTTATTCCGGTGGCAGCGGGGAGGGCGGCTCAGCTCTCCGGAGCGGCTCCATCTCCGGTTTCATCTCCACCTGAGGGGAGGGAAAATGTGCCTTTTTCGCTGCTTGAAAATCCTCCAGCAATCCCCCCAGGCTGATTGCTGCTCCAACACCCTCGGGAGGAGAGGTGGCAGCAGGTCCTGGGGGTCCCCAGTCCCTCCCTGAGCCCACCCTGTCCCTCTCCAGGGAAAGCCCATCCTTTGAGGGCAGCAGAGAAGCCCAGGAAGGCTCAGTGCCTTGGGCTTCCTGAGATCTCTGGAGGACCTGAGGGCGGCAGAAGGAACCACTGAAGGGTTGGGGCTGCAAACAGAGCCTGGACCCTCCTGGGATGAGGCTTCCCGAAGGTCCATGCAGCTCCTCTGGATGCGAGCTGTCGTCCAAGTCCTGCGTTAGCAGATGTGAGAGCAGGGCCCTGCCGAGGTGAGCAGAGCATTACAGCACTCCAGGGCTCTGCTCCCCGGTAATTAATATCCCAGATTTGCCAGGAATACATCAGTAAATGTTTGCCTCTTCAACAAACAAACGAAATAAACTCGAATCCCCCAATTCACACCTCCATGCGAGGGTCCTGCTGCAGACAGACCAGGGCTGAGGGCTGCCCACATCCACCCTGCCACAGCCACGCATTGTGCAGAGCTGTGAATTCCCAACTTGCCGTGATTTATTGATGCCAGAGATCTCCGCTCTCCTCCTCTGCGGTTTCTCCGAGTGGAATGATTCCCAAATTAAATTGCGGCATTTTCCGGAGCACCCGCTCCCTTGAATACACAAGGCGAGGAAAGGAACACAGTTGCGGTGGAGGAATCACAGCACGGGGAGTTTCTTTGTGTTTATTTGTGCTTTGAAACAGAGGGCTGCTCTCTCCCTGCTCAGCAAAGCGGCCCAGAGCTGTGAGGATCAGCCCTGCTGCCCACGAGGAAAGAAATCTGGGAGGAAACCAGGCAGACTTGGACAGGAGAACTTCTCAGGGAGCTTTGGGAATGGAATGAAATCTAAAATACATTGAAAAGACACAACACATCTTCAAGGGCTGGCTAAGGGGAGCATGAAGGGATTGAGGGAGCCAGCAGCAGTCCAGGAGGGGAAGCCCTTCATCCAGGATCTCCTCCCACCCTTTCCAAGAGGCTGAAGGATCCAACCTCCCTGGCCTTGCCAAAAGCAGGAAACTCATTTTCCTGCTGCACTGGAGATGACACCCGGAATATTCTACTTGGATCCCTCCAGCCTCCACAAAACCAATTTCCCTTGCGCCAGCAAAACTGTGTTTTATTAACAGCAATTTGAGCTCTCCGATAAATCTCAGCCAGGCATAATTCCTTGGAAAATGGCATGTCTGCATTGTTACTACCTCCCTGCTCCTTGCTCAGAACCATTTAGGACAATACTGACTTGACGGAGTCCATTAAGCAGGATATTTTGGGATGAGCCACAACTGCTGTTGTTAAACCTTCTGGGAGCTGCTCATTGCCTGGGCAATGGTCCCGTGCAGCAGGAGCAGCCAAGAGGATTCCCATCCATCCATGCCGGGTGACGCAGCCTTGTTTGTGGTCTGGATGCTGCTCCTGCTGCCCCTGAGTGCCCCAATCTCAGGAAAATGGAGGAAAATCAGAGCTGAGTTCAGCAGAGAGAGGCTGGGGTGGAGCTGGGACAGGTGGGAGCTTCAGGGAATTGTGGAATCACAGAGTGGTTTGGGTTGGAAGAGACCTTAAAATTCACCCCATTCCACCCCTGCCATGGGCAGGGACACCTTCCACTGTCCCAGGGTGCTCCAAGCCCTGTCCAGCCTGGCCTTGGACACTGCCAGGGATCCAGGGGCAGCCACAGCTTCTCTGGGCACCTGTGCCAGGGCCTCACACCCTCACAGGGAAGGATTTCTCCTAATCCAAAGCCACTCTTTCAGTCTGAAGCATCACTGGGACCCTGCGGCAGCCCGAGCACCAGGCAGGCAGGGGGATGTGGAAAAACCTCCTGGCTCACCCAGGATCCACCCCAGGGATGCTTCAGGTGGAGGAAAACCGAGTGCAAAAGTGAAGATCGCCACTTGTTTCCTTGCCAGTGCCTTGTGGAAGGGAGAACACAGCCAGGGCAGAATTCTGCTGCTCCCACCCCACATCCAGACAGTTCCCTTCCCTTCCCTTCCCAGGGCGGGTGGGAGCCCCTTGGATGGATCCAAGCTCGTGGGAGGCAACTGCTGCTGTCCCCAGCCCAGGCAGCGCTGCCAGGACAGCACACCAGCAGTGCCCATAGATCTTTTTTTAATTTGAAGAACGAACAGTTTCCAGGAACTGCTCCAAAGTTAGAAACAATATGATGCTGCTGGTGAATAAGTCATGAGGGTTGGAGCCTAAATCTACATATTTATGTGCACACTCCCTCATCCAGGGGGATGATTTATATAATTTATACAAGTGAGAATACTCCCATGCCAAAGCACAGCTCTGCCAAGGGTCCTGCTCTCCCCAGGCTGGGCTGTGCCCCACAAAAGCCAAGCTGTCACCCCAAATTCCTGCTGAAGGCTGGCACTGACCCCCCAACCCTGACCCACTGCCCAGGTGGCTTTTGGGACACACAGTCCCTGCACATCCTGTCCTCAAATCCGTGTTTTCCACCTCCCAAAGCCACCAACTGGAGCTCTCTTATTAGAGAAACTGAAAATATTGCCAGTCAATGATATCTCAGAGCAGGGGAGTCAGCAGAGATCTATTTTCATACACTTTCCATATCAACACTTGGGGTTTTTTTTCCTTTTTGCTTTTTTAATTATTGAGAATTTCTGCTTCAAGAAGCTCCCCCGTTCTCGGGGGGTGGGAAAAATATATTAAAAAGGCCTTTTGCTAATCTCTGCCTTTTAATGTGCAGCAGAATTGCGCAGTTATCCTTGGGAAAGCTGGATCCCAGAAACATCAGAAAGTCTCGTGTGCCTCCAGGGTCTGCCTGCCACCTCCCCACTACGAGAGAAAGCGAACCTAATTAAATTGTAAAATTGCAACTGGCACTGTTCCTTTATTTTTCCTCTTTTTCACTCGGCGCTCGGCTGTGCCTTTAATTACCACCTTCAATTATGTGTCACTTCAAGGCCCAAGTCCCACTTTTGAAAACCCTTTTGCTTCAGTCAAGGGGAAAAACACCACGGAAAACATTGGAGGATGGCTCAAGTGTGGAACCCCAGGCTTCAGCTTAACTCAAACCCATGCTTGAGAGCTTAAGTGAAGAGCTCTGCGAGGCCCAGGGCATCCCTGTGCCTCAGTTTCCCCCAGCACCGACAGCAGGTTCTGGTCCTTTTCCCTGGGATGGTGCCACTGGCATAGTCACTGCCCTGCAAGGACACGGCCAGACCCTCTCAGTGCCCTGCAGGGACCTCTTTGGGGTCACACCAAGCCCCCCAGCCCATCCTGGTGGCAGCCACCTCCTCTTTGCTCTGCCCCAGCAGCAGCAATGCCCCCAAAGGCTTTTCCCCCTCCCTGGCAAGGTCAGCCCGCAGGAGGGGCATTTAAAGCCTTTTCTCCTGGGAAAGGACTCCTCGAGAAACGGCTGAAAAGGAGGAGAGGTGTGACCCCGATCACAGCAGCACCGAGGGCTCAGCTGGAGATCAAACAGCCCCGAAGGCTGCGCTCAAAGGCGTCCAGGGCAGCGCTAAGAGCCGGGGATGGCTCTCGCAGCACGCAGCCTCCTCTCCTCCTTCCTTCTGAAGCGCCTCCAGGCTTTCATGTCTCCGTCAGTGCCCCCTCCTTGGCCAGGAAAATCCAAAAATGGAATTGAAACCGTTCGGAGATGCTCGTGCTCGGGAGCCTGTCCCTGTGCGGAGGAGGGGATGGAGAAAAGGACATTTGGGGTGGTCCTCACCGCTCCCCGTCATGGGATGCTGAGCAGAAAAGACCTCAGGGACGATCCCGAGGGAATTCCTTGGGTGCAGGAAGCTCCTGGGTGAGGTGTGACTGTCCCCTGTGCTGGGACAGGGGCTGAGCACAGCCAGTGCTGCAGGGAATCCTCTGCCCCTGCTGCTCCTCATGCCTCCTTCGCTCCCCCTCTGTTCCAGCTCTCCATCCCAACCACCTTCCTGTGCTCCCTCTGGAAGGATAAACCCTCCCGACCTGACTCCTTGTCTTTGGGCACTGCAGGTGGGCACCTGCCTTGTCCCCTTCTGTGAGATCTGGAGGAAAAAAGAAGGAAAAAACTTGTGCGAGGGGCAGAGAGGAGGAGGAAGTGTTTCCTGATAATGAGTCCTTCATGGGAAGGGAGGAAGGGGAACTACAAGGATTAGCAGAGCCACGAAAATTGTGAGTCAGGAGTAATTAAAAGCGCCTGGATCGCCTCTTACCCCCAGAGGAACCCCTGATAATGGTGTGGGTGCTCATTAAAGAGATATAATTAGGACTCTGAAGCCACTGATGAGCCACTCCACATCCTCAGCATCACAATCTCCACACGGCAGCTCCTGCTCCCCCCGCTCCTGTCACAGGCACACGGCAAATCCCCGCGTAGCCCAAATCCTGCAAGAGCCTGCTCAGCCTCTCAAAAGGAGAGTAGGTTTAGGTTGGATATCAGGAATAAATCTCTCCCTGGGAGGGTGGGATTGCCCAGAGAAGCTGTGGCTGCCCCTGGATCCCTGGAAGTGTCCAAGGCCAGGCTGGACAGGGCTTGGAGCAACCTGGGATAGTGGAAGGTGTCCCTGCCCAGGGTAGGGGATGATCTTCAAGGTCCCTTCCAACCCAAACCATGCCATGATTCCGCGATTAACCCTGAGGGCAACCCAGCCCTGCCAGGAACAGGCAACACGTGGCAGAAATAATTGCTCACCCCCCAGCTGGGCACGACCCTTGGGCGGCCGAAAACCAGCGCCACAAAGATGGGAGGAATTGTTTGAACCCACGATGAAAATTCCTGGGTGAGCTTGAACTCAACAGGGTGTTGTGAGGCCTAATTAATTTATGTCCAAAAGCACTTTGAGGGCGTCAGATGAAAGAGGTTATTATAGGATTGCACAGAGATCCTTTATCCTACAAGATGGAAGCGGGAACAGCCCCGGCCATGCTCCCACTTTAAAGAGCACGGGCTATTAGCACAAAGCCCACTGATGAATAGCAGCTATTTTATTTTTTTTTATGTTATGAAAATGATGCTGCATCTTCTGGTGATGACACATTGTCCTGGCACGAGAGGACAGGGAGGAGGAGAAGCTCCTGGTGAAAAACAGGGAGCTAATTATTCCTTCCTAAAATCCTGCAATGAGAAAAATAGTTTGGACCCAAATCCTCCTTTCCCTGCAATGGCCCTGGGAGTGTTTGCCTCTGCTCTGGCATCCCATTTTGCTGATTTAGGGTGTCTGGGGGTCTCCTAACACTGCAGTTGTTTGAGGAGGGAGAAGAGGATCCATCAAAAGGCAAGGAAGTTTGGGGGATTCTGCCTCATGGGTACTGGGCAGCCCAAGGGAGCTGGGCTCACATCCCACCCCCCAGAGCTCAGCATCCCCGGAGCTCCCCCGTCCCTCACTGCTCCACTGAGAGCCCCATCCCCATCTCCTCCTTTGGGGTTTTGGAGCAGACAGATATTTTGGGTATCCTGGGAGAGTGGGTACTACTACTCAGGAGATCTCAGTGAATGGCCAGAAATCAGGATTTTCCTTCTGGGAGAGAAAAATGGGTTAGAAATCAGCCCTAGCCCCAGGTGCAGAGCTGTTTCTTCTCTGTCTCCTTCCTCAAGCCAATGAGGGCAGGATCAGGCCCTTTTCCATCACACTTCACAGCTGTAGATTTAGGGAATTGCAACCCGCAGGATGAATTCCTTCCCAATCATCCTCAGAAAACCCCCTGGAGAATTAAACACACCCCACACCAGCCCAAACCATGCACAGCCCCCCTTGCTGTGCTCGGAAGGGTCAGCAGCACCCTCCTGGAGGAGCTTGGGGTACCGGGGAGCTTCCCAGGGACAGGGACAGGGACAGGGACAGGGACAGGGACAGGGACAGGAGGCGCCTGGTGGGGTGGGAGCTGCACAGCTTTCCCTGCCATTCCTCCGCTGTGGTGGAGGCAGGGTTTGTTTAATTGCAGCTCCACGGCAGAGATAATTTGTAGGTATGAAAGTCGTCTTCGTGGGCGTTCGTTTCTGTTGGCTGTTTATGCGATCAGGGCGAGTTCCTCCTCCCTGCCTGATGCTTCCCAGCTGCCGAGACACTGCGGGGAAGGCACCCACCCAGCTGGGATCACCTCCCTCCAGGGACACCACCCCTGCCCCACGGAGCCCACCGAGGCACAGGCAGCTCAGGGATGGATGCTCCTGCTCCTGATGTGCCGGTGGGAAAAGTTCCCCCACGGGCACAACTTGCTGGTGCCCATTTTTATTTGCAGGATGAGGGATTTAGAGCCAAGCTGGGCACAGCACAGCCCTCCAGCACCCCACAGCGTGGGTTCCTGAGTGGGGAGGGCTCGTGGATGTAGTTGCCATGGAAAATTAAAACTAACCCGTCAAGATGCAGAGGGAACTAATGAAACAATTAACAAGTAGCAAAAACAAAACAGGAGGATTGTTGTGGGGCTTCTGCTCTGTTGTCCAAGCTGTGGAGGGGAAGTGACGCTGAAAAAAGCGGGGAAATAAATCCCACCTAAATCTGAGCTGGAGCTGGGATTGTCAGAGTTTTGTTTTGCTTTCTGTCCACAAAGCAGAAAGGATAACTCCAGGACACAGAGAAAGCAAGAGCACTGTTCCCTTCTGACCTCTGGCCTGGGACAGGCAGCCCTTGCTCCTCGGGGATGGTCCACAGGACAGAGGCCATGTGTGCACACAGGACCTGTCACAGAAGGACCAGTTTTCAGAAATTATGAACATCCTGAGGGCAAAAAGGCACCCACAGGAACACAGAGCACCTCTGTGGGGTCTCAGTGCCAGCCCTGAGCAGGGCTCTGGCTGGACACCGCATTCCCCCGGCAGCAGAAGGCTCCTTCCCACCCTGCCATGAAACACAGCACCAGATATATCTCTGCACCAATTTATGCAGCACGGCAATGTGCTCCCTCCATCTCCCCGAGACACCAGTTGGCAGATCTGTGCTGTGAATGTCACAGCAGTCTTTCATAATAACTTCTCCCACCATCCCATCAAGTGCAGGGAGACGGGAGTACCATCTGCCGGGAGCTGAGCGCATCCCTCCCTCGCCAGAGAAACCCTGACACCCTTCCCTGGTCCCACTCAGCCTCTCTCGGGCTGTGAAAACCACATTTGAGTCTCCCAAGTTTCTCCTTGGGGGGCAAACAGGTCTTTTTTTCATCCCCCCCACATCTGCAGTGATGGTCCTGTGGGTGAGGGCGTGACCAGGTCTTAAAGCAGCTCCTCGTGGGTGTTTTTAGCCCTCAGCCCTAAGATCATCCCCCAGGGAAAACATCAATAGGATTGTCTCTGTCTACAAGGCTCCTTCCCAAAAACTTGGAGCCATCATGGATGAAAGACACCGTAATCTGATTTTTCAGGCAGGAGCGTGGCACTGGCCAGGGGACAAAGATGTGATCACTTTGCTGAGATGGGCACTCTGCCCAGAGCCAGCCACCCCTGAGAAAGGAGAGCCACAGCCGGGCAGTGCCAGGGAGAGATGCATCAGCTGGAGAGGATCCCAGCCCTGAGGTCACTGCCACTTCGGGCTGCACCTCCAGCCCATGTCACCACCCAGGCCAGTGTCCCCAGGGAGCAGCAGAGCAAAGGGGAAGGATCTGAACCAGAAGATTTATCTCAGCTTTGAAAGGCAGACAGGGAGGGAGCGGCGAGAGGATCTGCATCCACAGCTATTGATACAACGAAAAACCAGGTTTCCAAATGCTTTCCAAAGCTGATTCAGAAGTGTTTCTTGATTGAAACGCCTGAGCAGGAGCGGGGATCTTTGCAGGAACACTGGGCATCATCACTGGGGTGGCAAAGCAGCAGCAGCAAGGCAGTTTATAGCTGTGAGTGCACAGGGGGTGGCAAGAGTCCAGGCTGGAATGGCAATTACTGCAGGAGAGAAAAATCTCAGGGCACTCCAACACAATTTCGTTGATGCTGTTGTGCTCAGCGTGAGCTGGAAAAGGCCAGCGTGGTCCTTGCCCCTGAGGAGCGAACGGTTTCAGCACTTGGATAATGAGAAAAAGTGTTTTCTGAGGGAAAACAAGTGAAATGTTTTTCCTCTCGTGAGGCACTTGCTTTCTTTAAGCTGCTTGCAACACTTTTCATAATTAAAATACCTCCATAACGTCACACAGTGCTTTTTGATGCTCGCTCTTTGATTTGGATCAATGAAAATGTCCTGGGAGCTTATGGCAACAACCTCGCTCAGCATTTTCTACACTTGAAAGAAACCCAAGAGGAAAAAACGTTTGTGGCTCTGCAAGAAGAAGGATTTTCCAAAAGGGCTATTCCACACCGTGGAAAAAAAAGAGAGCGATAATAATCTCACTCCTGAGTTTCCATCAAGGCTGATTTGCCTAATTAACAGTAAAATTAGCTGTTGTTCTGTCCTTTAGGACATACTGCAAAGGGAACCTGGTGAGAGCAGAGCTTTGCCCAAGGCAAGCTGGGTCCCCCCGAGGATGTCCCCAGGTCCCCAATATGCAGCCACAGGTCCCTGGCAGAGCCGGGACCAATTTCATACCTTGCAATCCCAACCCTGAATGCAGCCAAAGCCTGGCATGCCCAGCTATTCACGCAGTGCCCAGAGCAATGATAAGAACTGTTAGATTTGGATTTGCCTTGAAAATACATTTGAATCAAACCTTATTGGATTAGCATTGAAATCCGAGCACTGCCTGAACAGAGAGCTGCCACCTCAAAGTCCTCCTGGCTTTTCAGCTCAGTTCTGTTTGGAATGTGCCTGTCTCCCACCTGCAGCAATGGTGCTCAGAACTGAATAATTACGAAAAGAGACTTTGGTGCCAAAGCAAAAAATAAAATAACTCAACCCCAGCCCCCAAACCCGCGAAGCTGGAGCCGCGCTCACGCTCCGGCACGCTTGGCTACACGAGGATTTTATTTTATTTTCCCCCCCCTCATAACAAGATGTCAAAAATGTACTTAATGAGAAGTTCTCCTCTTACAAATGAAGCAGTAATCTGTCAGAAGGGAAAATCTGCTGTAAACTTAGAGCTCATCCCCTGACTCCCTGCCAGCAGCAGCGCAGCACTGGCAGCAGACGGGTGGCAGGGCCCGAGTGCCACCTACAGCGGTCGGGAGGAACTGAGCCATCCCAAAGCCTGCTGCCGGCGGGTTTGGGGCTGCTTGGCAAAAAACAGGCTGCTGCTGCAGCTGGAAGAGTGCTGGGGATGCAGGGCAGGTCATCAGCAAATTAATCAGATCTCCAACAAAAAGACCAGGATCTTTAATAAGAGTTTATTTTGCATCTCGTGCTCACAGAGAGACTTCCAGAAACTCGTCCGTGTTGTGGGGCATTGAGAGTCCCTCGTGAGGCCTCTTCGTGTGGAGGAGTCAGGGCACAGGGCTCTGGTCCTGCTTTCATGGGCAGCACACGGCCAAACCCACCCTGGCACCAGGAGGAGGGGATCGAGGCAGAGCCACACTATGGCAGCTCCCAGAAAGATCTGCGGGAGAACATATGGTGTGTTTTTAAATGCACCCATAACATTTATTTAAAATACAGGCTTTCAAGCTTGCCAGCAAAGCTTAACAGGAGGAAAGCTTTCTTTATGCTGGAATCTCTGCTATTGTTTCACTCGAATCATTAGGCTCATATTTATTTGGGTTTAGGCTGAGCAAGTGGGGAGTATTGCAGGCAGCGCTGCCCAGGATTCCCCCGTCTGCAGGATCCCAAATCCAACCTGCTTGGCTCAGTGTTGCCCTCCTGGCTCAGGGGGGCTGCCAAACCCAGCCGGGCTCGCTCTGCCCTGACGCAATCCCTAAGCCATAAATGTCCCTCTGCAGCGAGGAGATGGCTCCTACAGGGAATAGGTCCTGGAGGGGAAGAGCATCCCTGCATGTGTCCTCCCGGCTGCCACGGGGTGGGCGGAGAGGCCGAACCGCAGGTGGGAGCTGAGGTTCTTCGTGTACCCGAGCTGCCCAGGCTTTGGCACCGCATCCCTCCCGTCCTGAGGATGAGTCAGGGGATGGCAGGCGGATGGGGGCTCGAACAAAACTCAGCAGTGGCATTTGGGCTCCTGGGGCCGGCCCGGGCTGTGCCTGGCATGAGCAGAACCAGCCGGATTGCTGCAAGGCACGGGGTCACCCCCGGGGTCTGTCCCCTCTCCTCCGCCTTCCGCTGCGCTCTGCCAGCATCTCCCCTGGGCAGTGCCAGGACGTGCTCTGCCAAGGACACAGAGGCTGGGAATAGCAGGAGACGGATTTCTCATCCCCTCCATTCCACGGTGCCCACGGCTGGCAGAGCAGTGCTTCTCCACAGGTACCTGGCGCAGGGCCTCGGGCAGGTGACACGTGGCGGGCTGTGTCCCTCAGCCGTGTCCCATCCTGCCGAGACGCTGGGAAGGGGCCATGGGGAGAGCCCAGGGCTGGCTGCACCCCCCGTTCTGCCGCAGGGTTGGGATCTTGCTGATCCACGGTGATGCCCAAAGGCAGCTGCACCATCTAGAGGAGAAACGGTCCCTGAGCAGAGCTCACAGCCAGGCAGGCACAGGGGCTACAGCAAAAGGGTGGCCAGGGCAGCCTGGTCATGCGTGAGCCGCAAATCCTTCATCGAGGCACTGTGTGAGGGATTTCAAGGCCTCACGAATGAGCCCAGATGGCCCATCTATCCCAGGGAATGGGAACAGGGGGGATAGGATTCACAGATCCTGTCTCTGCGTGCTTTACATGTGACTGATCTCTGCTGGCTGCAAGGAACAGGTCAAAGGAGAGGAGAAAAAATAAATTAAAAATCCCCAGTCTGCAGTCAGGCTGACCACACACCCCCGAGCTGGGAATCAACAGCCCTGAAAGCAATTTCGTCGCTCAGCTGGACCTGTATTACTGCTCTGCCTCTGAGCAGATGTGCCAGTGACACTCACGAATTACCACAACAGAGATTCACAGGGGGTAAGGAAAAGCCCCCCCTCTTCCCACGCTGTGCTCCCGGCTCCCCCTTCCCCAGGGGGCTGAGGCCAAGCCACTGCCCAGCACTCCAAACAAGCAGCAGGCTTCTCATGGCAGCACTTCCCTCGTGCTGAGGATGTCCCCAGAGAGAGATTTTGGGGAGCAAACCATCATGTACCCAAAGGAAAGGAGGCTGCACTCCATGGGTGGGTGGGCTGTGCTGGCAGCACCCACCAGGCACGGATGGCCCAGCTGCCAGGAGCAGAGGGCTGCCCTGTGCCACCCACCTGCTCGCCCACCCCCTGTCCCGTGGCAGCTGGATGAGCCCATGCTCGGATTTGTGAGGGCTTCACCCTCCCCTGCAGCCTCACGCAGCAGAAGGGGATGGAGGAGCTCCATTCCCACCGCTTTTATATTTTCTATTTGCACCGCTCAGGCCCCTGCCGGCTGTGCAAGTCACAAGGGAGCGTTGATCATATCCCAAACACAACCACTAACACGTCTCAGCTCTCAATCTGCCTCGATTGCTGACACCCAGTTTTCTCCTCCCCCTCCTCCCACCAGCTCCTCGCAGCCGGTTCCTTCCTCCCAGCACGTACGGCTCAAGCTGCTCCGGCTTTCCCATCCCACGCAGGCACACACAGCCCGAGGTGCTGCCTCCGCACCTTCCCTTCCCTGCCCGTGGCTTTCCTGAGCCCCAGCCAAGCAGGGAAGCAGGCAGGGAAGCCTAGCCAAGGGTCAGATCCATCCCTCGCCCTGCACCGTGTGGGATGCAGCGAGCAGCGAGTAAAATAAAAAGCACCTAGGAAATGGGAAGGGTTTTTTTCCCTCTGATTCTTCCTGGCCAGTTGGGAAGGGCCAGGAACTTAGCTGTTGTTGAGCCACATTTTGGGCAGAGGTTTGTAGCCCCACACTGTCTTCTCACCATCTCAATGGCCCCTTGGAGAATGGCTCCTTGGGTCATTCTCCAAGGAGCCCAGACTACTGCCAGGGATTCAAGATCAGGATGAGGAAACACTTTAAAAGGACCATCACTGCCAGCAGCACTGACCCAGCCAGGAGAAAGCACCTCTCTAAATACCACATTTTTAATGCCTACTAGGACAGGATTAGATCTCCTGTTCTGTGTCCAAAGCTGTTATGGATCTGTTGCACGGGAGGCATTTGCAGTGCTCAGTCAATATTTCTCCATCACTGGCAGCTCTGCAGGATAGGAGGGTCAATCTGACACTGCATTTAGTCCGAAATTCCCATCACTGGCCATGACATGGCCTTAAAAGACCCATGAAAAACAGAGAAACACATGGAGTGTGAGCAGATGCACAAAGTTGGGGCGCTCGGGGCTCCTGCCCTCCACCCCTCCGGGCTGGGGCACTGGGAGAGCAGAATGAAGACAGGGGGAAAAGAAATACTTCAAATAAGTATCAGCCTGTTTTCCAAACACTGCTCCAACCAGCCTGGAACTGCTCCTGGGAGGTCTCCTCACCCTGCAGAGCAGCAGGGAGCTTTGGCTCCGCAGGGCTGCTCTGCTGAGGGCGATTCATTCTGTGCTGCTTTGCTGAAGAACCCAAGTCAAAAGATTGCACAAACCCCCAGTTCAGCGTGTTTTTTCAGTCTGATGAAAATTCAAACCAGCGGCAATCTCTGGTTTGATCCAAAACTTATTTAAGGAAGCATTTTAAGCGCTGAGCCAAACAGGAGTTGTTTGCAAATCCTTAACCAAAAGCCACTTGTGCAAAGAGCATTTGGCAACCGCAAAGGCGTCGGTGGATGAGGCTGTGCACCCTGGCCCTGGTGGGACTGGACAGGCAGCATCCTGTGGTGGCTCTGTGGGCTCAGCCTGCTCCACAGGGACCTCGGGGACAAGTAATTTCCATTGTGCTGTGCTTCAGACGGAGACTTTGAACCCCTGCCAGCTGCCCTGTTGTGAATTCACCGCAAAGAGGTTTCACTTGCTTGCAGCCAAGAGAGTCCACGGATGCTAAAAATAGAGCACTCCTTGAAGGTGATCTGAAAAGCTGAAGATGCCTCTTAAAAACACTGGTTTGGAGCTAATGGGAGCTGGGAGAGTGCTCAGGATGGCTCTGCTGGGAATCAGGAGTTGCTCCATGGAAGGAATTCGGCAGCCCCTGCCTCACAGGGGGCTGCAGGGATGCTCCTGGGCAAGCGGCAGATTAGGAAAAACACTCTGTAAATGCAGGACCTGGTAACTGCAGGTAGACAAGTGCATGGCTGTGCTGGGATTCCTCAGCAGAGAGTCAGAGGAGCAATAATGAGGGGAGCTGGAACATGTTGTGTTTTCTTTCCCTCCCCATGCCCCCTTAAAGCTCTCAGAAATTGCAGCACAAAGTCAAAGCACAACAGTTCCCTTTTGAAATACAGAGTGAGTGCAGCATCTCTGTTCCACTCTGGCTTTTCTTCATGTAGCAGGGCAGGTATCTACCGCAAGGTACAGCTTTGATCCTGCCCTTCAAATAGGCCATTTTAAAGCTCACAGACCCCCTTTCATCACCAGCCACCTTGGCTCGTGGCACCAAATGCCCATGTTTATATCCTGGCTCGTGGCTGGAATCAAAGCGCTGCTGTGGGAAACTCTGCACGTTGTTCATTAAAAAGTAAAAAACACACCAAACTTTCTGTCTCTGAGTGAATCCCCATGTGTTCAGCAGCGCTCCCAAGCCCTGAGGTGCAGGAAATATCTGAGCTGTCCCTGCAGCTGGCACTCATGGTGCTGGCACTGAGCATCGACACTCATTTCCAGCTGCTTATCCCAAAAGGATGATGGACAAGGTCGGAAGAGGTCGGTCCATGCTCTGACAACACCTCAGTGACCCTGCAGAGCCAAAAGCAGTGGAAGGAGCTGTTGCAGTAGGAAGAGCTGAGCTTAGGTATGCAATGAGAGGTGACCTAAAACACAAATGTGCTGCAAAACCCAGCAGGTTTGGGGCAGGAGCTGCTGCCTGCGGGTGCTCATTCTGCAGCCCTGGAATGAGCAGTGGCTCTGGAGGAATCCCAGCTGGAAAAGCCTGGGCCACGACCAGCACAGAGTCCCTGTTTGGTGGCCCAGTGAACACCCAGTTTGCCCTTTCTAGGTAGGACCCACAGGTGAGAGAGCATCCCAGAAAAGCCACAGCAGCTCTGGCTTCTCATATTCTCGTGTCCTTCTCGAAATCACAGGAACTGGAGACTGAGCCGATAAGAGTCTGACACCTAATGGGCACAAGCAGAATCGTGACAAGCACAGGATCCAGCTGGAAGTGTCCTTGTGGGAATACAGACAGAGTTGCCTCCAAGCAAAGCCTGCAGAGATGGACAGAAAGGGGGAATTTGTGTAAAGAAAACTCTTAAAAGCCCACACGGCCCATGTCCAGGACTGTAAACATGAAATATTTATCATTTAACCTAGATAGGAATGAGTCATACAAAAACTATTAAAAGGTTCCAGGTACAGAATATAAGAGAGGGACCATCATTTCCTTTAATATTTTAGAGGTCTCTGCCACGTGGTAGCAAGGAAAGGTTAGGGTTACAGTTAAACCTCTTGGCACTAAATTGTGTTTTTCACGTTGTGTTCTTATGCCAGATACACTTGGAATTAATATGGAAAAAAGACATCTTCCAAAGCAGTGAGCTGTGCCTCACAGAGACTTTCAGCTGCACTTTGTATAATAGTCGGTGATGAATGGGAAGTCCACCAGGTTTGACTCAAAAATGTTAAATGCATTCTGTAACCTGCCCCTGTGCTGTACTTACAACTAAATTTGTTTCATGGAGCTGGTGGGTTTCTTTCCTTAAAAAAACTGTCAGCTCAAGGTGATTTATAGCCACAATGTCTTCCAAGGCAAGACACAGCACAGCTTTTAGTACTGAGCTCCACCAAGAACTGCCCTTGGACCTCCTCCTGCCTCAGGTGCTGCTTTCCTGGGCAGCATCCAACCCTGCTGTAAGGAAGCTCAGACCATTTCTGTTCCATTCACAGGGTAAACAGAAATGTTCAATACCCAGCGCCGCTTCCTGGCAGCTTTCACAGGCATCTCTCGTCCTTTTTTTTTTCTAAATTAGATCTTTCTATTATAACTTCAAGGCCTCATGAGTCTCCTTGGCATTTATTAAATAACAACTAAACTCTTCAATTTGCCATGTTACTGCATGATTCAGTTTTTCTCCATTTAATAAATCATCTGAGATCAGGCTGAAGGAGCTGAGTGGGGCTGAAAGGGGATGTTGGAGCAGGGCCAGCACTGAGTGTCCTGAAGCTCTGTGGAGCCATGTGATAAATGGACCCCAAATATTCAGGGTCAGGGAAAATCAAGGTTCAGACTGGACTCTATCCACAGGAAACTGCTGCTTCTTCCACCAAAAACTCAATGGCCACAGCAGGATTGTGCCCCAAAACCCGAAGAGGTGCTTGGGGAATGCTAAACTGTCCCCAGCAGTGGAAAGGGTTTGAAGACCCTGAGGTTATCGACTTCCCTCATGCTCTAGACATGGATGTGCCCTCAGCCAGCATCAGCTGTGACCCATATTCCCAAAAAACAGCAGCACAGCAGACATGGCTGGTGTTTTAACATATCCCATGTAGGATTAGTAATTGGCCACAAAACCACGGGTTACCTGACAACAAAATCTGCCCCCCGAGTCCTTTTATTCCTGCTAATTTGGTTTAAATCTTGTCCTTTCTCTTGCTGGAAAAGAAAATAATAAAAGCCATCACCTGAGCTGTGATTTCAGCCTCTAAGTTATCCAGAGGCACCTGTAATGAGTATCTACCCCCTGCAATAAACTGCAAACAGGAGGAGCAGATCTGGAGGTCGCGGGAGATGTTTCATTTTGGAAACGCGAATGTTTCCCTGCCATTCCAGCCATTCTAATGAGGGGTCCAATTAGTGCTCGTGACTTTGTCATCCGTCCAGCGGGGACGGGGACCACTGCTCTCATTTCCACCAAGATCAGGGATCAGAAAGACAAATCATCCCTAATGGGACCTCGGGGAGAGGCTCTGCTCTTCTTTCAAGTCAAAGTGGCACACAGAGCCACAAATGCCACCTTGGCTGGGGACAGCAGAGCTCTCCAGCAGCAGCCAGCCTCCCCCCTCCCAAGCAACTGCATGTGCACAAAAACATTTATCAGGCTTCTGGCCACAGCTTTGACTTTAATTTTATTTTAAAAGTGCATTCACATGTAAATTGACTTGGCCCGGGAGGAGACATGAATACAAGAGCCCTTTCTTTCCTCTGCCGCGGCATTAGGGAGGAATATGGTGAGCGGAGCAAAGTTTCCTCACCTCCAGGCTGCAATTCTGCAGTGAAGGAAAAGCAAGTCCATTGTTTCCTCCTGCACACAGATGCTGGCTGTGCTGTTTTCAGCAGCCTCGTTCAAGCGAGCCAGATCAGAACATAAAAGCATGTTACATATCCCAGGGACAAGAACACACAGGGAAATGTCTTATCGGCTCTGTTTTATCTGTTCTAAGAGCAGGAGATAAATTAATACGAGTTTGTAACTGTGTCTGATGGTTTGAAACATGGTTCTACCCCACATTCCCAGGCTCGGACTTGGTTTGGTGGTTGAGGATTCCTGGGGGAAAAACAGAATGTGAAGTTGGAGATGAGGAAAGGGCACAGAAATACATGTGCTCCCCAAAAGGAGAATCTCTGGGATAAAAGCAGCTGGAAATCTGCTCCACAGCACTCGCCCTATGTCAGCCCCAAATCTTGTGATGTGTTGCCACAGAGTGAACACAAAAAGAGTGCAACACTTTCAGTCACCCCATTTTCAGCCTGCGACCCTCCATACCCACTGTCCCCCACTCAACATCTCCCAGCCTGAGCATTTCCCCTGTGATTTTCCCAACATCCAGCCAAAATATGTTGATTTCCTCTGCAGCATCCCAGGTGTTCCAGCCCCAAACAAAACGCCCTGACAAAGTGAAAACAGGCAGCACTTTGGGTTGAGGCACCAGGTTTTTGTTTGCCAGGAACTAGGAATGGAAGTGCTTGTGCAGATTTGTAGACTGAGAGCTGTGACTCACTCTGTGTGTTTTAGGAATGAGCAGGTTGAAACGGCTGTCCCGAAAGGAAGCATCCCACAGCTCGGTTCTGCTCGGGAAGCACAGTGATGATAACACGGGGCTGGCAGTGTATCCTCAGGGAAAGCCTGCCTGCTAGCAAAACACGGATGAATTAGAGCACTAAAACTTTGCTGTAGCTCTGTGTGAGAGCTCCAACAACCCAGCAGCTCCAGGAGCCCAAGCACTGAAAGCAGGAGCTGCTGAAAGCAGAGGCCTTGGCTCTTTGCACCTCAGTCCTTGTTCTGCACCCCCAAACTTTGCACCTGGGACAGTCAAGTGTCGCATCCTGCCGCTATTTTGAGCTTCCCCCAGTCTGGCAGCCCCGCTACACCCCGAAGGGAGCGGATGGATCATCCTCCCCCCGCGCATTGTACTCGGCTCCTGTCTCGGAACTATCTCGCTCTTCGCGCTGCTGTTTTTCCCCGTCCGCGCCGGGACGGCGGTTTGGAGCCCGGCCCCGGCACGGGGCTGCCGCAGGAGGCCGCAGTGCCCCTTCCCCCCGGCGGCCCTTCCGTTACGATCGTTACCGGGCTCGCCGCCCTCCCTCCGCTCCGCGCCGGCTCTCGGGGC
>VZRL01004035.1:313654-326095 GCA_013397895.1 Origma solitaria
CCCTCAGTGTGTGTCCCCTCATTTCCCCTCATGCTTTCAATGTGTGTCCCCTCATCTCCCCTCACACCCTCTGTGAGTGTCCCCTCATTTCCCCTCACAGAGTTACAGAGAGTACTCCTCTCCTGGATGTGCATCTCCTCATTTCCCCTCATGCCCTCAGTGTGTCCCCCCTCATTTCCCCTCACATTCTCAATGTGTGTCCCCTCATTTCTCCTCACACCCTCAGTGTGTGTCCCCTCATTTCCCCTCACGCTTTCAATGTGTGTCCCCTCATTTCCCCTCACACCCTCAGTGTGTGTCCCCTCATTTCCCCTCATACTCTCTGTGAGTGTCCCCTCATTTCCCCTCCCACCCTCAGTGTGTGTCCCATCATTTCCCCTCATACCCTCTGTGAGTGTCCCCTCATTTCCCCTCACACCCTCAGTGTGTGTCCCCTCATTTCCCCTCATACCCTCTGTGAGTGTCCCCTCATTTCCCCTCACATTCTCAATGTGTGTCCCCCCATTTCCCCTCACACTTTCAATGTGTGTCCCCTCATTTCCCCTCACACCCTCTGTGAGTGTCCCCTCACGCAACACCCAGATGTCCCCTCACAGTCTCCATGGGTGCCCTGGGTGGGCTTTGGGGTACAGAAATTCACCCCAATCCCATGTAATTCTTGCAGGACACTGATAATCCAGGTGTGGAATAGTGAAGGCACCTGCCCCTTCCTTGAAAACTGTGGAAATAGGTTAATAGGAAAAACGTTGGTTGGTTGGTTTTTTTTTTTAATGAAGCTGGGAGCTAAAGTGTGTTAATTGCATTGCTTCAAGGTAGTGAGGTATCCTAATTTCTGTCTTTTTGATCCTTAGCTGCTTATTACAAGGAAAAATGTTTTTAATTTATATTTGCCCAAGTGAACATGTTGGAGGCTGCGTTGGGAGCTGTGTGTTCAGCCACAAGTGAGGTGCTTTTGGTTAATTCATGGCCAAATACAGGTTCTATTGGTTCTATTGGGAGCACTGGGCTCTACTGGTGCGCGTAGAGCTGAAATAAATCCAAACTATCTTCAGTTGACTAAAAGAAGTTAAAACAGCTTTTGTTGCTCTGGGTACCAGCCAGCAAGGATGGATGGTCTTGATCATTATACTTAAATTTTTAATTCTGTAGGAATGGCTTGAGATGAATTCCCCCTGAGGAAAATCAAGATTAGAAGACTGATGAAGAGTTGTCTTCCCTGGTTGTCTGTTACCTTACTCTCAGTAGTAAATAAATATAAGTTTTCAAGAGTTTATAGTCATTAATTCTTTAAAATATTTAATGTCACTGATTAATTTGAAACCAGAGCTAGAGAATAATTGACAAGGGCAAGGTCAGAGAGGTTTTAGAGAGAAAATTGTGTCCCTGTAGGTTGGCAAAGTCCAGTGCCAGTGCAGTTGGGCTCACTGTGTTTGTGTGGAGCCTGGGCTGGAAGAACCACCCAGCTGCTGTAGTTTTTTGGGAATTAGTGTCTCCCTTGATCCTACCAAATGATGCTGCAGGTAAAGCCTTCAACTCTCACTGGACCATGTGCCGGTGGTGAACTCTTTGGGGTGTCACGTGGCCTTTTGTGGATGGCTTTGTCCACTCTTCCACAAACCAAAGCTTCGTTCTGTCTGTGGTTTCTACTGCAACATAAAGAATAGTTCCTAATCTTCATCCTGCTTTTGTGCACTCCCAAAGATCTGTGTTTGCCAAGAGCTTTTATCCTGCAGCGAGGCCGGAGGATTGATGTCTCAGGGTTATTGCTGCAGAGTGTGTTTCAGGAAGAAATAAGTTGCCTTTCCTTCTCTCTGAGCTGCCCCAGGTCCCTCAGCTTTGTGTGTTTAATGCCAAGTCAGAACAAGTAAAAGCTGTTTTGGGACATTGTGTGAGTACTGTGCTCTTTGAGGAGAAGTTTGGTTTGTGTCCCACCATCCCGAGTCACGGTCCAGCTTTCTCCAAATCCGCCCATCCTGCACCGTGTGGACACAGCCAGCACTGCTTTCTTTGGAAAACTGGAAAGCTGAGCTGTGTGTTCCTTAAAAAAGGGCTGTTATGCCAAAGGAAACAACGAGCAGAATATTTTGCTGGCTTCTCCACTACCACCAATTCCACTTCATTATGAAAGAATTCCTTAAAATAGTTCTTTCTCGCTTGCCACAAAGTTTTCTGCAAAAGTATTCAGACAACCTCAGTGCACTGGGTATCATCACAGTGAGTCTTTGTGGCTCTGGGCAGTACATTATTTAGGAGCACATGCAAAAGGGACTGGAAGGTGCAGGGAGAGTTTCAGAAGTGAAGATAATTACCTGCATTGGGTTATGATTTTGCCAGAAAACACTACAAATCACAAATGATGAGTGCTCTGCCTTATCCCCAGTGGCACTAGTGACTGATTTACCTATTAAAGTGATGTTGAGGAGTAACTCCTGTGATAGTCTGGCACAGTAGTTTTGAGTGTTAATAATTTACAATTTATGTTACCAGGATTATTACATGGAATTTCTAGAAGGCGCATGCATAATAAATATTTTCCTTTTTTTTTCTTGTTTTAGGATGGAGGAGAAACCAGTCTGAAAAACTATTCCATTGTGGACTTTGCTTTGTTGCTAGAATGTTCCTTATGGATGCTCCTCCTCTGGTAGCTCTTCAGACAAAATGGGAGTCCTTTGGACCGGCAAGGAATTGTAGATACCCCGTGTGCTTCCCTGAATCTGACGGCAGCGTCACCAGAGCCACCGTGAGTGCGAAGGTTCAGGTGATCATAAACAACCTGCAAAGCCAAGAGCCTGCCCTGGGTATGAACAATGAGTGTGGCTGTGTTATGCAGAAGAAACAGAAGGGAGAAAAAGGCACCAGTCCCAGAGTCCCATCCAGCACCGCCTTGCTGCGGAAACATCCTCAGTACACCCAGTGTGGGTGCCCTGAGGATTCCGATGACACCGACGTGGAAGAGAACGTGGAGTTTGGGGCTCTCCTGCTCGATTCTGACAGCGACGATTCTGTGGACCGAGGTATAGAAGAAGCCATCCAAGAGTACTTGAAAACAAAAAGCAAAAGTGCCCAGTCCATGCCAAGGAATGCAGAGCGTTCTGAGAATGTGAGCCGAGACAAAAGGTTTAAGAGGGAATTCTCCCAAAACAAAGTAGCGAGTAACCTCCTCCCCATGAAATTTAAAGCTGAGATGCTCTCTGAAGAGTACCTGTCTGACCACCTGGGAATTGGGAAAAGGCTCCAGCCTGCTTCCCCTCAGAGCATCAGCAGCGATGACTCCTTTGAACAGAGCATACAGGCTGAAATAGTGCAGTTCTTGAATGAGAAGAAGCAGCAGGAAATTAGTAAATGTGTTCCTGAGGAGGATAAAAAAGATTCCCATGTGAGATCTGTCCTGAAATGCAACAAAGCACCAAACAGAACAAACTGTGGTGCTATAAAGCAAGGTTGTAATGCACTGCTCCTGAGACACCATCCCAAGCTGCAGAAATCCAGCACCCAGTCCAAGTGTTTGCAGTCAAAAATCCAAGCAGAGCCCAGAGATTTCAGCCAGGTGAACCAAGCGTATCTAGAAATGGCCACTGCCAGCCAGCCCTGGCTCGTGGAGCAGAATGAGGGAAGTGGAACTCGTTACTGGGAGCCAAGAGAAGCACTTATCAAGGAGAGCATGCACACATCTGACTCGAGCAGTGATGATGGCATTGAAGAAGCCATTCAGCTTTACCAGCTGGAGAAAATCAGGAAAGAGGCAGGTCATGCAGCAAACCATGTCCCTTTGCAGAGGGAACAATTTGATCCAAAGGGTATGGCAGACATTTCTGCCAGCCTGACAATTAGCTCCACAAAAAGTGCCTCACCAGAAATCCATAAAAACCCTATAAGCAACAAGAGAAAGGAAATTAGTTCCAAGTCAATAGGATTAGAAAGCACCAGCAATGACTTTAACAAGCTGTGTAAACCACTGAAAAAAGCCAGACATTTTGCACTTCCAGAAAACAAGATTGCTGCTTGTGAGCTCACACTGCAGGCCTCTTGCAGAGCAGACACATCTGCAGAACTCATGTGTGCGGAAGCTATCCTGGATATTTCCAAAACAATCATGCCATCCCAAATGGGAAGTGACAACAAATCCCTCACTGCAGACTCCTTCTTTTCTCCTCAGCTTCTCTCGTCCTCCCGTTGTGAAAGTGACAGCAGCCTTGTGGACAGCGATGACAGCATAGAGCAAGAAATCAGGGCTTTTCTGGCTCTGAAAGCACAATCAGAAAATCTCAGAGCAAAACCTCCCAGCCTGTCACGCTCCA
The DNA here is from genome assembly GCA_013397895.1 of Origma solitaria. Taxonomy (NCBI): domain Eukaryota; kingdom Metazoa; phylum Chordata; class Aves; order Passeriformes; family Acanthizidae; genus Origma; species Origma solitaria. Next base: position 317,953 of record VZRL01004035.1, read on the forward strand.
TCCAGATGCCTTTGCCTTCTGATCCAAACAGCCTCACCAGGACTCTTGAGCCTTCTCTGCCCAAAACACTGAAATTATCCCTGAGTCGTAAAAGGAGACTTAAAAGGGAAGGCAGAGCAGCAAAACAAGGGGCATCAAAGCCACCTGAACAGCTGGAGACGGGACTTTCCCAGCCAGGTAACTATTCCAAATTCCCCATGCTCCAAGAGGAGTGTGCCCTGAGCAGCCCTGCAGAACTCCGAGATGCTCCAAGTAGTGAAGACATGAGACAGCAGCAGCTGATGTCTCCCAAATTGTCTGGCTCTGATGGCAGCAGATGTGTGGCCTTGGACTCTGTAAACCCTTTCCTGCAGGTTCAGAGTAGCACAAAAAAGCTTACAAAAAATCCCACCCAAACCCCAGAGAGGGAGGGGTCGGGTGATGAGAGCAGCTCTCTGGACAGTGATGAGGACCTGGACAGTGCTATCAAGGACCTGTTACAGTCTAAAAGAAAGTTAAAGAAGAAATCCAAGGAGCAGAAAGCTCAGTGCAAGAAGAAAGTCAGATTCAATGAGACAGAAACTCAGCTGCTGGATGAGTTCAGTAACCTCCAACAAAATGAGTGGAAATATAAAAATCCCTCACTGCTGAAAAGCTGCCTCTCTAAACCTCGGAAAGCTGTGAGGGAGAATGCAGTTAGGAACCCTCCAGACAGCATCAAACTTCCCAATGACAAACCAGAAACCATGAAAAACCTGGAGTTTAACTTACAGCTTAAAAAAGGCAATAAACTGAAACCAGTTTCAAACCAGCGGGGGGCTAAAAATAGAAAATGTATTTTCCCAGCTGTGTCAGATGCCAGTGACAGCAGCTCCGTAGACAGCGATGACAGCATCGAGCAAGAAATCAGGAGGTTTTTGGCAGAAAAAGCTAAAGATTCTGCAAGCAATTCAGAGATGCAAAAAGGTGATGCAAGTCTGGACCTGTTTAGAGTGACCAAACAAACTGGGAATAGAGGAAAAGCAAAGCAACAGCTGGTGGAAAATGAGGTGGATCTCGTGCTGGGTCCGAGTAAAAAGACTGAGGTGGCTCAGCAAGCTGAGGAGTTGAAGAACTCTCAGAGAACAGAAGGGAAAAGTGCAATGTTACCTGGCAGTGGGAAATGTGCTCCCTCTGCAGAGAATGTTCCTACTACTGGTCAGTCAAAAGCTAAGCAAGGACTGGGGGGGGTCAGAGGTGGTGCTGCTGGAGAGTTGCCTGGGAATGCAACAAGGAAAAGGAATGTCCGTACCACAGAGCCCCCAAAACCCAGCGAAAGTGAAGCGTGTAAAGTGCGAAAAGTCATGAATGCAAAGCCCAGGTCTAAAAGGAAGAATACCTTCCAACTAAAAATCTCAAGTAAATTTATTGCAGGTCTGAAATACGCCCGGGACAGGAAGAAATCGATGCTTTTGAACAAAAAGCAGAAAGCAGAGTGTTTGCTCACCCAGAGCAGCAGCCTGGGAACAGAGGCAGCTTCCCAGGACACAGATGTACTTAAACCCTTGCCAAAAGGTGAATTTAGTGGGGAAATTACACCAGCAATAAAAGCACCCATTTCTCAGAATCTCACTGTGGGAGGGGCAAGTCCCCATGTAGCAGAAACCTGTGCAGGAGCTGAGGCTGCTCCTGTGTATCTCGATGAGGAAGGCGAGGGTTGCAGGAGGGCTGATGCTCCAGGGAATCAGTCCCACTCCCACTGCAGCCTCCCCTCCCAGGAACGGAGTGTGGCAGCGGGAAGAGCTGATAAGGTTTGCAGAGGAACCTCCAGAGCTGAGAACACACAGATGTGGATCAAGGAAGGAGATATCCACAAAGGCAGCTGGGCTGAGTCAAATGTGGATCCCCCACGCCCTGAGTGCAGTGTGGGAAAAGCAGATAAAGTCAGCAGAGATGCAGCTCAGCAGAGTGCTGAGGTGTGCAGTAAGGGAGGGAATAACCAGCTGGACAAGAGGCCAGATCCAAGTTTAGCTTGCCCAAGGCAGGAATTCAATGTGACAGCAGCGGCAGTGGATAATAGTGAAGGAGCATGTGCAGATAACAGTGTGCAGATGTGCATTAAGGAAGAAAAAGTTGACAGGCAGGAAGAAATGCAGGTATCCAGCTCCAAAATGGAAGGAAAAATACCTGTCCTGCAGAACAGGGAAACTGCTAGTGAAGTGCACCAAGGGCAGGAATTTTTAACCAAAACCTGTGCAAAATTTACTGACCTACCTGCAGGGGACTGCCCAGGTTCCCTCTTGGAAAAAAAGGTTTCAAATATGTAAGTACTTTTTTTTTTTACACTAGCAGTCTTTTTATAAAATAACTTTCATTGTAATTACCTTGATAAAACTTGAGACAGGAAAGGAGAGACAGTGGGAGATGCTGATACCTGTATATCATACACACACTAATGTGAAAATAATTCTATTTAACAGGGACATCGTGGATAGACATACGTAGCTTTTGTAGAATTTTGTAAATTATTTAAAGTGCTCTAAGGAAATATTTTTTATAATGATTTTTAGGGCTTGCATTCCTGCAAGATGCTGTAGTTACTGTAGATAAGATATTGGCTAATCACACTTTAAATTATGAGGCCTCTAATTGTCTCTCAAAGGGAAACCTGTTTGCGCACAGAATTTATTTGGGAACCTGTTATGAGACCCTAGGAATGCACAGCCTCGGATAGCAATGCAGATGATCTGACACTGGTCACATTCGAGCTGCCTTAGGACAATCCTATGCTGTGGGTTTTTGCTGGGAGCTCACTTTTCCCACCCTGAGGACTGTGGGATGAGGTCCCTGAGCAGAACTCCAGTGCGGCTGTGGGTGTGGAGATCCAGCCTGGAAGATATGAATGCAAATTCAGGTAAATCAAGCGGATGGCTCTGTCTGCACAGACATTTTCCTGGGCAAAATGATCTCAGCAGCTGCTCGATGTCCTCTTGAATACCCAGAACCTCCTGCTCGCAGATGATTCCAAGCACAAGTTGCAGTCCAAGACAAGTGGAGGAGCATGTCTGTTCAGACAACAAGATTTCCCTGGATTTCCCTGGATTTCTCTGGATTTCTGTACTGTCGGACCTGCAGGGCTCAAACAATTCCTCATTATTCTCAGCTATCTCATTTTGATGCCCTGCAGTTACCCGGAGATGGCTTTTGGTTTCCTGAATGAACTTTCTGGAATTGAGTGCCCTTAACTTTCCTTTTTCAGAAGTGGTTTTTAAAATGTTACATTTCTGTGAACTTTCCACTGACAATTTTGGTGCAATAAAGCAAAGCTGGGTTTGCTGTAGGAAGCCACAACACAAACGCCACGGATATTTTCAGCACTGTTCTTTCTTGAGGCTCTTTGTCTGCCTCCGTTTCCAGCAACCAGAATAAAGCAATTTTTCACTATCTTTTTATTTGTACTGACTTGAAAAGGGATTGAAGTAGCACATTCACATCACACCAAAAAAAAAAAAAGTGCCCCCACACTGGTTTCACTGCAAATTCAAAAGGTGTAAATTGGAGCTGTTGGTTCTTTCATTTTCATTTGTGTGTAGTGACGTCCTTGGAGGAGTTTGTTCTCACATCTTGTCCCTGTGAATTGATCTGATACTCTCTTTGTCTGGTCTTCTGCAGAACTTCTCTCAGCCAAACCGCCACTTAGCATCACTTTGTTTCTCAGTCACTTCAGGAGTCTTCCTCCAGGCTGGCCTTAAACTTGCAAAATGGAGCAAAAGCAGCCAAGACTGGATCCAGAATCCCATGGTGTCCCTGGTGTGATGCAGAATTACGGGCAAAATACGGTGTAGCATAGAGTAGTAACTGTGGCATGTAGAGAAATAAACATCCTTGGTGTGTTGATGCTGTTGTGCAGTTACATTTGAAACCTGTTTTTAGTGCTCACTTGACATTTCTGACTGTCCAGCTGCCTTTTTGTAGTCCTTGGGTTGGCTGGCCGGGTTGTTTAAAGATCAGTGTGTTAGCTCATCTCCATTTTGTGGTAGGATACCTTGGAAAAGTGTTTTTTACTTAGCTCAGTGCCTGCAGTCCCTCTCCACAGGTTTATCTTTTGCTCTGCCTTGATTCCGTTGCAGGATTTGGGCCTTTTGTTTGGAATAGGTCAATAGGCTGGTATTTTAAACTAGAAGTTTTCCAAGTACCTTGCTTTAAAAAGGATTAAACTGTATACTTAATTTTCCTAGAGATGTTGGAAGCACTATGTACTGTTTGTATAAAAAGCTAAATGTTTCTCCTCAAAAGTTTTCAGTAAATTCACATTAAGATTTCAAAGGTGTCTCGTGCCCCTGTTGCTGTGTCTGTGTTCTCAGTACCACTCATGACCTGATTCACTTCAGTTAAGATGCAATTCCAGTTTCCTTGTGCTTTAAATAAAAACCTGATTTCAAACAGCACTTTTTTTTTAATTGATGAACTTGATTTGTATATAGGAAATGGTGTACATTGCTGAGTTTCTAATGTTTAATAAATGGGGTTCTGCCCATGGACCGTGAAAACAGAGTGCTTCTATGTTTTGTGTGAGTTATTATTACTCTGGAGTGAGTAAGAATTTTTGTGTTCCCTTTTCTTCTGTACTGACTGTGCTCTGAGGATTTTATTAATTCTTTGTAACAAAAAATGAAGAAGGAGAATTTACAGAATGCATAGGCAAAACAAAGGGGTGGCTTCTGGCAGGTGAGAATGGTTCTTGTGGTAGCAGAACTCCAAGAGCAGTTTTCTTCCCTGCTGTTTGTGGTCAAGAAGTGGAGTTCCCTGCAGCTAAATGTGCATCGAGGAACATCTCTGGAATTGGGACAACAGCCAAGAGAGTGCCGTGGCTCCAGTGTCCTCCTCCTGGCACAGTTCTCATCGCTTGCTCAGAAAAGAGAAGTCTGCTGGTTTGGATCAATAAGAAATCTCTCTTCACATCAGCAAAGGCTGACCAGCTGAGGAATTACTGAGTGGGAATAAATTCACGAGCAAGAGTCCCACATATGATACCAAGGTTGGGACTGCAGCACAAATCTCTCAAGGCTGAATCTTCATAGATGCAGTGCCAAAAGCAGTTTTTATTTCCTGTTTATAGTGCCCACGACAGCCGCAGAGTGGGCACAGAGTGCACAGCCCTGCTCTGGGAAAACTCCTTTTTCCATTATTCCCACCCTCCTGAGACACCAATTAATCCCTTATTGAAGTAGATACATAGAACCATAAACTCAGGTCTTCTAAAGCTTGGAAAGAAGTTACCTTTTAAAATGAGTCCTGCTTCATATTTTTTAAAAATGCACAATATTTTTTTCCAGTCAGAGCACGAAACTTGTTAATTTAGATATTATTAAACCACTTGGTGTTTTTTATGATGGCCCTGGTGAGTTACAGCACCCTGGCTGCAGTACCACAGCTCTCAGATAAATCTGAAAAGAGGTTTATTGCTTAATTTTTTACCCCAGTGACTGGTTTTGTGTGCTTTGGGAACAATCTTCAAGGATCCTTAAGGGACCCCAAGGACTCCCTTAATTTTTTATTATCAGTTTTTGCTGCTATTTTAGGAACACGTGATTTGATGTGTAGCTTCTCTTTATACAAGGCAGGAACACACCCTCCCTGCCCCCGTTTCTTTTATTAATGGAGAAGCTTTTTAATTTTTCATACCTTCAGTTTGTGATAATTCAGCCTCACATCATTTTATCTGCAAACATGAAAATCTTCCTTTCAAAAGACAAAGTACAAAGAGATTGTTTCAGGTAGATTCCGTCTGGTAAAATGTGTCATTTTTAGGATGATATTTTGAATTTGTACAGGTATTTCTTTTTTTAAGAAGTGTATTTGGTCTAACCTCTGAACATTTAGATACACTACATACCAAACTCTTCAAAGGAACTGGTTTCAAGAATAAAATTAAAAGGGAAGAAATTGAGGGAAGAGGTGGGTGTTTTCAGATGGAGTGGGAAATATGTGACAGAATCCACATTCAGTTAAGAGGCAGCCTCATCCCTAAATTATGCCACCTGCAGAAAAATCTGTGTGTAAAAGTATATGTAACATTGTCACAACTATTCCTATTGATTCAGCACTTTTTTATTTTCTCATTTCAGGAGAAGAAAGGGAAGTTCTAAGAAGCTCCAAGTATTGTCTAGAGACTAATACGAGAGTAACAGCAAATAAGAGAGGGTTGCTTATTTATCTTCATATGTTAAATCTTTTAAATGTTAACTTTTCAGGCCCATTTCTGCTCAGTTTATTTACCTGTTCCAACACATTGGTGTGTTTGCAGCAGAAGGGGAATTTACCTTGGTATTCCTATGTTTGAGATAACCACATGCCACAAATAGGGAATATTTCTGACATGTGAAGAGTATCAGTTGCGGTGGTATTGGACATAACGTTACACTCATTATTTATATTTTTGGCAAACAGTTAAAATAATATTATGCTCATTTTATTTTTATGTTACACCTGTAAGGTGGGACTGTTTCTCATCCCAAAACAGGCAGAGTAGTTTCTCTTAAAAACTCATCTTTACCCAAAAATGTTTAGTTGTTCTTTCAGTTCAGTCACTGTCCAACTGATGCAGTTTCTCTGCCTGTAACTACTGTTGTTCCAATAAAACTTAAAAAACCATTTTCTTTTTGATTACTTGTCATTATTTGGATAATATCTTAAAACTTGGTCGTTTTGAGAGAGAAAAAACATGAACTTTCTACAAGAAACCCAAAGGGTTAATGAATACCTCTGGAAAATTTGCAGCTTGATTATTCATTAAATAGTAGAGAAGCAGTTTAAATCTTAATTTTTAATGATATGTGGTACATGAGTCAGGAGTGTAAAGGATCATTAATGACAGAGGGGATATATATGTAATGTACATTTTTCTGGTATTTATATCCTCCCGATAAATTAGACAAAAGAATTCACATGAGCTACCTCACTGACATTTAACCACACTAAATCTTTAATATATTACTACTCCTAGTGGGTTCCGTTCAGTACCAGGGCTGGCTGTGGGTGTTTCCCCAAGCCCAGGAGAAGTCACGGAGGCTCTGCAGAGCCCTCGCTAGAGCGGCTGGTCCCTGCAGTGCGAGGGCCCGCTGGGGTTGTAGCTGGGGTGGAAGTCCAGGTGCTCGTAGGCGGTGATGAAGGTGTCGGAGCCGGTGCAGTGGCTCTTCTCCAGGGCCGTGTTCAGGCTGTCGTTCCTCTGCATGCCGATCATGCCCAGGTGATCCGAAAACTTGTGCGGCATGGAGTGGAAGGAGTTCTGCGGGTGGCGAGAAAAGGGAGGGATGGTTTAAATGCCAACATGGACAGCACCTGCAGAGCTGCAGCAGGGATGGATGCAGATTAGGGCAGCGTGTCTCCATCTGCCTCCGGTGCTCGGTGCAGAGGCCGAGCTCGGCCGTGCCGTCCCCGGGAGCCCCTGGTGTGATAAATAACCGTGTGTTTGTTAATCAAATCTTGCTTAAGCCAGGGGATAAATGGTTAAAACTGAGTCAGGAAGCTCACAAGTCCTTTTCTAAGCAAGGCCGAACAAAAAGCTAAGCAAGGCCAAGAAAAACAGGTGTCTAAGCAAGAACAGAGAGAACAGATAACGAAGTAAGGTCAGGATGACCTATATCCAGTGAAGTAAGAAAGGTATGAGCCCCCCCTGAGGAAGACTATGGCCTTCAGCCTCACGACCACCAGAAGGCAGAAGAAGACCCCCTAGCAACAGCCCGGGCCGACGCAGAGTATTCTCGGAAGATATACGTGTACAGGAACAAGGAGGGTATAAAACCAGAGACATTAGGAGGGGTGGTTGCGAACCGTTGGTGGAGCGGAGACTCCCCGGTCGCCCAGCGCTGTTTTGCTTGCTGTAGCTGGCTCAATAAATCAAATTCTTTTAATTGGCTTGGTTTTTGTCTCTAACCTATAACACTGGGTCACGTACCGGCAGCTCGTGCACCGTGGGGGCCCTGCTGCCGTAGGTCTGGTTGCTGGTCCGGAACCGGGGGTGAACGGGCGGCTGCCTGCGGGGGGAGAGCACAGGTAGCGCGGGGAGCGGGGCGGCGGGGCCGCGCCCGGGGCTGCGCTCACCCGTAGCCGCGGTAGAAGGTGAGCTCCTGGAAGCGGCGGGGCACCTCCGCGCCGGGGCCGGACATGGCGGAGCGGCCGGGCC
>VZRL01004035.1:326228-340839 GCA_013397895.1 Origma solitaria
TGCGGGCAGGTGAGCGGCGGTGCCCGGCCCGGCCCGGCCCGGCCCGGCGCGCCCCGGCCCCCCGTGTGACCCGCGTGTTTCTCTCCCGCAGCAGCCCCGCGGCTCTACAGCACCGTCCCGGTCCCGGCCACGGCCCCGGCGGCGAGCCGGCCCCGCGGTGAGTGCTGCCGTGCAGCCCCGGAAAGGCGTCCCCAGAGCCGGGCACTGCACCCCATGCCCGTGCGGCTGTCACCGCCTTGCAGCAGCTGCGTGGGGCAGCGGGGTGCTCTCTGCAGTCCCGGCTCATCCCCCAAAATACAGTGAGTATTTGTTTCCCCTCTCTCAGCTGAGGATGACAAGCTGCTCACCGAGCCTCTCAGCCACCCCGACTTCTTCAGCGTGAAGGAGCTCTTCACCCTGAAAGATCTCTTTGATGCCCGTGTGCACCTGGGGCACAAAAAGGGATGTCGGCACAGGTGAGTGATGCTGTTCTGTGATCCAGTGCTTGCTGACATCAGGAATGCTTCCCTAGACCACATTTACTAGACTGGTCTGAGCCTGGAACTGCCCACACAGGGCAGGTCACAGGGTTCCCCCCAACGCGGGCACAGAGGGGGTGTGAGATTGGGACAGACACTGCATACGAGGGCTCTCAGCAGAGAGCACCTCTGCTATCAGCCAGGAGCTGGAGCGTGGGACAGTTTCTGCAGGGCCTCACACATCCAGAAACGCTCAATCCCTGCACATCCCATCCCCATGTCCCTGCATCGCCGTCCCGCTGCCCCCACAGGTTCATGGAGCCCTACATCTTCGGCTGCCGCCTGGATCAGGACATCATCGACCTGGATCAGACCATGCAGCACCTGCAGCTGGCCCTCAACTTCACCGCCCACATCGCCTACCGCGGGGGCATCATCCTGTTCGTCAGCCGCAAGCGCCAGTTCTGCCACCTGATCGAGAGCACGGCGCGGGCGTGCGGGGAGTACGCGCACACCCGCTACTGGCAGGGCGGGCTCCTCACCAACGGCAACATCCAGCTGGGCCACGGCGTCCGCCTGCCCGACCTCCTCATCTTCCTCAGCACCCTCAACAATGTCTTTGAGCCGCACGTGGCCATCCGCGACGCAGCCAAGATGAGCATCCCCACCATAGGGGTGGTGGACACGAACTGCAACCCGTGTTTGATCACCTACCCCATTCCCGGCAATGACGACAGCCCCGCGGCCATGGAGCTCTACTGCAAACTCTTCAGGATGACCATCATCCGTGCCAAGGACAAGAGGCGGCAGAGCGAGGCCATCGAGGAGCTGCAGAGCAAAGCCAAGGGCAATTAGAGCCGTAGGGATGGGCTCAGTGCCTTGGTGATGGGTGTGCTGCTCCAGTTCTGCACCCAGAGCACCAGCTTTTGGCAGAGCTGGCTGGCTGCAGAAGGGACCCCCAGTCCTTCGCACAGTGATCCCACAGTGGTCACAGCCATGGAGGGTCTCCGGCTCCAAAAAATTGTCCAGAGCAATGCAAGGGAAAATGGAGCCAAGCCGCACCCTGCTCCTGTCCTTGGGTTTGTCAGTGCTGCAGGGAGGTTCTGCTTTCCTGTGGCTTTCCTGAGCTCATGATCTCACCTGAAACCATGTGTATCTTACATCTCTTCTTAGCAAATAAAAGGATTTATCCCTGTGGTCCTTTTTGTTTTTTTCCCTTGTGAAATGGGATGGGGAGTCTGGTCAAGGCAGTCAAGGTAATGGGAGTGAAAGGGATGAAGGATGTCCCCAAGGTGGGGACACTGCAGGGTGGCTGATGCATCACGAGGTGAGAGGGGTTGGAGGGTCCCCAGTTTGTTCTGGGACACACTGAGAGCCCAACCTCCGCCACCGCGGTAAGTGGGGGACTCCAGGAGCAGCTGAGGAAAGGGATATCTATCCTTTAGTACGCCTCGTGTGACCTAGGGCAGCCGCAGGCAGGGCTGCATGTCCCATCTCATGTCCCATCCCCTGTCCCATCCCGTGTCCCCTGCCATGTTCTGTCCCCTGTCCCATCCCGTGTTCTGTCCCCTGTCCCAGCCCGTGTTCTGTCCCCTGTCCCCTCCCGTGTCCCATCCCATGTCCCCTGCCGTGTTCTGTCCCCTATCCCATCCCCTGTCCCCTCCCGTGTCCCCTGCCACGCGCCGAGCCCCGCCCGCTCCCCGCTCTGGGTCCTCCCACCCGGCAGGGGGCGCTCGCGGGTGGGAAGGCGGCGCGCATACGCTTCCGTTTCCCGTTCATCTGCTTCCGTTCCGCGTTCTATATAATCGGGGGGCGGTGTAAGGCTCGCCCTTTCGGCGGGCGCGGGGCGGCGGCAGCGGAGCTGCGGCAGTGGCACAGCGGGACCGCGACCGGGACCGGCCTTGGCCTCTCCCCACGGGGTCAGCGGGCAGCCATGGGCCCCTCGGGCGCAGGGAACCGGTGCTGGTTGCGGCGGCTGCACATCTGCGCCTTCCCGCGCCGTGCTGTGGCGAGGCTCCCTCAGGGCCGGTGCCGCCGCTCCTGGGCCCGGCGCTGAGCGGCTGCGGCGGGAGGACACGAGCGAGGTGAGGGTGAGGGTGAGGGTAGGGCCCTTGTGCCGCAGCCATGCGGCCGGACCCGGCCGGGAGGGGCCCGCAGCTCCCCCGGGCTCGGGGGGCTCCAGGCGCTGCCATGTGCGCTGTAAATCGGGAATATCATGGAATGCGCTAGGAGTGAAATACCTATCTGTGTGTATATATATATACATACACATAGATCAGTATTTATATATCTATCTTGTATATATATATATCAATTATACATTGAGATATATATATATATGTATATTTAATATGTATAATATATATGCAGCTGCAATATAAAATATACGCAGCTATATATGTCCTAATAAATCTCATTGAAAAAGGGGAGGAAATTTAAGGCTACCGCCTGACCAGGTTTTCAAGAAAATGTTTTCAAAGATTTTAGTAGCTAAAATTATTCTTAAGCAAACGGTCATGTTTTAAAATAGTTTTAATTCTCTGGTTTTCAGTTAAATGGTGTGTTAAGAAAATGTGGTTAAGCAATTATTAACATTTTTCCTTTGTTTTTTTTCTTCGGCCTGGCAGTGGACAAAAAATGAAGTGACTACGATGGTGTGACTTCAGAAATGAAGGGTGATCCTTCACAAAAAGGCTGCCCAAGCAAGGTTCAGCCACCTTTTTACCTGTAAGTGGAGTGCTACGTTTAACATCTGCACGTGCACCAAATACCTTTGTAGCGCTGCCTTCTGAGTAGGTGATAGAATCTTGTTCTTACAAAAGCTACAGAATCATGGAATGGTTTGGATTGGAAGGGACCTTAAAGCTCATCGCTCTGCCGTGGGCAGGGGCTCCATCCAGCCTGGCCTTGAACACTTCCAGGGATGGACATTCACCCATAATTATGTTTTTTTCAGTCTCTATGGGTTATTTTTTCTCCCCGGGCTGCCACTGGCGTTGCAGAGATGGCTGCTGTGGCATCTTTGTGTCAATGAGTGGCAAGAGAGACCCAGGCTATGTTCTACGCTCGTTTGTTCTGCACCCCATGAGCACTCAGAGTGATTGATAGCCTGACATTCATTCATTAATCAGCTGCTTCATAGGAGACTAGGGAAAACTAACTTGGAACTGCTTTAAATGTGAGATGTGGATGGAACAGAGCAGGAAGTTCTGTTTGATCTGTGCAGCAGAAAGGCTGCACGTGAGTTTCTGATAATTTAGTCTTGAAGATCAGATCCCGTGGGTACCACTTGTGTTTCAGAATGAATTGATCTGTCTAAAGCCATGTGGCAACTCTGTGACAACACTGGGTGTCACCAAACTTAAGCCTATCAGAAAATAAAAATATTTCTGTGCTGTTAATTTATTTCTTCTAAAACCCTGCTGCCAGTGAACCAATAACCACATAACCAATCTTTGGGGTGTGTCTAAACCCTGTCCATGTATTCCCTCTTTTCCAGAGGCAGCTGTGAGCCGTGGCAGACCCAGAGATGGCCCAGAGCTGAGGTGAGCTGCAGTGCTGGCACTTGTGCCCAGCCCCTGCCCCAGCTCGTGTTGCAGGCGTGGCTGCAGTGCCACGTTTGTGTCATTCGGTGGCAGAGAGGAACAGGCGATGTCTTCCCTGGTGCTCTGAGCCCTGTGAGCTCTCAGGATTGCTCCACAACCTGACACTTACTGATTGCTTATCCTGTTCTCTTTGCTTTAATGTTAATGGGAAATGGTGAAGGATGGACAGCAGCTGACACTGTCCTTCAGTCTTTTTCTTAATCAGGGACACCTTCCTCTGTCCCAGGTTGCCCCAAGCCCCATCCAACCTGGCCATGGACACTTCCAGGGATCTTCTTTCAGTTTAAAGCCATTCCCCCTTGTCCTGTCACTGCATGCTCTTATGAGGAATGGCAGATTCTGCTGTCACTCATTTCAGTAATCCTGAGTCCTTGGAGGTTGGCTCCATCACAGGTCAGAGAGGAGTTGCTCAGTGTTGTTTCCACACTCCCCTCTGTGCAGAGAAGCAGCAGAAGGTGGAGCACAGTTCCCTTGAGGAGCAGTTCAAGTGATGCCAGTTTTAACTGCAGCAGGGGAAGGGTGTTCCCTCATTTTACAAGGACAAGTGTCAGCTCTACTCCTGAATTCTATTTTTACCCTCAACAGTCCTTCATGGCCTGTGAGATCTTGATTGCTGCCTGTGAAAGGACTTGTACAGGATTCAGGAATTGCACCTAGCAGCGGAGGAGGTGGGGGAAACAGGCACTGGAATTGTTTCCAAAATATGAACAGGGTTAGAAACAGTTGGGTGTGGATTCAGCATGTGGAGAAAATTGCACCCTGTTCCCAGCATAGATAAAAACACTCCCAACATCTTGACTTCCAGGAGTTGAAGCAGAAGGTGCAATCAGCAATCTCCTGAAATTCAGCTTTGTAACCAGGCTTGGCTTTAGGGGGGAATAAAGACACACAGACCAAACAAAACCAACTCAATACTTCACCAAAAAAAAAAAATCCCAAACTGAAGGTATTTTTCCTTCTTACAGTGACTTAAGAGCAGGACACTTCAGGAACATACTTCAGATGTTGAAGGTGGGTATTTCGTTATTTCTTCACGTGTTACCAAAGCAATGAGTGGGAAGAAATCAAGGAAAAAATTAATGCTAAAACCTGAAGTATTATTGAAGTCCTTCTAAACTGACTTTAGTGCAGCAGTGAATGCTTGGCCCTGTTTTCCTAGGCAAGATCTCACTTTCTCATGCACCACGTGGCTGGTAAAACAGCAAAAAGCAAATATGGAATTTATCGAGCACAGCGTGAGGGTTTAGTTGCTCTGTGCTAGCACAGGTGTCCCTATGTGCAAATACTGCTGAGTGTCACTGTCCCTGCTTGGGGGACACCAGAAACGAGTGAGAGCAGCTTTGGCCATGCAGAGAGTGACCCTGCGGCTTTGCAGTGAATAACAGACTGGCAGTGCTAAATGGGAAAGCTCATTAAGTGGCCATTACAGGGCCAAAGGTGCCCTGGCTGCAAAGTGAGCGCTTTAATTGGGAAAAGTCACTGCCTCCAGCAGAGGCTTTGGAAAAGAATGCTAATAAGGTTGTGGGGGTATGGTTATGCTTGAAGATGTGGCTCTTTTATTTAAATTTCTTGACTTCTTTTAACCCTGCAATCCGTATTTGGGGTTTTTCATCAGGCTTCTCTCACACCAGGGGTCCTGCATGGGCACTGAGTGCTAATGAGTGTCTCTTTAGAACTTCCCTGAGTGAGGCACAGCGTAACCATTAACATTTTCCTGCTGGTATTTACTGTAACTGCCCTTCCCCAAGCAGCACTCCTGGGCCATGGATATTGCTTTAGCGAGGGAACACCTGGCTCTGAGCTGCGGAAAACATGAATGTTTTGCATGAGAGTGGATTTTAAAAATCTCTCTGCACATAGCACAGCCCTTCATCATCCAGGCCTGGTTTATGTCCTGGCTTTAAAGACTGGAATAAACCCAGGGGGTTTTTTTTTGTGAACTATTAATAGCTTGGCTCTGTGCCAAGGTTGGCAAACTCACCTTGGATTTTTAGGGAGTGATGGAATAAGCCCCAGAACAGGCTGCAGCTATTTTGCTCTTAAATTATTCCTTTCCTAAACTCCCACAGATATTTTCCAAAACCTTTATAATGTCATGGCAAAGAACTCCTCCTAAATTCATGCCGTGTCCTTCTGTCCCTACTGTGGGTCCGGAGCCAGTGGGATTTGGCATGTTCCTGTTGCTCTGGACTGAAGGGAATCCTGATAACAGAGCCCAGCTAATGACTGCCCTAAAATGTGGTTTCATTTTACAAAGCTTTATTTCCTCTGGGATGTGAAAAATCTTGGGGCAATCCCAAGACAATGAGGGCAGCAAAGTCACGATGGCAGGGGTTCATTAACTCCTTAGTAATGACCTTATTGCTCCCTTTTTGTGGCTGTTTTTGAACTTTTCTGACATCCTGGGCCTTTTTTTTATTTTCAGATCACGTCTGGAGTCACAGAATCTCTGACAAATGTTGCAACTGAAAACTGGTTGGCAGCGTCTGCATCCGACAACTTGGAGATTCCTAAAACTCGATCATCTGTGTTTTCTCTACATGGTTAAGAAGGATTTAAATAAAAAAACCTAAATAAAGATGCCACCTACAAGACTGAAATGATTATGCTGTGTATTTGTAGCACCCCAAGTAATGCTATTTTTTAACCATTCTAGGATTTAAGACTTGTATTTGTGGATATGAGAACTTAAGGATGGTTTTAGGGCTATTAAAGGTTTTACCTCCGTCCCCTTGGGCACAAAGCTCTGCTGCAGCAGTTGCAGCATCCACTGAGATCAGATTGTCAGTCTTGGAGTGTCCTGGCTTTTTTTCCAGCTCCTGTGGGGAATCTGAAGGAATCAGAGTGTAAAACAGCTTTGCCTTTACTCATTTCTCTGCTGTATTTCGGTGTGGTTTGTAAACCACGAGCTGCACTCACTTGGTGCTTTTTATGAGTGATGAGCAGAATTCCGTGGGGCCTGTGAATCATCAGGAAGTGTCCAGGGCCGTGGGGGTGTGGATTAATGAGGTGGTGACAGAACAATTGTCGCAAGTGTCTTTATTTCAATTAAGCTGTCAGGACCAAGTCTGTCAGGTGCAGGGGCTGCTGCTTTCCTGGAACTTCATAAATGTTTACAGAGCTTCTGATGTAGGAGGAAGGGGTTTTCCTCCATTTTTCCAGGTGCTTTAATGCTGCTTTGAGGGAAGGGAGCAGCAGGGGTTTAGTGGGAGTATCTGGAGTAAAAAACAGGGAAGGGTGGAAAATGGCTTTTCTGCCGACCTGAGGAGGGGATTTTGGCAGGACTGTTGGATTGCTTTGCTAATGGCAGGAGGAAATGAATTTGTCAGGGAGGCTGGTTGCCATGGGGATGCAGGACAATGGATGAGGAGCTGGGGTGGCTGTGGAGCCTCACGACTGAATTGCAGTGAATTCCAGCCCTGGCTTTCCCTCCCCTGCAGGTGAACCTGCACTGCACACAGGACCCTGGCAGTGTCCATACCCAACCCAGGCTGACTTGAGGGGCTCAGGAACCCTTCAAACACAGAAACCTTAGGCGTGCTCAACTTTTCCATGGATAAATCACCCTGCAGGGACAATTCCTCAGCAGGGAGTGAACTTGGGTGGCTCTGCTGGATACAGAGCACTCCTGACACCAAAACCTCTCCAGTGAGAGGTGATGAGGATCCTAAAGCACAGAAGGAAATCCTGATCTCAAAGCCCCGGTGCTGCCAATTGCCTTGCCAGGTGCTGCAGTGTCAGGTGTATTTTTATTTCGTGATTGCACATCAGCTGCACTCTCACTTCCCTAAAGAATTGTTGGCAGAACCCAGCAGCAGGAATATGGCTGTGCTGGGAACAGAACAACCTTGGGAGAGCTTATCCAGCTCTTCCTCCCTACCCAGAGTTGTGAGATTGCTGTAATTGAGCATTTAAAGGAAACAGCCATAGTTGGAGCCCTGGGAGTACAGACACAGCCAAAAAAAATGTCTGGAGACCTGCTGAAAGCTTTGCCTGGAAATTCATTTTAATAATGAGAGAAGCACTGGATTATTCTGGTATTAACCTTCAACCTCTGCAGGGCAAGCCCAGCTTAGTTTTCGGAGAATTTAACCGAGAGTTTGGCTTATCCCTGCTCTGAGTGTGGTGGGGACGGACACCCGGAGCACATGAACGGGTCAGAACTGTTCGTGTTTAGCCCTTTGCCTTTAAGCCATCCTTGGCCTCAGACGCTTCCAGAGCTGACATGTGAGGTAATGGCTTGTGCTGCCAATTCCAGACTGGGGGCAGGAGCAGCTGGGGGGAGCCTCACACAAGCCATGGCATCACTGTCAGGGTCAGGCACTTAAAAATGGAACCAAAGAATTGCCACGATTCTCCACGGTGGAACAGACAGCTTATCTGCTTCCTGTGTGACAGCTGGATCTGATGGCAGATGACTCAGACACTTAAGGGAGAGACTTTTGAATGGGGAAATCTACCTTTTCCTCCTTTTGGGATCACAAACAAGCTGGTACTTAACAGGCTGCTGTTTGGCTATTGATGTACGGGTGTGATTCACGTAAAAGCTGTTTATTTACATCAGAGACGTTCCTCAAAAGGAGATGTGACAAGTACAGCATGAATGATTCATTCCCATCGCTTTGCACTGCTTTCCTGCTCATCAAGGAACAGTTTGATGCATCCAGCTGGGCTCTGCTTCCTCATCCCTTTCCGTGTCATCTTCCTTCACCAAAGCTGCTCAGGTCGGCTCCGTGTCCCAGCTGCGCTCCTGCCAACCAATCCATGCTCCTGCTGGGCGGTGGAAGTCATGATGCTTAGTTTTCCATGAAGGAGAAGGGGCTGCAGCTCTGCTGAACTCCCTGTGCAGGGTGTGTGTTTTCCTGGGGGGAGAGGATGGAGAAACAGGCCTTCAGCCCTTGGACCTCACTCCAAGCTCGCAGATCAGAAACTCCGTGCTTCCCCCATTAGGAATATTTGGTGTTGGAAATCTTCTTCCAGAGCAATGTCTTGAGGTTGTTGAGCACGAGGGAGTGGTGCACTTCCATCTGGCTGGCCAGGCCGCTGAGGGTCATGCAAGTTCGCAGCTGCTTCTGCAGCTCTTCCTTCAGCTCCAGGGGAGCTCCATAGAGCAGATAGTCCTGCAGCAGCCTGCACACCTTGGCCAGGTTTGGCTCCACCATGTCACTCTTGCACTGCTTCAGGAGCTTGTCACACGTGGCTGTGCAGTCCCGCCCGTAGGTGCAGTCCCCGTTCTGCTCACAGTGACGGCCCTTGAGGAAGCCTCTGATTGTCATCTCCGTCGCCACCTTCCTCAGGTTGACCATTTTGAAGTCGTACTTGTCATTGTAGCCCACGTTCCTGAGGCTGCTCTCGCAGATGTAGAAGTTCCCGTAGGTCCCATGGAAGATTTCCTCCACAAATTCCAGGAGGCCGATGGCGATCTTGGCGCGCCGGGGCCAGGCCGGCGCAAACCACTGGTGGATGAGCTGGTGGGCGATGGAAGGCAGCAGGGACTGCAGGAACGGGGGGACATCCACCCCGTAGAGGGAGGTGTGGGGGATCTTCTCGGTGACATAAAGGTCCCCACAGTGCCCCAGCAGCTTGGCCGTGTGCTCCTTCTCATGCAAGGAGAACATGAGGAGGAACTCGTTGAGCTGAAGCAGTGCCCAGATGGATTTGGCCTCTGCCAGGGACACTTTCCCGTCGCGGTTCACGTCTGCCATGGTGATGATCCGGCTCACCAAGGCTGGAAGAGATGGCTGATCCCCCAGCTTGGACTGCAAACAGGACAAGAAGTGGCATCAGACCCTCACAGCTCTCCACGTTTGGGTGTCACGTCACAAAATCAAACTGGGGGAGCAACGAACTGAGCTGGGGAGAGACAGAAACAGTGACCACGCTCCAGAAAATCCAGTGCCACACCATGTGTAGGCAGATCCAGCTCCAGCAGAATTTTACCAGCCTCAGGGCTGCTCTAGACCCTCCTGCCAGAGCTGCCACCCCACCACTGCTGCAGAAACCCCAACAGGGGCCACCGAATCAGCCCTGCCCAGCAGAGATGCTGCCCACGGCCATGGCAAAGCGGCCTCCAGGGATGCTGCTACTGAAATCTCACAGATAAGAATTCCTGGGACAGAATGGAGGTTTTTCTCCACTAATCCAGAGCATGGCTCAGAGCAGTGGCAGTGGCTGTGGGGCATGGGCAGGAGGAGCTCTCCTTCAAGGAGAAGAAAGGACACAATTGGTGTTTCAACCTCTCAGGAGCCATCCCAGGCCTGCGGGATCCCCCAGGGCCCTGCACTGACCTTCAGGAAGTTGAGGAGCATTTCCTTGAACTCATCCATCGACGTCCCCCGCGTGGGCTTGTCGAAGAGCACCACATCCCTCCTGGGCACAGAGTCCGGGCGGCTGTCGGCCCTCAGGGCTTCCCCAATGCCACATTTGATGATCACTTCCCTGTCCCTCCAGAGTCCTCTGTAAACCTGGAGTACAGGGAGGGGCACAGGGTGAGGTGGGAGGAGATGAGCAAGAGGAGAGAGCTGGGTTCTGGTTCAGATGGGCTGAGGGGGGATCTGCAGGGTTTGAGGGTAGTGCCCATCCCCTGTGGGGTGTGGGGGGCACAGACCTACCTGCTGGCTGGGGGAGGAGGAGAGGCAGTGCTGGAACAGGAGGCCGCGCTCCTCACACAGGTCCTTGCACGTGGAGCCAGAAATGATTCCTTTCTTGTACTGGTCACACTAGGGAGCGCAAGGAGAGACAGGAGCTCAGTGGGGGCAGATTTCTAATGGCCCTTAGGGGTGGCTCAGTGCCTCGGGCATGGTGGGGCTGGGCTGGCAGGGACCCCTGTGCTGCTGGAGGGACTGCAGGGGATTTGTTCCTGGATGCTGCTGCTGCAACTCCAGGGATCTGGGAGAACTTCCAGGGCTGAAGGAGAGGGCGGCACGGAGTTGGGTGAGGATGAGGATGCACAGGCTCAGGCTGCTTAGCAGAGCAGCAGCCTCTGCTGTGAACCAGGCTGGCCCCGGTCCAGGGTGTGGCAGGGACAGGGACAGACGGTGGCTCTGATCCGCGGCTGGGCTGGCAGCTGGAGATATCCCTGGGCAGGAGAAGATGCAGCTCTGCAGCTCCTCAGCGATGGCACGGCAGCCTCAGGGCTGGAAGCAGGAGCTGCAGACATTCACTGCATCTTTTCCCTTTTTTTTTTTCCTGCTGTGGATGGGAATTAACCCTTGGACCTGCTCACAAGGGACACGGCCAGACACGGCGTCTGGAAGCCCAAGCTCCGAGCAGGAATTAGCGCCCAAGACCCCGCGGTCGGAGTCAGGCAGAAAATCAAATTAAATGATTGTCGCTGTTGTTATGGCAATTCCTGCCTCCCTTCTCTGCTGAGGGATTGATCAACGAGGCTTGTTCTGACAGAGAACTCCCCCTCCTCGCCTGGGCTGGGCTGAGACCTGCTCCCATGCCAGGGGCACACACAGCAGTCCTGGGGAGATCCCGCAGGAATGCCATGGGGAACTCATCTGCAAACCCCAAGCAGGGGCAAAACACACGCAGCCAAGCTCCCCCGAGGAGCTCTGGTGCTTTCCTTAGGACACATCTGCAGTCTCAGAGAGGTACCATGGCCTGGCTGCTGTCCTTCTTCCTCCTGCTCTGCGGAGCCCGGGGGGGGGGACTGGTGTGACGCTGTCCCTGCCCACAGATCCTGCTCCCTGCCCTGACATCCCAACTTCATCTGCACAGACGTGGATCTGCCCACGTGTGCCCTGGCTCCACCCCTCTGACATCTCATTAAATTGTTTCACCATCGCCCTGGCAGGGTAAGGTCACCCCTCCAGCTCCGAGCTCCGTGCGATGTCAGGGACAGCGCCAGGGAAGAAGCTGCCAGGAGGGCTCCTCATGCCAGCTTTGGGGCTTGGGAGGCTGGAAATGGGGCTCCCACAGCCCGGCTCACCCACACCCCAAACCAGCGGGGCTGTGCGGCCACTCACGATGATCATTCGGCAGACGTGGCCGCGGCACAGCTCCGAGTAGGACGAGTAGTGCATGTAGGCCACCCAGCTGCCCACGAAGATGCCCAGCCACACCACCAGCAGGTACTTCACCTTGATGCCCGGGAGACGGCCCTGCAAGGCAAAGGAAAAGCTTTTGAAACCCTTTCTGAAGGGCAGGGCTCTGCCCAGGGTGACGGCAGCTGGACAAGGATGGCTTCTGCCACACAAATCGACCTGAGCGCTGGGGAAACCTTCAGCTTTTTTTATATATATTCATCAGTCTCTTACGCAACTCCTGCTGCAAGTAGGTCACTTAAAATTCCCTAAAAGCAGGAGGATTACAGGGCTGGGCTGCAAGGAGATGGATGCTGTGCATCCCCGGGAGCTGTGGCCACATCCTGCTGCTCTCCTGCCCTGTGCAAGCCCGGGGTACCCCAGCAGGGCTGCAAGAACTCTGCGCCTGTTTGGGGAGCCCCTTCCCAGCAGAACCGCCCCTTACAAAGCCCCACGGGCATGGGAAGCTCCCAAGAGCAGTTCCCATGTGGGAGCGGGCGAGTAACAAACCTGGGAGCTCACAGGTGATGCTCTGTGCAAACGGCTCTGAGGTTCTCGGCAGGATTTGGTTTTGTTGGCTTTGTTTCTTCCCCCCTGACCCTGCCCCAGCAGCACTGCTGCCATCTGGCCTCCCTGCTCACCTGGCTCATGGAACACGGAGCAGATCCTCGGCAGTTCCAAAGGGCAGGGAATGAATCCTTGCATTAAACAATCCATTCCATCCTGTTTCTATAGATTATTCTACCGAACCCTGGGCCTTTGGCCACCTCCAAACCCTCCTCACCCCGGTGAGACCATGACCTGCCGCGGGGATAGGGCTGGATCTGAGTGGGTGCAGTGCCTTAAAAACCTGCCAGGGATCCTTGCCTTGGTCTTGTAGCCCAAACCCATTCCCACCTCCAAAACACCTCCTCCCCAGCCCCTCTCCAGGAGCTGTCAGGGCTCTGGGAGCCACAGGAATGGGCAGGAGAGGGCAGGTCTGCCTCGAGATCGTGACATTTCTGCTGTTAATTGGAAACCCCAAAGTGTGAAGCAGGCCAGGGTGCCCAGTTTGCCTGTCGAGCAATGGCACCGCTAATTAACATGAAATTAAATTAAAGAGAAGCCAAGCACAGCCAGGACTTGGCAAAGACAAAGTGTGGGTGGCTGCTGCTGTGAGCTGAGAAGCAGCTCATGGCCCTGAAGTCAGACACACACCACTGAGACCCCTGAGATCCCCCCCAGCACAGCAGCCCCCCAAAACTGCCCAGGGTGTGTATGTGAGGGCCCCTGCCCTCAGCAAATGGGCTCTTCCCAGGGATTTCCCACTAGAGACACATCTTGGGAAACCCTGGAATAGCCAAAATGTCACTTTTTACTTATTCTGACTTAGAATCCATCGTGTTCTTGCGGAAGAAGGGGGGTCAGGACTGTGGCCTGAGCATGGCATGGGGAGCACTGGCTTCATCATCCCTTAAATGGTGGGAAAACAACGAGGGGGCGGAGGATGCATTTCATTGAGAGGTTCCCCTGAGCTCTGGTTAGATTTTGAGGGTTCCACCAGAGCCTCAGTCTCAAGGCACAAGGCTTTCTCTCCCCATTGCCTTCCCTGCACCGAATGGTGTTACCCTGTGAGAGTTGCTGTGTTGAGTTTTAGGGTGACTCTGGAGGATCGGGAAGTGACTTTGGGCTGGGGCTGACTTCAAAGGCAAAATGGATGCAGCATCACCAAATCCTGCTCCATCCCTGTGGCTCCCCTGGGAACATGGTGGGGGTTTCACAGCAGTCCCATCTCTGCACCCACCTCCTGCCAGCACCCTCTGCCCACTGGGTACCCGATCCCATGTCCCCTCATCCCCTCCGGGAAAACCCCTCTGGTCCAGGATCTTTGCCAGAGTCAGTGTTTCTCATCCCACGGCTGCAGAGAAAACACCCATTCCAGCATCCCTGACATCCCCTGCCCCAGCATCCCTGCTCCTCGGCATCCCTGGAGCTCTGAGGCAGGTCCCCGGCCCCTCGGCAGCTCACGCATGGGAAGAGGGGCGAAAATAAAGAAAGAAAGAGAAGGAAGGAGCCACCCGTGCCCTGCTGCATCGGCGGCTTCACCCAGCGCTGAGGGCTGCCGGCTGGGCTGCCCTGGTGCTCCCAGGCTCCGGCACGGCGGAGCGCGGCGCGGGTTATGCAACCGCTGCGGCCCCCGGTGCCGGTGCAGGGCCCCCGGTGCCGGTCCAGACCCCCGCGGTGCCGGTGCCCGGCCCCCAGCTCCTTGCACCGGCGTCCGGGGGACCGAGGCGGAGCGTCCCTTTGTGCACGGCCGGTGCCAGGATGCGGAGACGGGCATCCCCGAGCCCGTATCCCCCATCCCAGCGCCTCGCCCCGGCCCGGCGCAGCCCCGAGCCCGCATCCTCCATCCCGGAGCATCCCTCCTTCGCCGGTACCTGCAGGCCCTTGGAGAAGGGGCAGAACAGCACCAGATGCACCAGCCGCCGGATCCTCCGCATGCTGCGGGCGCCCCGCGGCCGCGGGCCTCAGGCTCCGG
>VZRL01004035.1:341002-370726 GCA_013397895.1 Origma solitaria
GGCTCCCGCCCCGCCGGGCCGAGCCGCGTCCAGCGCTCCGCATCGGGACATCCCAGCCGGGGCTCTCATGCCACAGCCCAGGGGTCCCATCCCTCCGCGCATCCAACCTGAGGGTCCCATCCCCTGGCTCATCCCGTATTCCGGGCTGCCACCCAGTCAGGGATCCCACCCCCAGGCTCACCCCACCGCACAGGGGTTCTCCCAGCCCCTGTGATGATGATCCTGGCAGAGGGGATCCATGGAGATGCTGATCTCACCTGGCCCCCAGCGCTCACAGCAACTCCAGGTTTATTAAAAGCCATTTCGGGGAACAGATTGCCAGACTAGTTCCCCTAGCGAGTAACCTGCGAGCACGGCTAAGGGGCTGCACCCCCTCAGGGCTGAGCCCTGCCATCACTGCTGCTCCTTCTCCTCCTGGCTGTGTCCTTTCCCCACCCTGAAGCCCAGCAGCAGCACTGGCTGGTGCTCCCTGTTTGCTCTGCAGCTGGGCAGGGGAACCTCAGGGCAAGACAGGCTCTGCTTTGTGTCAGCCAGGCCAGGGACAGCCCCAGCCGAGGATGCGGTGTGCACAGGCAAGTTAGAGCAAGGGGCACAGAGAGCAAATAAACTGATGGGAAATGATCTGGGAGGCTCAGTCACGAGGTCATTGTTAAGATAATTCCTTGCTTGCTATTAGCAGATCATCAGATTATCCCTTTGCCCCCTTTTCACGGTTCAGGTTGCTCCTTCCTTTTGAATTTGGCTCAAAATGACCTTTGTAAACAAGCTGGGCACTCCAAGCCCAGATCCTCACTCAGTGGGAGTGTAAAGCTCACCACGCAGTGTCAAGCACTGAGGAATCAGGGCCTAAGGAGCAAAAGCCTTTGCTGGACCAATCCAAATAGTGGTGATAAATAAGGAGCATCACCCAAAACTGACTGAAACCCCCCAAATCCTGCAGTGTCTTTGTTGCCTGCTTTTAACCCTGAGGAGCTCCCTGCTGCTCCAGTGCTGTGCCCTGACCTCTGTGTGGGCTGGGCTGACTTTGCCCACGGCGCTGCTGCAGTGACGGGGACCATGAATGTCACCTTGGCCACCCACAGCCCCTGCCCATGCAGGTTTTACCATCCCACTGAAGCCAGGATGGTTCTCTGGGGGTTCTGATTTTTTGTTTTAATTAACACAGGAAAAGAGAAGAGCCTCTGTGATTTATTTTTATTTTTTACAGTGGAGCTGGTAATTTGGGAAACAGCAGGGACAGGAAGGTGCATTGCTGGATGCATTCCATGCTCCCTGCTCTCCCCCACTGCCACAGGTCCCTGCGCCTTGAACCCTGATTTTGGGGGCTAAGAGTGGGGGATGAACCCTTGATGGAGATGGGAAATGACACACCTGGGCCAGGGCTGGGGGTGACTTGAAATCCACAGATCTCTGCTGTGGAGCTCTGCAAAATTCAGGGGTGGATTGTCCAGCGAATCTAATTAGGAATGAGCAGACCATCCCAAGCTGTAATACGCCAAGTAATTAAGTGATTAGTATTGATTGTTAGAATACCTAATGAGCAGTTATCACTGAATGATTAATTAATCCAATCAAAAGAGTAATAAAAATTCTGCAGGTGTGCAGATGATACCTCATATTCAACGCACGAGGGAAGGCGAGATCTCTCTCCATGGTGCCTATCTCCTGTTTCTATCCCAGGCACCTGGCATCAGGGATGCATCCACTCCCACAGCCGGGCATGCTGCCCCTGTGCGAGGGGTCTCTCCCCTCCCCAAAACCCCTCTGGCACTGCCAGGCTGGGTTCCCAGCAGCAGGCAGGCACCCAGAGCGCTGTGGCTCGAAAGTGGAGAAAATGGTCCCCCAGGCGCTGACAGCATCCAGAAGATGCCGGGATCAGTCAGTGCTGAGCTCCTCGCTGGGAATTCTTTCACTCACTCTCTTGATTAAGTCGCTTCAGTTTCTCCTGGTCAAAGCCCTGTTAATCCCAGCTAAGCTCGCAGCGTGCCGCACGCTGGCCTCTGATCACTTCCCTGCCAGGCGGTGGCTCTGCGGGCACGTCCCCAAGAGCGCTGTGCCCTCGGGACACGGGATCTCGCAGGGCAGCCACAGCCCTGTAGCGGTCATTTGCTGGCCCGTAATATTTACCTTACTAAATGATGAGTAAATTATTTCCCAGCCAGAGCTAGCAGCAGTGCAGAGCAGCCTTGACTCGGGAGCAGGGACCCCTAGCCACTCATCCCCTCCAGAGCACCCTGGGCTGCCCACTTTCCTCTGGGTGGGATGTCAGTGTTGGGTGACATCTGGGAACAGCACAGCCCGATGCCATCACCCGCAGTGCCCAGAGCTGCTGCTCAGCAGGGGGGTGAAGGACCCCAAACCAAAATAGGGACACATGCTCATCCCCCTCTCCTCTGCCATCAGGATAAGCCCCATGGCCACAAACCATAAGGATTTCTGCCCCGGGGGGGCTGTGATAGCACCCGGCATTTCCAAGCAGTGCTGCAGCTCCGGAAATGATGGATCCAGGCTTTAATGCTCTTTTCTGTGCATCTTTGAAGGATTTGAGGCTGATCGCCCGCGCTTCCTGCGTGGCATCCACAGCTGGCTCCGCACAGCCCGTCAGCTGCCTCTGCTGCCTGCCGGGCCCTGCCGGGCTGAGCGCAGCGGTTATAATTAGAAATGCTAATCAGCTCTTGTGTTTCTGGCTTGACAGCCCTGCCACCCCCAGCACAATCTTCCCTCCAATCTGTCCTGTGCTCGCCCCCTCCGCTCCCTCTCTGAATCCCTGCTACTTGTAATTAAGCACTACGAAGTTAAGAGGGGTTGAAAGCTGGGGATGCTGGGGCTCATTGGATGCTTTAGGCCAGGATTGCAGCCCCCAAAGAGCTCCTGGCTTGCTGGGAACTGTTTGGGGGTCTCACTTTCATTCACCACCATCCCCTTGGGCTGGAGACACCCCAGGGATGTCGCTGGCCCTGAACTATGAGGTGGAAGCTCAGGGGCTCTGAAGGCAGTGCCAGGGTTAAAGGCAGAGGGTGGTGGCTGTGGCTGGGAGCCCTGCAGTGCTGGCTCTGGAAAGGGAGCTTCTCTCATTGGGATTTCCATCATGTGCCAACCGTGGGCGCTTCCCAGCCAAGGAGGAAAAGGAGCTTGCAAAGGAGCTCAGAGAAGGAGGCTGAGCAAGCAGATCCTTGCGCTGGCTTCGCTGGTTATGGAGTTATTCATCATCAGGGCTTGCTCTGGGAGACACAGCCCAGGGGATTCCTCTCCCACCAGTGCCCACAGACAACCCT
Source organism: Origma solitaria (assembly GCA_013397895.1). Taxonomy (NCBI): domain Eukaryota; kingdom Metazoa; phylum Chordata; class Aves; order Passeriformes; family Acanthizidae; genus Origma; species Origma solitaria. Next base: position 344,278 of record VZRL01004035.1, read on the forward strand.
TGCCAGCCCCCAGCCCCTCCACATGAGAGCCAGGACATGGCTTTCACCCTGGGCATTTGGCTCCCAAAGTCAGGCTTGGCCAGGGAGACATTCCTTGGAGCAGGCACGGGGCTCAGCAGGCCTCGCAGGAGACAGAGATGCACAGGCAGGATGAGCAGCTCTGGACACGGTTCTTAAGTCAACCTTCATCTTCCAGGTGCTCCCTGTTTATCAGCCTCAGTGAGGAGAGACGCTGCAGTTTGGAGGGCTGATGTGCAAAAGGTTTTCAGGAAGGCAGTGGCTCTCAGAGCAAAGGAGAAATGCCCCCCTCACCTCCTCTGCCCGGGACCCCCATACTTCACCTGGGACACATCAGTTCACTGCAGCATCTCCCAGCATGTGAAGCAGCAAAGGGCTCTCCCTCCTCCCCACACACTGAGCACCACAATTTCTGGAGAAAGGGTAATAAGAGAAACAAGGAGGTATCATAAAAAGAGAGAGGGAGGGACAGGACATGGTGGCTTCAATGACGATGGCACTCGTGAAAAGGCACCAGCAGCACAGGCAGCTGACTGGGAAAGCTCTGGGGAGAAGTCGAATTGGATTTGTCATGATTAATTGACTCCCTCCAGCACTGTGGTCCAGCTTTCACGCATGGCATGAGCAGGGTCCCAAGCATCCAGGAATTAATGAGGGTCTGACCCTGTCTGCGCAGCCACTTGAGTTTTGCCAGTGCAGACAGCTGGCTTAAGAGGCCCTTTTATCCTTTACATATCAGATCAATTTGGATAGTTATAATCTAGTCCTGGTGAAAGCTCAGAGCAGATTTTATTGCCCAACCAGCTCAAGGAGAAAAAAAGCAAGCAAGAGGGAGAGGTCATGCTGAACTATTGATTGTGCTGCTCCCAGATTGGCCTCGGCAGAGAGCTCACCCGGGACAGTTTGCCTCTATCTCCTGCTAATGCTGCTCCATTGATCTTCTGTGACAGGCGGCAACTACAAGATTTTTTTAGGTCGGAGTCATTAAGAGGCATTAATCAATAACAGAGGAACCAGAGAGAGAGCAACTGTTTGTTTCATGGAGACATATTCCCCGTGTGGATTTTAGCCTGCTGAGGTGTGCATGGTTTATTTCCAGGGAGGTCTGCCAGGAAAAGAATTCACCTTGTGCTGGACTCTGGCACTTGGAGGAGATCCTGAGCCAGTTGCAACACATTGGCAGCTCCAGCAGGGCTGTGCAATGAGGGGAGCACCTGGGGAGTTTGTGGCATCCAGTTCCAGGTACCCCAGCATCCTACCCAGCAATTGCCCAGACCCTCTGTTCCCACACAGGTGTCTCAGGAAGAGATGGGTACTGATTTCACACACCCAGAGAGCTGGGTGCTGGTTTCATGTCATGCTTCTACTAAACAAAGCTGCTGCCTGGCAGCGGTGCAGCCAATCCCAGCATCCTGTTCTGGGATCCAGCCCCTGTGTGAGCTCAGCCCCAGACCAAATTCATTCCTGTGGCAAGACTGGAGTTGTTCACAAGAAAAACGGTCTTTGTGCTGGAAGCACCCCAGGCTGCTCCACTCCCTCCCGCCCTGCCCAGCGGTGTCAGTACATTTCCACTGCTCCGAGGTGGCAACACGCCTTTTTCTTCTCCAGCAGCTCCTGTGCTCAGCCCCAGCAAGTGTCTGTGTGGGTCCTGGAGCCCATTTTCCCTTGGAGAAGCAGAGAAGGGGGCAGGAGACCTGCCCAGGAGCAGGAGGATGGGATAACCTTCAAAGGTGCTGGTTCTGGCACCAGCAGAGCAACTAGCAGCCTCGGGTGATCTGGGGCTGGGGAGGTGCTGCAGCTGCCCGTGGCTGAGCTCAGCTCCAGGAGCAGCTCCGTGACACAGAAATTATGTTTAATTGCACACATGGACTTAGCCCAAAGGGCTTTTAGTCCTGCTATGAGCCACGGCACTGGCACACCCTGCGGCAGCGTGCTCACAGGTCTGGCAACCCATGAATGCCACACTCAGCTAACAGGGCCTGCACTGAGCAGGTGCCGTGGGGTGCTTCAGAGTAAGGGAAATGTCCTTCAGGAGGCAGGGATGGACATTCCAATGGAGATCAGTGTCCCTTTCTGGCCACATCTTGCCTCGGCTCCCACAGCCCCCATGTCCCACTTCGCAGTGGTCACAACTGCAGCTCCCCGGGCAAACAGGATCTTCCTCATTCCTGTAATTACAGCCACACATCCACAGCAGAGGGATCAAGGGCAGCGGGAGAGCAGAGGATGAGATTGCAGGCTCAGGTTGCACAGGTGGGGCACACACAGCCCATAAGCAGCAGGCAGTCCAACCCTGAAGCCACACCCAGAGCTCAGCACCGCCGGCTGAATCCAGCCCAGGTGAGAATTGTTATGGGAATCCAGTCCAGGTGAGATTTTCAAACCCCCTCCACTCCCAGGCTGCCCACCAAGAGAAGGCCTTGGCTCACAGCTCTGCCTTCCCTGCTCAGTCCATCAGTCTCCAGGTCAACCACCCAACCCCTTCCACCAGCACAAAATCCACCAGAAACAATTTGATTTCCTTTATTTGCACATGACATTTGGGAGAAGGCCTAATCCTGTTGCGACTTGGGAAAAGTAAGTGATTCCAATTTTACATCCTTGTGTCTGAAGGAGTTTGAGAGCTGCAGCCAGACAAGATGCTGCTTCAGAGGCCGTGTCCTGTACTGGGCACACTCTCATTTCTGAGCATGGTGTAGAGACAATGAGGTGGAGGGGGATTTCCAACCTGTGGGTACAAATGCAAATGCACCTGTAAGATCTGGAAGTCTCATGTCTTTGCTATCTCCTGTTTTTGACAAGGTCTGACTGGAGAAAAAAAATAAAAGCCAGTGCTGGGAGGCATGGGGGTATGTTAACTCCAGCTGCAATCCTTGCCTGATGTGCACTGACTCTGCAAACACCAATCTTCAGCCTCACTGACAGCCCTGGCACTCCAAGGGCTGCTGGTGTGGCACTCCTCATGTGGATCAGCATCCTGCCTTGTGCCTTGTGTGGATTTAAACCCACACCTGGCTGGCATGGATGTCTTAGCAGACAATGCCTTACTTTCTTAGTAGAGTTACTTATAGGTGAGTAAAGGTTACAGGAAGGAAGGTTCAGATTATCTAATAACCTTTTAAAACATGTTTCTCTCTTAATTGTGTGTTTCCAGAGTCAACGTCCCTCGGGCTCTTTGCCTTTCCAGCGGCCAGTGGAGGCTGTGCCTGCCGAAGCTCGGGCAGTTTAGCAATCTCATGCTTCTGGTTCTTGTGCAAGGCTCCGTTGCGAGCGGAGAACTGCAGCGCTCACATTGAAACCACGCTGAGTCACCAGCGGTTCCTCCCCAGTGTTTACTCTGTTGTCACCAGAGCGCTGACGTGTGATTACTGAGGAGCCCAGGGAGCGTGGCCATGGAGCAGCAGGAGCCAGCGTGGAGGCTGAGGGTCAGGCTGAAGCTCTGCCCCTGCAAGTGTGGGCTCACCCATGAGCTTCCCTGCTGCCCACACAAGGAGCAGCAGGAAAATTTCACCTCCCATGTGCCCTTTTAGGTGGGAGGGAAACAGGATTCACCCATATCCTTTGCACAAACTGCTCTTAGCCACCATCCTCGCCACGCAGACTGTGGTGTTCCTGCCCAGGCCAGCAGAGCCCAGGGCAAACCTCTTCACTGGCTTTGGCAGGGCAGCATTTCCAGGAAAAGTGACGCCACCCAGTGATGTCAGCCCTTGGGGCAGCCTTGCTTATGGATGTAAACAAGTCCAGGTTCTCAGTGTGTAGCCGTGGCCATGCGGGAGTGAGTTACACGGTGTAACCATGTCTGTGCCGTGATGCTGGGCTGTCCTGTGTACCCTGGGCTACACACAGTGACACACAGTGACACCAGGTCTGACACATCTCCCAAAGCCAGCTGCTAATTGAGACAGGCGAAGAGGGAAGAGGATAGATCAGTGGATGGATGGATGGATGGATGGATGGATGGATGGATGGATGGATGGATGGATGGATGGACTGACAGAGGTCTGGAAGGAGTTATAGCAAATGTATGGATCACCTCACTGTCCCCAGGTCCCTGACAATCAAGGCTGCTGTGCAGCACCCAGCACGAGGGGTTGGTGTCGAGGAGCTTGCACAAGCCACGGCTTCCTGCTGTCAGCCCTTCCTGTGAGGGCTCCCAGCCTCGCACATGCGTGCCATGACAGGGCCACAAATGAGGATGTTTGGCTGGTTGCTTCCTCCTCCCCCCACTTTAATGTCACCAAACCCAGCTGCTGCTTTCAACACACGTCCCTTGGCAGGAGGCAAAGGGAAGCAGGCCGCTGGGTAGAGCTGCCAGAGGCGCTGTGGGAAGCCAAGGGCAGAGGAACGGTGAGGCAGCGGGAGCGAGACCATCCACAAATCCAGCCTTCCTTCAGCACAGCTGGCATCTCCAGGGGGTCCTGCTGAGCACCCACCCACCCAGCCTCAATCTCCTGCTGCTCTACAGCTGCTCAGCCTGGAGATGGACACATCTCTTCTGCCTTCCTACCCCTCCAAGTGCTTTCCCTCTCTTCCCTACTCCACTCACCTTCTCCCCCATACGTGGGAGATGTTCTCCCTGGCTCTATTTCTTTTCCAGTCAGAAGCTAGTCATCCATGGGGAGGTCACATGTTGTTGCCAAGGGAAGCGATAAATTCAGGCAAATAAAAGATAAAAGAACACAGCCAGATTATTGTAAGACAAGGGTAATGCTTTGGGCTTCACAGCTCTTCATGGAGCAAGGCACAGAAATCCCACCAGCAGTGAGGCTGCATGGACCCTTCTGCTTGGCACGTGATGGGTTCTTGCTCCTGTCAGGGATTCTGGACCCTGCTATGTTACAATGCCTGCAGGGTACACTTCCATCATGTCTAAATAATCAGTCAGTAGTTTAAATATGCAAAACACACAGCACAATCTAGCAAAGTGGGATTTTTTAAAAAGAATTTAGTACTGCTTTGTCCTGGCTGATGAAGCTTGGGAGGACTGGAAGGGGTCACCTTTGCCTCTACCCCAAAACAGCCATGTTTCAGGGGTGATGAGGGTGACCCCTGTTGTGTTGCACAGCAGGCAGAGGCTCTCGGGCCTCTTCCATGAGGCAGTTTGTTATGAAAATGTTAACGCACAGGCTGTCGTCATCTGGCAGCACCACCGCCTGCCTTATGAAATAACTCAGCATGACAGCTCTGCTTGCTCGCAGGCAGGCCCATGTCTGGCTTCTAATCTGGCATCAGAAAGCGCTCCCCTTCCTTGAGCTACAGCCTAATATCAAATGTTTCATTTGCATTACTCCAGATAATGTGCTGGAGAGCGTGGGGAGAAGGGAATGGCAGCCAAGCTCCTCCAGGAGCCCACACGTGGAGCGTTGCACCATCCCCGCCACGCCGGATCTGTTCACGCCGCTTGCCGCCGGCACCACGGCCCTGCCGGAATTTACATTTCAGATTCCCAACGTCAGCCAGCGTTTATGAGCTCTGCGGATCGGCCCGCGCGACGCCCCAGTGACAGATCACCAGGGACTTTCTTCTCGTGTCAACAAAAGCGAAAAGTCACGAGGATAACACAGAATCGCTCGGGGCCCAGCGTCTGCTCAGCTGCAAAGGTCTCGGTGAGTTCCCAGGCATATGTTGGCTGGCACGGCGCTGGAGCAAGGCTCCCTGAACAGCCCACACGACACAGGCCAGGGGGTTTAATGTAATGCTGTGTGGAGATGCTAATACAATAAGGGTTCTTTGTGGCATTAGCTGGAATCATGAGACCAGCTCTGAGATGTCATTGCCTGGCAGCCGTAGGGAGCGCCAGCCAGGAGCTCTCCGGAGAGAAGGAGCTTGTCTCCTGCTTCCACCCTAAAGCTGCTGCGGGGCAGGGAAAGTGCAGTGAGCCCTCCCCGCCCTTGTGACAGCTGGTTTGGGAACAGCACACAACCTCTGTTGGTGAATCCAAGGACAGCTGAGGGAACAAGGGTGATTTGAACAGGGCTAACATTTTTCCTGGTTTTTCCAGGAGTTGCAAAGCTGTGGATGCCAAGGGGATGCTCAGAACCACAGGGTCACATCTTACCCCAGTGGAGTCTCTGGCACTGGCGGGACTGGGGTTTTGCAGTAAAAAGTGTTGCAAAACCAGCCGAGGTCAATGAACGGTTTGTGTCAGTTCCCTTTCATCTTCCCTATCAGCTTAGCACCCACAGAACTTCAGGACCTGATTCTATCCTAACTCCAGCGCCAGCAGGGAAAGCTCCATCCCACTCAGCATGTTTGTGCCACTGGGAAACCAGCATCAAGCACAGCGGAGATGGTGGGCACAAAGAGAGGCAGGGAAATGTGGCAAGGGACAATCTGTCACCAAAATTCACCACTGAGCCATGCCGACCTGTGAATTTTTGTCACAGACCCAAAGACCCTCACCACACTAGCAGGGGATCCAAAAGCCCCACAAGGGACCCCCTAAAGAACCCACATGGCAGTATGAGGGATCTAACGACCCCACACAGCTCCATGAGGGGACCAAAACTCCACCTGCCTCCATGAGGGTCCCAAAGCTTCACAGGGGTCCATGAGGGGACCAAATCGCCACAGCACTCCATGAGGGGACCAAACCACCCCACATGGGTCCATGACGGGACCAAACCCCTCACATGGCTCCACGAGGGGACTGAACCCCTTACATGGGTCCATGAGGGGACTAAAACCCCCACAGGGGTCCATGAGGGGACCAAAACTCCACCTGCCTCCATGAGGGTCACAAAGCTTCACAGTGCTACATGAGGGGACCAAACCACCCCACATGGCTCCACGAGGGGACCAAACTGCCCTACATGGCTCCATCAGGGGACCGAACCCCTCACAGGGGTCCATGAGGGGACTAAACCCCCCATATGACTCAATGAGGGCATCAAACCCCTCACAGGGGTCCATGAGGGGACCAAATCCCCACAGCGCTCCACGAGGCGACCAAAATTCAACATGGCAACATGAGGGGACCAAACCCCCTCACAGGGGTCCATGAGGGGACCAAAACTCCACATAGCAACATGAGGGCACCAAACGCCCACAGCGTTCCACGAGGCTCCAACCGCCGCCCTCCGCTCGCCACGGGCGGCGCGGCCCGCCCGGCACGCTGAGGAACCCCCGCTCCATGGGGAACGTTCCTTGCCCGCCCGTCCCGCCCCGCGGAGGGAGCGGCGGGGCCGAGGGAGCGGCGGGGCGGGCCGGGCCGCCCACATAAGGCGGGCTCAGCGCGGCTGGCTCGGGGAGGAGGCGGTAGTAGCGGTGGTGGTGGTGGTGGCTGGTCCGGGAGGAGTCGTCATGGAGCTGGGGTGGCTGCTGTGGGGCACGGCCGTGCTGCTGCTGCTCCACGTCCTCATGGAGCTCAGCCCCGCCGTCAACTTCGCGCTGCGCATCGGCTTCTACTGCCTGCTGTGCCTGGTGTCCTCGGCGCTGGCGGCCGCCGCCTGCCTGCTGGTCAACGGCGGCCGCACCGTCAAGAACATGAGGTGAGCGGGCACCGGGGGGAACGGGCGCTGGGGACAGCGGTGTCACCCCCCCGCCGCTGCTCGGAGCCCCTGGGGTGCTGGTGGCCTCTGTCACTTCAGTGGCAGCGCAGCCCCGGGGGTCCCCGTCGGCTCAGGAGGGGCTGTCCTGGCCCATGGCAGAGCCCCACGTTTGGGGGTGAGGCGCCTGGAAGGTGGCGGGGGTGGCTTGTTTTGGGAAAGCTACAGGGGAGCAGTGTTTGGTGAGAGTGGCAGAACACTGGAACAGGCTGCCCCGAGAGTATGAGGAATCTCTCTCCCTGGAGACATTCCAAACCCACCTGTGTCTGTAGGTCACCCTGCCATGGCAGATGTAGATGATCTCTAGAAGGTCCCTTTTGATCCTAACGATTGGGTGGTTGTGTTTGGGGTGTTTCCTGCCCCAGGAGCAGAGGCTGGCAGGCTGTGTGCCATGTGCTGCGGGGACAAGGCTCTCCTGCAGCGGCTGTCCTGCCCTGTGTCCCCTGACAGGACACCCCTGGCAAGGGCCAAGGGGCTGCTCTCATCCAGCACATCCTCTCCATGCCAAGGTACATTCTATGGGCAGAGCTGGCACTTCTGCTGGCAGCACAGGACAGCTCATTTCCTGGCTTTGCTCTCCCATGGGCAGCTTTTTACCTCTGCTGCCCGTGTCCATGCCAGGTTATATGGATGCAGGGGAAAGGAGAGCCATGTGGCCTTAAACACATCCTCTTGGATCAAAGGTTGGCAGTGTCTCAGCAGGTGGAGCTGGACTTTGCTTTGCAGTGTGGCTTTCACAGGTAGGACTCAGGGCGGAGGGAGCGGGCACAGGGCACTGATGTGCTGCCTTGAGGGCTCTGCCCTGCCCATCCCAGCTGGTGCCATGGCTCCAGGCACTGGCACCAGCAGTCTGCTCTGGGATCTCCAGTCTGGCTCTGTCTCCAGCTTTGGTTGCCTTGGCTCACTCAGGAGCAGCTTTCCAATGCACAGTCGGCTCTGCAGCTGGGCGAATTTATGATGTCAGTGATGGAGATACTATCTTTTTATTTCCCCCAAAAAATAAACCCTCTACATTTTCTGTAAACTTCAAGGAATTATTTGGGAACAAGAACTTGGATTAGATAACTCCGTATGTTGAAACCCAGGGCTGAATTTTGGCCAGAACCACCCTTTTCCTGTAACTTAAGCCTTTTGTTTCCATGTAGTGGCACTGGCTGAAGGTCCTGGTGATGTATCCCGGCCCCTGGGAGGTCTGTGACTGGGGTGTTCCAGTGACTTCCTCATTTCTCCGACATCCCAGTCTGCTTATTCCAGCTTGGGAAAGAGGGCTGGAGCAGAGCCTGCACTGGTGAACAGACAGTGATAATGGTGTTGTTGCCTGGCGCAGAACACCCCGTTCTTACTGTGCTCCTGGCTCCAGTGTCAAGCTGGTGTGACTTGGGAGAGGTTACCCAGGGTGTCTGATAGAGATAGAGCTGTTTATCTGTGGTAAAACATCTTGCAAGAGCTTTCAATCTGGTAAGCAGACTTCAGTAGTCCTTGAAAATCAGAGTATCCTCAGTAAGCCTCTGTGACTGGCTGTGGAGTGGAGCACGTGAATCTGGGGGCTGCTGGCTTTCACACTCAGACTGTTAGGGATGCACTCAAAAGTCACATTCCCTGTCATTTTTGTGCTCCTTGTGTCTGGCAAGAAGTGCACTGGTTTTACAGCTCTCTGCAGCTGTGGCTGCACCCTGTCTGGATTGTTGATTCCAGCAGAGAAGCTTCTTGTGGGGTCAGAGGGGACTTGAATCCATCCTCTTAACCCTGTGGGTGATGTGGCCAACCCAGCAGGGCTGCGGGTCACCCCGTTCTTCTTTGCCTGCTTTGAGCTCTGCCCCTTTGCCTCTTTCAGTGGCTCACGCCACGTCTTGTGCAAGGAAAGGCTGGCCCCGGGCTGGCAGGAGGAAGCTGGATGGTTGTTCTTGAGTAATGTGTAACCAGCCTCTCCCGGCAGCCACTGAGCACTGTGACTTCCAGAGCGGTGACCTCTTTTTTGGTTGGCAGTCAGAAGGGAGGAGAAGTGTGATTTAGGTCGCCCTGGTGGCCTGACATCCCCCATGACCTCACTGGTTTGTGTCACCCTGCCCCTTCTCACCTGTAACCCCATCTCTTCTCCTGGACTGCACCCCTGTAACCTTGGAGAAGGCTGCGGAGCTCGGGAGCTCTGCATTCCATGCACCTCCCTGTGTCCTTTCCCTGGGTGTGGCTCTTTGCAGCAAGTTGAAATGAGGACTGATAGCAGTGTCACCTCAGGCCATTGACCTGACCTGAACTTCAGTGTCACAGCCAGCCCAGGTGGTCTGCATGGGGGGCCCCCCACAGAGATGTGAACCCTGCTGTGGGGAGGAGCAAGCTGGGGAAAGTCCTGCGGTTCAGGAGCTGATGGCAGGGATGTGGAGACTTTTGGAGAGCAGATGCTGGGAGCTGCTGCCAAGCTGGGATGAGATGCTGTCCAGCTGCTGACCTCCCACCTGAGCAACAAGGTTGCTTCTCAGGTGGATGGTGCTGCACAGTTCCCAACCTAGACCCCATGGTGGGGACAGAGCTGACACTGTTCCTGAGTCTCCTGCTGCAGGAAGGAAAGCTCCATCCCCTATCTGCCAGGGAGAAGGTGGACCTGAGGCAGGACATCCAGGTGCTTGCTGGAGGGGAGGTCAGCTCTGGAATCAGCTCTAGGGGATAGCAGAGCCAAGCTGGTGGCTGTTCCTGGGAGTTGTTCACATGCAAGCTTCTCTGCCACCTGTTCTGCTAAATGGCTGCTCCCCTGCCCAAAATAGTACCTGTGTTCTGCCAGCTTCTGCCTGTGTCCTTTGGCCCAGTTGGAGGTCCCTAAGTCCCTAGGTCAGGGGGTGGCATAGATGGGCACTGCTCCCATGGGCTGACAAGGGCATGGAAACATGCTCCATGTGCTGGCATGGCTGAGTGGAGCTACTGGAGTCTCCCAGCTGGGAGAACCTGGGAGCTCTGTCAGACCTGTAGATCCACTGGGGAAGGGAACTGACAGGCAAAAGCTTGAGGATGGGTTTGCCAGGGGGCCCCTGGCCTCTGCCAAGCTGTGTGGGGAGCATCCTGTTTGTTGCTTGCATCCTTGCCTTGTGCAGGGACGTGTTTCTCACCTTCATTCCCCTCCTTCCTTGGGCCCCCATGAGCTAAAGGCACCCCAGGTTTGTTCTCACAGTTCAGCAGTGTCTTCCAGCACTGCAAGGAGCAGAACTGGCAGAGCCTTCCTTGAGTGTTGGGTGTGCTGGGGAGTGGCAGCTCCCGGGAGCATTGTTTGAACAAATTGTGGGGCCATGGTGATTGCAGGAGGAAGAGCCTGGTGGCACTGGGGTAGTCCAGAACCCTGGCACAGGACAAATGAACAGCACTCCTGCAGCACCTGGGACCATGCAGGGAAGACACCTGGCTGGATCACAGGGCAAATACGACTGGAGGTTCTCTGTCCCAGATCTGCTCTTGTCTCCTGCCACCCACACTGGGTAGAGCAGCCCCTCTCACCCCCCTGCCCTACTTCTGACTGCTTTTCTCTTCTGCAGAATCATCAGAGCTGTTGTCAGGACCTTCAAGTATTTCTTCGGCCTGAGGTTTGAGGTGAAGGGACTGGAGAACTTCGAGGTGGAAGGTCCTGCTGTCATTGTGTCCAACCATCAGAGCATCCTTGACATGATGGGTGAGGAGCTGCTGGGAGGGAAGGGAAGATTTCTCCTGCTCACCATTGGAGAAGTCCTACTTGTACCCCGTGGACATGCAGCCCCTGCTCCACCCAGTGTGTGCTGCTGAGCCAACTGGTCCAGCTCCTCCATCAGTGCTGGTTGTGGGACAGGGAAGGGTCTCCTGTCACTCTGAGCCATCCCACACCTGCAGCAGCCCAGGTACTGCTGTCCTTGAGGTGCTTCTTGGCTCTCTTTTACATCCCTGCCATGCTGGCTGGCCCAGCACATGTGTTGGTGGCCTGGCTGGGGAGTGAGCTGTCTCTGGGGGGTCCTGCTGTCACCTGAAGCCACCCTGCCTCACTAACTCTGCTGTGTACCAAGCCTCCTGCTCTGCTGATGGCAGTAGAAGCCAGGATGGAAACAAGGCACCAGCCTGTCCCTGGTACCCCTGTCCTTGTCCCACCTGAGTGCAGGCAGGGGGGGTGACTGCTGGGTCTTGCCCTCTGCCATCCCATTAGGGCTGATGGAGGTCCTGCCCGACAACTGTGTCCAGGTGGGCAAGAAAGAGCTGATGTACACAGGCACCGTGGGGCTCATCACCTACCTTGGCGGCGTCATCTTCATCAACAGGAAGAGTACCACCAGCGCCAAGATGGTGATGTCAGAGGTGGCCAAGACTATGGTGGCTGAAAACGTGAGTGTCACTGTGGAGCTGAGTGGGGTGGCATGGGGGATTGTGGCACTCCTGGTGCTGGCTCACCCTGGAGTTCCAGGCACCTGCAGCTCTTTGCAGGGCTGGCTGGTGTCTGCCAGCACTGTGAGTGGATTTCTGGAGCAGAGCCTTGTCTCTTCATGTGCAGGTGAAGGTGTGGGTATACCCAGAGGGCACGAGGAACTGCACTGGGGATTTTCTGCCGTTCAAGAAAGGAGCATTTCACCTTGCTGTCCAGGCTCAGGTAACGGTGCTTTGCCCCTGCAAGGGAGCCCTGAATGCTTTTGCAGTGGCACTGCACACTGGTCAGGCAGTGCGTGGTTTGTTTGCTCTCAGGTGAGCTGTGTGCCCAGGTAACACCTACTCAGGTGAACCACCGTTAGGTGTCAGAAGTGCTGCCCAGCAGCAGCCAAGAGCCTTTTCCATCTGCTGTGGGAATGAGCGGACCCTGGGGATCAGTGGCTGCAGACAGTGGAGAGCTGTCCTGTCCTCTCCCCAGCCTGCCCCAGTCCTTGTGTCCCATCTGGAGGGAAGAGTGTGAGGGACAGGGACACTTGATCCCTATTTGCTGGCTTTCCTGGCAGCATGGCAGGGCAGTGCCTGTGCCCAGGGGTTCCTGGGGGCATGGCTGCAGCCCAGAGCTCGCTCCTGGCATGGAGCCCAGTGGGTGCTTTCCCGGGGAAACCCAAAGCTGTTGATTCATTTCTCAATCCCCCAGGTTGCAATAGTGTAGTGGTGATTCAGGATTGTTAATGCTCGTTCTTTAGAGCAACATCTGGGCTTGCTCTGTGTGAAAAGAGCTGCTGCCTCCCTGGCAGCCATATGGCAGTTCTTGATGTGTCTTTTCTCTCCAAAATGACAGCATCCATGAGCAGTTAGTGGAGGAGCAGGCAAACAGCTTCAACCAGCCAGAGCTGTCCCAGGACCAGGGCGCTTGCCTGGGCAGGGTGCTGGGGCAGTGTGCCAGGGACTGAGATAACTCCAGGCCTCAGGGGAGACTGGTTTCCCCAGCAGAGATATCACAGCAGGGATTTTGGGAAAGGGAATTGGTGCCAGCTTTCTTGCTGGGTTCGTTTGGCCAAGCCCAGGGTGTAGCCTGTGTTGTACCATCCCCATTCCTGCCTGGGTGATGCAGCCAAGGCAGAGCCTGGCAGCTGCTGGAAGGAAAGGATGACATGGAGCTTGTACTGCCTCTGCTACACCCCCTGAGTCACCGACTGTAGATCCTGGCTGTGTTATCAGCACTGGAATGACTCTGTGCCCGCCCTCCTGGCCCTGTCTCTGTCTGAAGCTTCCCCGGGAGCGATTGATAACAACTGGTGACTCCTTTTCTTAGAAACTGAAAGCAGAGCAGCCACCCTACCCCAGACACGTGCCCGTACAGCAGGCAAGGCCTGTCAGAACAGGCATTCTGCAGTGGTTGTTTGCAGGGCAGAAAATATCTGGGGTTTGAAGCCTCACTTGGGATGAGGAGCACTAAAAGCCAGTGCTGAGCTGAGGCTGAAGTGGAACTTGGCCCTGGTTCCTTGAGTTTCTGGGGGATGGTTTTGTTTCCATTTGACTCCTGATTGTTCCAGCCTTTGGAAGCGGCTGTTGTTTGTGGGGCTGTGTGTGCCCTGCGTGTGTGAGAGCCAGGCCAGGTCAGTAATGCTGTGTGGGATTTGCTGCCTGTCTCTGGCCTGCACTGAGCTACTGAAGTGTCACTAACTCCTCTCTTTTTCTTCCCCGAGGTCCCCGTGATCCCTGTGGTGTATTCCTCCTTCACCACCTTCTACAACCCAAAGAAAAAGCTATTTACATCAGGTAACAAAGAGTTACTTGGAGACAGGGTTGCTGTTGTCCTGCGTGGAGATCTGGTTCACAAGGGTGTGGGAGGGAAGCAGAGCTGGGGTGAACAGGAGGAGTCCTGCTGGGAGATGTTTGGAGTCAGTTCAAAGCACTTGGCACCAGAGCCTGGGCTGGGTTAACTCAGGAAAGGCTGTAATTAAATACATTGAGGAATATTTTCATTAAAAATTGGTTACCACCTCTCCTGCTCTGGGCAGGCTCTGGCTGGGATGGCAGTTTGGGGCACAGGGGGATTATTCTGAGTAGCACAGCTGTCGGAATTGGGTTCTAACTCCACCTGTACTCCATGGATGGATGCTTGAAGCCCTGGGAGGGACTGAGGGCTGTGCTGGGGCTGTCCAGAGTGGGGAGCAGGGCAGAGAACAGAGCTCCTGTGGCTTGTGGGTTTCTCATAGGCTCCTCTCTTGTCCCCAGGCAAAATCAAGGTTGAGATTCTGCCTCCAATAGAGACCAAAGGGATGACATCAGATGATGTTACCAAGCTCGCTGACAGATGCTTCAACACCATGAGGGAGACCCTCTTCAGGCTGTCAGGCCGTCCGAGCGAGGCAAAGGACTCATCCTAGAGGCTTCTCCAGTGGTGTCACCGAGTGGTGGTGGCTCAAGGGACCTGTCTGTTCTTGCCAAATACTGAAGGAACTTCTCCTCTGCAGTGATTTCTAACTCTGGGAACACCACGGACTGGCACACACAGGGTGTCAAGCCAGCACTAAGGTTCCCCTTTGAGTGGATTTCTCTTATGGGTTCATTTTCTCACTTTGAAATGTCTCCTTTTTCTGAATTTCTCAGGCATCAAACTTGTGCTACCAAAGGGCTCAATGACCAGAGAGGTGAGCTCCCCCAGCTCTTGCAGCTGGCATGGGGTGACAGCAAAAACCTGCCTGGAGCCTGAGCTCTGCCTCGTGTGACTGTCCCTGCACCTGTGTTCCTGCAGGCTCAGCTCGTGCTGGCCTGGCCCTGTGGTGTCCCAGGTGGAAACCACCAGGCAGCAGTTTGTATCGGCACATCCTTGATGCTCAAAGAGGGCTGAGAACCGGGTGAAAATCCAGATTTTGGCTTTTCAGCAGCACTTAGGAGTGTGGTGTCCTCCCTGGACAGCCCAGAGCACTGCCACCCACCAGTGGGACTCACGGGCCTGTCCCCTTGAGGTGCCCTTGTGTCACAACAGCATCATGTTGGGAAACTGCTGCCAGCTCCGTGCCGTGCCAGGGGCTCAGCCTGGTCACATCCCGGTGCCTGCAATGCCCCTTTCGGAGGCAAAGGGCTCTGTCGTGCTCGTTTTGTCACTTGTCATGGTCAGCACTGACCGAAAGATGGTGCCTGTCCCGCGTCTCTGCTGATCTGCAGGGCGGAGCTGCCGCTCTCCAAGGCTGTAAAACTCCTGCAGAGCCACAGGGTGGGTGAGCTGCAGCTGGAAAGGGGCTGGGAAGGCTTCAGCTCCCCCTTTGGGGGACATAGACGCCTTTCCCAGTCAGAAAAAAGGGGTTGTCCCCTGTGCTTTGGGGTGATGGTCCAACAGCGCTCCTGGATCCCTCACTGGGAGCTGTGGAATGTTGATGCCCTCAGATGGGTCAGGTCCATGGTTCCTTAAGCTTTAGGTGGCCTGTTCCTGGCACAAGGGACCTTGGAATGAGCCACCTGGGGCTACTCAGGTAACCAGCACACCCAGCTCTCGCAGCCTGCACTGGTGGAGTTGTGTTTATCCAGCATTTTGGGGCAAAAGCCTTGGCTGGGAAAGGCAGGGAGGTGCATGGAGGGAGCCCTTGGGCTGAGCTGGTGCTGGTGGGGGCTTTATTGGAGGGGCCTTATGGTACAGACTCAGGGGATGGGATGGGTCGGGGTGGGAGGATGGGAACCGAACCAGCACTTTGTGAGAGTGGCAGACAAAGGGCTGTCATGGAGGGTCAACCCAGGGGGGCCCTGGGAGGGCTCCTGGGGAGGGAAACCATGTCTGACTCCTCCTGGGAGGAGGGTGTGGTGCCTCTGTGTGCAGTTGTCTGCTGTTCACTTTTAATTGGGCTGAGAATGTTATGTGCTTTACAAAAAAATAATATTACACCTTTGGTTATTTAAATAAAGGAGCCTCCTGGTCTTGTGTGGGGGCTGAGGGAGGAGGATGTGGGGTGCTGAGCCCTCAAGCTCTTGCAGGGGGTGGGTTTGGTGATGGAGGGGCACTGGGGCTGGCCTTCTGCACTGCAGCCTCGCTGGTGAGGACCAGCCCCAGCATTCCTGCAGGAGCCAGGCCCCAAGAGCAGAGCACGAGCTGCAGAGATGGGCACCCATACCCAGCTGTGGCAGTACCTCTGAAGGGACCAGGTACACCTGTCCCCTGCTGTGACACCTGGCTTGGGGCTGCAGAGACTTGTCCCCACCTTCTGCATGTGACAGCAAGCACAGGGAGAGTGAGAAGGCAGATGCCCTGCCCAGGCCAGGGCTGCACCCCACCCCAGACAGCACAGCCAGCCCTGTGCCCGCTGCTCCCGGGGAGATGATGTCCCAGGATCATGCTGAGGGAAAGCCAGGTGAAGCTAAACAGCACTCGGTTCACACACAGCCAGTCTGGCACAGCCAGGCACTCATGGCACGAGGTAAGGCATTTATTTGCTGCCTCTCCAGCAGGGAGAGGGCTCAGAGTCCAGCTGAGAAGGAACTGTGTGACCCTTGGTGAGGTGAGCTGGAAGAGAAGGATGGAGATGCTGATGGAAACGCAGCCTTCTCCTGCTACCCTGTGCCTTCCTGTAGAGGGTGCGGCTTCATCCCAGCCTGCGGCTGGAGAGGGAGAGAAGAGCTGTGGATGCACTCGGCTTGCTCCAGGTCCTCAGGCACTCTGCTAGAGTTCGTTCTTGCAGGAACCTGGGAAGATGGGGAAAAAAATCAGCAAAATAAATTCAGTCATTATCCAGGCTTTGCTTTGTCTCTTTCCCAGGCAGAATGAGACTGACCTTAACCTCTGGGAATGTCACCCACGCTTGCTGCTTTCCCTCTGCCAAACAACCCCAGGCTGGCTCTGTCCCCCCACACTCAGGAGTGTCACTCTCACCTCCCTGGCATGTCACAGTCCTGCCTGGGCCCTGTGCACAGTGTCCCAAATCCAGGGACAGTAACAGTGACAGTCTGTGCTGGATCAGGGGTAATTCAGACTTAGAGGGGCCAAAACTGTTATGGCTTAAAGAGCTCTGACCTGGTGCTTTTGCTGATGGTTTAAAGAAGAGAAAATGGTTTTTTTGGTCATTGCACACATCCCCACTGAGCAGCTAATTGGGGAGTGCAGTTGTAGGGTAGCATTCAGTTGGGAAATGCTCCACCACGGATGGCTGAGTAACTCCATGGGATGGATGCCCTGCGAGCCCCAGGGCTTGCTGGAGTATGACAGGACAGTTTTGTGTCCTACAGGGACTTGCAAGACCATGAAAAGAGACAAAATCAGGTTCTGCTTGCTGAAACAGACTTGGCAGAAATTAATTTCGGGACTTTGGAGTCATCCCTTGGAATGAATCCATACTACCTTGTGATACTGCTCACATTCCTCTGTGCTGTCACTAATAATATGTACAAGGCACTACTAGAAAACTCAGCCTGCTGGAACACTCAGTGGTTCTGGTAATTATTCCTTTCTGAGACAGTTTTTAAGTGTCTATTTGCAGCTACTTTGTCTTCAAACAAGTTCTTTGAATTCTTTTCTATCTAAGCCATTAGTGCAAGCACTGAACTGGGACTGGATATGCACTGAACCAGTTTCTCCTGAGTCTTTCCAAGACTCAGAAAGCTGCTCTTGCACACCCCAGCCATGCCTCGTTTCTGGAATTATTTAATGGGAAAACGAGCTGCAAAGAGCTGCCTATCAAAATGAAGTGTTCATACAGTTATGCTCTCCTTGGAGTTAAACTGTTGTGCCTCAGAGCACCACAGGGACCCGAGGGGATGCTGTCCCTCTCTGTGGTGGGGACACCAGGCAGGACCCCCCAGCTCCAGCCATTTCACACATGACTGCCCTCACTGGGGTCCCTTCCTCAGTTTGCTACTTCAGAGACCCTCTCTGGTGCGCTTACTGCTCTGTAGACTTCCAAAAGAAATGCCTAAAATTTCCCAGGCTCATAAATCTGCCAACTTCTGCACGCTCCCTAAACTTCCCTGATTGACTTTTTGGACTGTTAATTTCCTAAGAGCTGGGGGTTCTTTCCTAAGGACCGAGTTACCAGGAAGGGACAGCAGCTGTGAGGTTCTGCCTGCCACACGTGGCCCACTGCTCCCTCAGCTCTGCCCCACAGCCACGTTCCCATGTGCCAATCCTACAACTTTTGGCTGCTACAAGGGCACTCAGATGCTGCAGCCATAGAAACAGCTTTGAAATGAAGCTAATGGGCTGTTTGTGTTCATCCTTTATTAATTACAGGCTGCTGAGCTAGAGGCAGATCCAGATTAACAGTGGCATATGTGTTACTGATCTCGCTGGCCCACATCTGCTCCCCGTGGCCAGGGTGGGTGGAGGGAGATCTCTCCCCTGCTTTTTCCAGGCACTTACAGGTCTCCAGCCGCTCCTCCAGGAAAGAGATCTGCTCGCTCAGGGAGTCGATCCTGTCCAGCTGCTGGAGGGAGTGGGACAGGCGACTGATGGGGTCTGCACCGACATCCTCCGGTGGCATCAGGTTGTGGAAGGGGGCCAGTACCAGCTGGAGCTTCTGCAGGGAGAAGGAGAGCTGTGAGTGTGTCCCCCCAGCCAGCAGGACCACCCCGGGGGATGCAGCACCCACCAGGCACAGCTCAAGGGGCTTTGGTTGTGTTCAAAGGGCTGCCGGGCTGGAAAAGCCACAGCGTGGGCGCTGCTGGCGGGAGGGAGCACAGCTGGGATTGCTGCTGGGATGTTAAAAATAGAGCTGGGGCGGAGGGAAACCCTGGCTGCAAACAGCCCCGGGTGGGAGCTGGCTCAGCACAGCCTCGAGCAGGAGCAGGGCAGGGGGATGTGCTGCAACTCACCTGCTCCAGAGCTTCCACTCTGCTCCTCAGGTCCTCCACTTCTTCCTTCATTTCACTGGAGGGACCTGAAAAAGTGACCAAGGGAATGTCAGTGAATAAATTGCTGAGGTGAGCTGGAAGCTGCTGGGAAGAGACATCCTGCAGGGCTCAGGCCAAGCTCTGCTGCTTTCCACTCCCCTCCCAGTGAGCCCCCAGGGCCTGCCCCACGGGGATCATCTCCCAGACCTGCTGGCATCTAGTCCAGCTGCTAAAGGCACAGGCTGCTCCTGCTGCTGCAGCACCTGCAACAAAGCGGGGAGGGTTTCAGGCAGTGGGGTGATGCTTAAAGGAAAAGAAATCTGGTGGAGCCTGGCCCTTTGTGTCTGTGTTGCCAAAAACCACCCAGGTCTGCCCTGTCCCGTGGTGGGCACATGGGATTGTCCCCACTGAGGGCCCTGGACAGGGATAAAGGCAGGTGGGGCACGTGCAGGTGGTGCCCTGCTGTCCCAGATGTTTGCTGCATGATGCCCGTGCTAGCCACAGCGCATTATTACTCACGGTACGAGTTTGAAGTGTCACAGCGCGTACCAAAAGTAATAATGGGCCGTCACCAGCGGCGCCCGCTGCTCCTCGTGGCTCCGGACCTGCCCTGCAGGAATGACGACGATGACGGAGAGAACAGACACATCCCAGCCTCATCCGGCCACAGCCAGGCCCTGTCACCCTCACAGCTGGATTTGTGTGCAGGTGAAGTTGTTTGGTGGGAGAAGGACTCCTGGGTCAGCCAGAATAAAGCTGAGGGGCTCTGGCTGTTGTCCCCTCTCCCATCCAGCCTGTGACACTGTTACCCCAGCTGTCACTGAAGGGCCAGAGCAGGCTCTGGGGCTCAGTGTGGGGACAGATTACCTGTTTGGCTGAAGGTGTCTGTCCCAGGCGCTGGCTCCAGGGGCTGGCAGCCCTTGCCATCGGCAGCCAGGCTGAAGCTGTCCCGGCAGGCGCAGTGGAAGCTCCCGGCGGTGTTGATGCAGAGCTGGCTGCACCCGTGGCTCTGGCTGGCACATTCATCCACGTCTGGAACACAGGAATGGCTCAGTGAGGAGGGGGACAGGGTGACACGGGCACAGGTGGCTCAGGTGCAGCGGGGCTGCAAAACTCACCCCCTGAGTGAGCTGCTGTTTGTGCCACGCACAGCTCTGGGTGCCTCAGCACCATCACTGCCTGGGACAGCCCTGGATAAACCCAGGCTGAGCTGGAGGGGGTCTGGCCTCCTCCCCTCCTCCTGCTCCCCCCACAACAGAGCCAGCAGCAAAAGCTGTGGTCAGAAATGCCCCAGCTCTGGCCAGGTGGGCGCAGGCAGCACTCGACTCTCATCCCGGATTTACGGTCGGGGTTTTGGTTCCAGCCAGCTGTGGCGAGGAGCTATCAGCCTTTCAAGTGTGTACAAAACCCAGTAACCTCTCCTCACACGGGGGAGTTATTAAAGCTGTTCCCACAAAGCAGAATGAGCTGAAACGCTTCCCACGCCTGGGCAAATCTGTTTTAGGCAGTGGGAAAATCTTTTCCCCCTGCGCCGGAGCCGGAGCTGTCAGCGATGGGCTCAGCCCTGCCTGGCCCAGCATGGGTCAATGCCACACGCTCCTCCTCTCTCTTATGGGAGGGTGGAAAGCCAGGAAAAGCCAGGAAAAGCCATGGCAGGGGTTTGCAGCACTGGTGTGCACCACATTGCCCAATTTCCCTGAGTCGTGAGGAGCATCGAGCTGTTCCTGTGCTGGAGAGGAGCCTGGAGATCACCAGGCTTCCCCTCCACCCCCGGATATTTTTGGTTTAGGGATTTTTAATCTCTGCAGTAAATGGGTGTTTTAGTTTACAGCAGGAGTTTCCAAAGCCTGAGAGGATCATCACAAACACACGATCTCGGGCCGGCCCCACAAGGGCTCTGTGCTGCAGAGAGGCTTTTGCTGGTGTGCTCACAGCTCTGCTCACATCAACCCAGCACGGAGCAGCAGGGAGAGAAAATGGGGGTGCCAGGGCTGCACAGGAGGGCTGGGAGCACTGAGGCAGCCAGAGGGAGGTCAGAACTCTCCCCAGAGCCACGCTTCCCATCCCTTCCTGGATTAGGTGTGCATGTGTGTGTGGAGGGATAGCACCAGACATGGCCCAAGGTCTGGCAGGAGCCACAGCGCTGGTCCCTGTCCCCACCGAGGTGTTGGTGTAGGGCAGAGGACATCCAGAGCCCCATGGCAGCTCGGATGCTCCCAGGAGGAGCTCTCCCAGCAGCAGCAGGGCAGGGATGGCACAGGGAGCAGGGACAGGGGTGACATGGCCAGTACCTGTCTGGCAGGCTGGCCCTGTCCAGCCGGGGGGGCAGGAGCATCTCCCGGGAAAGGCACAGCTCCCGCCGTTCTGGCACGGCTCCCAGCACAGAGCTGTGAGAGGAAACACCAGCACAGCATCACCCAGCAGCTCGGGGGGTCCCCAGCTCCCTCCCTCCCTCCCACCGTGGATATGTGTGCACCCCAAAACACACCAGCACCAGCCTGGGGTTGAACTGCCCAGGGTGAACAGGGCACAGGATGGGTAGAAGGAAGAGAACCCCGGGTTTGCAGCCTGGAAAGAGGTCCTGCAGGCAGCAAAGATGGGAAGGAGGAGGGCATCAGGCAGCAGCAGCCCTCGTGCCATGCTCTGAGCTCCTCTGGGGACAGACTGGCTGCTGCTGTGGTTTGCATTTGCTGCCTCCTGAAAGCATTTCCCATCCATTCCTGCTGATCTAGATGGAAAGGACTTACTTGTTTTAATTATCCTCTGGTAACTATAAAGGTAGTAAGTGATCCCGAAGGAAAAAGGCCCAAGAGGCAGCAGAGAAAAGCTGGGAATTAATCAGGTATTGAACCGCATTTGGCTGTCATGCTGCAAATTTAAATGCTTTCCAAGAGGGAGAATGCACCTGACAGCAGAGTGCTGGTAAAGGAGAGATGTGGTGCTGGGGCCTCCTCCAGGGACGGGGGGTCTGGGGATGGGCAGCGGCACGGGGGTGACCCAGCAGCTCCTCACCTCTGTTACAGCCCAGGCCATGGCTGTTTGCTCTGCTCCAGCCGGGGCAGCACGAGGCTGGGGGCTCGGGCAGCTGCCTGTACCTCTGCCTGTAGGCAACCCTATAGATGGTCCTGCAAGGCAAGGACGGGGCTCAGGCGGGTGCCCCAAACCCATCCTGCTCCCACAGCAGCTCGGGGGGCCCCCAGGGGCTGGGATCCTCATCCCTGTGGATCCAGCAGGCTCCCCACTCCCCCAGCCCCACTCCCCAGGCAGGTGGGCTCACCTGTAGGTGCTGCAGAGGCGGTGGCCCTGGCAGGTGGTGAGGTAGGGTTGGTACACGGGCTGCACGTGCGACTCGGCGTGGGCGCTCTGCCTGCTCCGTGGCCCCGTGGCACACACCCTGCGGCTGAGCACAGACGGGTCAGATCCCCCCGGCCAGGACACCCCTCTCTGCACTGGGCTAGGGGATAGCACCAGCCGATTGCCCCAGTGACCTGGGCAGCCACTTCAAGCTGTTTTGGGTCAGTGACACAAGTCTGGGGCGCTGTGAGTGGAGCCGGTGCTTCCTCTGCCATCCCAGGGGAGCAGTCAGGCCCCAGATTTAGGGATGAATTACTCATTCCATTCATTGTCTCCCTTCCCCTACAACCACTCACTTTCTGGGCAGACTTTTCCTTTCCGAGGGTTTTGCATTCCTGAAACGGATGCCCCTGTGGTCACCAAGAAATTAATGATTTCACAGGAAACGTCAGGCTCACCGCAAAAAAACCAGAGGTTGGATAAAAGGCACTCCCCAGCCTTCCTAAGATAACTGTTATCCAGTCAAAAACTTTCCCAAGGTTAACAGCCAAAGTGGTCTTGGTTAAACATCCTTTTTTTCAACAATTTCCAGCCCAAACAGGTCAGTCCCACTGAGGAACCCATCTACTTGTCTCAGCCTCCCAGCTCAATTAGAAACTAAAATAAAAAGCCTGGGAATTAGTATGCACATCAGATGGCTTCCATTAACTCCAGAAAACTCCTCTCAGCCTCATGATTAATGTTATAGAAGATGAAATTATTAAATGGCAATTGTTTGCTTTGTAAAATTTAGAATAAAGTTTTAGCTGCAGCCTGTGCGTGCGAGAGAGGAATTCGGCTGTGGTTTCAGTGCTGGACAGAATGTGAAAGGTTTGATGCTGGAGGAGCATTTCAGTGTAAAAACAAACTTTGTAGAAAACGTGAGCTGTGTCTGGGGGTGGGTTTTGAGCTCCAGCTCCTCTTGGCTGGGGAAGAAACTGGAGCACCGAGCTCTGGGCTTCCTCAGACCCAGCGGGAGCTGAGCTGTGCCTGCCCAGGCTGTGCTGGGATCCAGGGCATTCTCCCAGGCCCATTCCCCAGAAAGGGAAGGGGAATTGCTGGAGCTGCCACTCCTGGGCTTGCAGGACCATGGGCCAGAGCAGCATCCTGGGGAGCACAGCCCCACCCCTGTGTCCCTGGATGTCCATCAGAGCTGGGAGCTGCATCCTCCTCTGATGGAAACTTCATCCTCCTGTGAGAGTTTGCTCACAAGGCTTGATTTGTGTGACAGCAAGATTTTACATATATTTTTGTGAAGGATGTGCTTGAAAGAGACAATAATAATTCCTGAACAGCTCAGGGCCTGATGAGCTTTTGACTCTCCCGGACAAAAAGCCCAGAGTGTCTTTGTGTCCCTGCAGGGAGCTAACCAGAGCTGGGACATTTCCTCTGAGATGTTTTAGCTTCAATGACAAAGCAAACAGCCAGCAAAGAGCTGCTGAGCCCTGGCTGCCCTGGGAGAGCCTGTTCCACCTCCTTGCCAGCCCAGCGAGCCACACAGGGAGGAGTTTGGCCGAAAAGTGCCTCGCCCTGATGGATGCAGGACACACCTGAGAGGTGCAGACAAATCAGGGCCTTACCCTGCCCGGGCAAAGCCCTCCGTGCTGGTGGTGCTGAGGATGAGGAGCAGTCCCCAGAGGAGGCAGCCGAGGCTCCGCATGTCCTGTCCCTCCTGTGGCACCGCCGGGTCCCGCTCTGCCCTGGGATGCTCTGGCTCCTACTGCATGGCTCAGCCTTCCGTGGGGATCCCTGCAAGCAGGAGAGCAGCACTGTCAACATGAGGTGTCCCTCCCCAGCTGGTGACATGTGACAGAGCCATGGGGACAAACCCCCGGCAAGGTGGGAGCTGCTCCAGGCACAAACCTACCTTGCCCCGCTTGTCTCATCACTGTGGCATAATAATAATTTAGGAATTATTACAGATTTACCCCGGGGGAGGTCTGGGGATGCTCTCAGGGCACCAGGGGCTGTTGAAGGACAGGGAAGGGACGTGTATTGCCTGAAACTCGCTGCCAGTTCCAGGCAGTGAGGGCAAAACAATGGCCCGTCATTTCTTAATGCATACAGCATTGTAAAGCTGTGTTCTCCCACCACATAACACACTGAAATCTGATCTTCTTCTCTTTAAAATACAAATTCGTGAGAGAGAAAAGTGCTGAGGGCCATATGTACCATCTGCAGAGTCAGTTCTGAGGCACAGACTGAGAGGTTTTGATTTTCTAGCAGAGAACAAATACAAAACAAGGCTGGAGAGGGTGAGTAACAATATCTAATTCAAACAATATCTCATTTAAACAAACCACTTGGCCTCCGGATGGCAGCAGCTGAAGGAGGAAGAAATAAAGAAACCCACCTTAAATATGCACCGATTAAAGAAAGAATCAGTCATTCTGATTACACTTTTAGAAAGGAGAGGCAACACAACAAGAAACCTCCTGAGACTGAAAATATAGTGAGGTGCAAATCAACTTTTTAAAATCCCCAAGTGCTGTGGGGTGGGATTGGACTGGAAAGTTGCAGGTTGATCCCCAAACTCCATTGGGATAAATCCCAGCTCTGAGACAAGCTGTTACAAATAACCACAGCAAATCTGCAGGCCCTGCAGGTCTCCAAAGCCTTCTCCAAGGCACTCAGGATTGTCCTTTCCTTGGTGCAGGTAACGAATCTGAGACAGGGAGAGATGGAGATTCACATCTGGAGAGAAACCAGCCTGGTGCCTTCCTGCCCCTTAATATCAAATGTCAAATATCAAATATCAGATATCCCAGCGTATTTCCATGAAAGCCCAGCCTTGAGGATGTAAGGAGGATTTTGGTGCTTCAAAGCCTGTAGTCCTCCATTCTCTTTAAAACATAGCAATTAGTTTAATTTCCTAATGATTAATTTATGGTATCTCCACCATCAGGAAAGCAAATCTTGCTCGTCCTGCAGGAAAGCTTTTTAAAAATAATGAAGAAGCTTTCCCTCTCCCCAGTCCTCCTGGAGGCATTCCAAGGACACTGGTGCACAGACACACACCAACTCCCCTTTGCTCCATCAGCCAGCTTTTCCCAGGGCTAAACTGGGACACAAAGCTTCCCTACAATCCCAGATCCCCCGGCTCTCAGTGCTGCTCCAGAAGTCTGGAAGTCGAACTCTGCCAACCATCTCCATCCTCCCACAGCATTCCCGCGGCTGCCATGGGAGCTTTTGCTGTGGGGACGGCAAGAAACACAGGGCACAAGCCTAAAATACAGACAGTTTGTTTTTTCACTTTGAACTGGACCAGCACTGCCCTACCTCGAGCGGTCAGAGGATCCCTCTGGGTCATAAAATTATGGTTGCTTCATACCAGAGAAAGCTGTGAAAGTAGAAAATATGATAGCCCAGACTTGTCTTTTTTATGAGTTTATGAAAATCAGCCTCTTTAAAGCTGCTGAAGATCCTCCAACCTGTTGCCACCATCTATTCTATGCTTTTTTAAAGCACAGAACTAAAGGAATTTTTTTAATGCTTAAGAAAAAATAAATACTTTTTTTGCCACTGCCTTTTGAGCCTCTCAAATGAAGAGTTGAAGCAAGTGAAATTACATCTCAGGGGTCAGAAAAGCCTCCTTGGCTGGCCATGTGCTCCTGCAGGTCTGGGGGTCCCTCTCCCACCAGCCAGAACCATTCCCAAAATTCTCCCAAGTCTGCTCTCGCCTCACCTGCTGCAGCAGCCGAGGGGAAACACGACCCACGGCGCAGGTGAGCAGCACTTTGTGCAGCTCTGCCCACAGAGCCAAGACCAAAACTCGGCTGACGGCAGCAGGAGGAATCGTGCTCTGGCTGCAAAGGGATGAGAGAATCCAGCCCCTGGCGAGGATGCGATGACCCTCCCGGGACCGCCACGGCTGCACTTTCCCAGACAGCCTGGCCTGGTTCTGCAGGTGAAACCGCGGCTCCAAGGTTGGCCTGGGCCCTCAGAGCCGAACGCTCCGGAGAGGGTCAGCAGCAGCCGCAGGGGGATGGACTGTCCCTCCCAGCCACCTCCAGCTGTCCCCTGCCAGGCCGGGATGCGATACCGCGGGGTGCGGGCGGGATGGAGCGGGACACGGGGACGGCGACACCGCGGCGGGGCTGGGGCACTGTCCGGCGGGGCACAGCGGCACGGGCGCTGCAGGGACACCGGTACCGCCGAGGCTGCGGGGACACGGGTGTCCCAGGGGGAGGCAGGGACACAGATATCCCGGGGCGCTGTAGGGACACAGATATCCCGGGGGCTGTAGGGACACTGGTGTCCCGGGGGGCTGTAGGGACACAGATACCCCGGGGGGCTGCGAGGACGCGGATGTCCGGGGGGAGGCAGGGACACGGATATCCCGGGGCGCTGCGGGGACACAGATA
>VZRL01004035.1:371251-407573 GCA_013397895.1 Origma solitaria
TGTTGTGTCCCCAATGTTGTCGCTGCCGCACTGCCCCTGATGGGGACAGGATTGCGGGGACCCCTGCCCTGGCTGCATCTGGAGCCTTACCTGGTTACCCCACGGCAGGATGAGCCCCCGGCCCCACGTGCCCCACACTGCGAGGACACGCGGTCCCTGGGCCCCCCGATGGCCCAGCCCGCCTGGGTGGGCAGGGGATTAACAGCGACAGACCCCGGCCCAGCCCCGGCCCCTCACCCAGGGGTGCTCAGCCTCCCCGGGGAATGCTCCATCACCAGCGGCCAGGGCACATTTATTTCTCTTTACTAAAAATTACTGTCCCGATCCACACTGCCCACCACGAGCACGGACGATTTTAGGAGGAGACATCATCGCTCCCTAGGTTAGAGACCTGGTCCAGAACCTCCCGCCGTGCCCTGTTAATCCCCCTGAGCTCATTACAACACCAAAGTCCTGCAGGAGCCGGTGATGAGCTGCCAGGCTTCCAGCGAGCCCCAAAGGATGCTTAGAGAATTCCTTGGAACCCCCCCCAGCTGTGGAGACCCCGAGAGACCCTCCAGGGTGACACCCAGGGCACAGCTCTGGCTGCCCAACACCTGCCCCGGGACAGCTCGGGCAGCCCGAGCCCAGCTGCCTACACACTTCTCCTCCTAAATGCCCAGTTATTTATCAAAGCAGCTCGGTTTGTGCCAAATTGCCACTTGTTTTGTCTACATTTTTGTCTGGAAAATTAGAGCACAGAGGGTTATTGTTTTTCAAATGACTTAGGCGCCTGCCCATGCACAGAACCATTCTTAAAGATAGCAGGGATCTGATGTGCAAATGAATGGCAGGATACAGCCCCCTGGGAATATTTGTTCCCATTAAGCTCTGTAAATTTTTTGAAAGCATGTAAGCATTTAAAGGAAATATTTACCAGTTAAACAATAATGGCTCCAAGAGAACAACTGAGATCACTGGCCCATCCCCTCCATTTCCTCAGGGATACACTGGGGCTGCTGATGGAATTGGAGCTGTCTCAGGCCATGCCCCAGGAAAGCTGATGGGTGCTTGGGGCTCTCAGGTGGACCTGTGTAAAAGGAGTTTTGGTGGGATCCTCCCTGAGGAAGGGAACGGAGGGGAATCCTCTCTGGGAAGTGCTGGTGGAGATGGAGTTGCACTGCCCAGGGAGATGGGATCCCTCCCGGCAGCAAGGAAAGGCTTGCTGGTGCTGGTGGAAGTGCATCTCCGTGTTACACAGCATCTCACACGGCTTTGTTACCCTCGGGATCCATCCTACCTCTGGGGAATGATTTCAGCTCCCTTAATTTCATAAGCACAGGCAACTTCTCCCAAGAGCCTCGGAGGGATGGTAATTATCTTGTTATGCGGAGAGTGTTGCTGGGTTTTTTTCTGGTGTACGGGGGAGATGAACAGAACCTGAATTATTGTCTAATAATTGCAAAATGCGTGTGGAAGCCAAGGCTTCTTTGTGTGGCCATACTGAAAGCACAGGATCTCATTTTGCAGCTGAGACACTCACCTAATCCACGGCGCTCCATCAGGTGTCCTGGGCAGGGATCCTTTCCTTCAGGAGCATCTCAGTTTCTTTCTGTCAGGACACAAAAAGCCCAGTGTTACCCTCCCTTTGTCAGGCAGGCAGAGAGCAGTGACCCACCCATGCCCGGGATGGACCTGGTGCTCCCTGGACACTCCCAAAAATCCCTGCAGAGTGGGGTGGAGGATGAGAGTGGGATCGTGGTCACAGAGCCCCCGAGGCGTTGGCACGGAGCTCACACCACTGCTGTCCCCCAGAGCCACAGGCACTGTCACACGGCTAGCAGGGCACGGGGAGGTCCATCCCCATCCCACGGTGGGTGTTTTAGGAGCACCCTACAGTCCTGATCCTCCCTCACCTTGCTGTGATCCTGGTGGGAATCCAGACCCACAGTGCCCTTGCGCCTTTTAGGGCTGAGCGAGGCGGGGGATGAGCAGGGCTGAGCAGAGCAGAGACCACAGTTCCACCCAACACAGCACCAGGGCTTTGCTGGACAGGATTTATCCCCTCCAGCAGCTTTCCCAGTGCTCAGGGCTGGGATTTTCCAAGAGCCCAGGAGAACAGGGCACACCTGCTACACTCTCCCCGGTGTATCCAAGTTTTTCTCCCTGATTTGTGAGCTGCTCCCCACCACTCTGTTTCACCACCATCCATAGGAACACACTTTCATTTGAGGACAAACACCCCCAACTGCCCAGGAAACCTTTGCATGGATCCCAAGTGTAAATTTGATGGTGAGGAAGAGGATGGACTCATCCTTCAGCTCCTCACAGGACACCAGCACAGGATGGAGCACACTCCTTCCAGGGACTCCACTGGAGCCTTCTCAGCCATAGGCAGCTACTCCCAAAGCACGCTGAGCATTTTAAAATTCCGCCAGTATTTTAATTGCAAAATGTTTCCTTTCCAGTTCCATGGCCTGGGTCAAACCTTTGCTCAAGCAAGTGCCCGTGTCAGCTGCTAAAGAACTGCACACAGCCCATTAAAAGAGCATTTAATCCTCCGCTCTCAGGGAGGGTTCTGTGTCTTATGTGCTAATATTCATTATGCTGGGAGGGAAATCCCCCAGGACAAGGCCTGGCAAAGTTCCCTTGGAAGCAGAGGAGTTATGCCAGTCCAGAGTGGGGGAAGATCAGATCTGTTGGCACTGCTGCTGTCAGTGTGATGAGCTCCTGACAAAGGCAGCAGGGGATTTTGGCTCCTGCCTGAATTCGAAGTCCTCCCTTGCCCGATGCTTTACGTTTTTCCCCCACAGCTTTCTCCCTTGCACACCAGAAATCCACTCCCACGACATCTAATACTAATGCTTGTCTCCAGGCCAAGAAAGAAATGTTTCTGCCCAACCTCCCTCTTCGATTTAACAATGTCAAAACCTCCGTGTCTCCCACTGCTTTTACCACCAGCGTGAGCGGGGAGGGACAGCGAGTGCTGGCCCCGAGCAGGACTCAGACTGAGTGGCAGGCTGGCTGTGCAGGTGAGATTTTCACCCACCTCCCTGTTTCCTAGAGCTGCCCCACTGAGCTGCTGAGCCCTCTGCACCTGCCCAGGCTCCGACAGCCCCCTGAGAGCATCCGTGGTGCACTGAGGGCTGGAGCTGAGGGCTGGAAGTGCTTCCCTGGTCTTAGGAGAGCTTGGAGGGTGTGAGGTATCTGAAGACACGAAAAAGGAGGGATTGACAGAGAAGAATGAATAGATCAGCACTAAAGTCCCACATGGGATGAGAGGAGCACTTGCAGCCCATCACAGAAAATGGGACGTGCCCAGGCACACGAGAGCTCCCCAAATTGGGGCCAGGGGCGCTGAGGTGACAGATGGATGGGGACGCAGGCAGCAGAGTGACACACATACAGATGCAAAACTCAAAACTTTTCAGCTCCCCCAAGCCGTGGCTGACCCCATACCTGCGGAGCACAATGGGCTCCCACTGGCCTCCACGGGGGTCTGGCACAGAACTGGAAGCACTTGCTAAAGCAAGAGGAATTTTTGGTGCTTCTCAAAGAAAAAAAAAAAAAAAAGAAAGGAGGAATGGCTTTTGCTGTTCTAGGACAAATTCTTCTTCTCAGGCTTTTCACGAGGCTGTTTGTAAACTTTACGCTTTGGTTTAAGGTTTGGAGCAGCCCCTGCTCTGCAGAGTTCTGTGAGGAACATGACCTCGCGCTATTCTGTTCTGTCCCATATTGTTCTCAGCTGCGTCAGCTGCACACCACTTATCTCAGTGAAAATCTAGAGGAGTCCACTGATGGCAGTGGGATAAAACCAGGTCAAACCAAGAAAAGGACTTGACCCATAACTCACTCTGTTGTCACCAGTGGCTCAGGACTCTGCATATTAAAACCGAGACCTGAGCCCCACAAAGTGATTTTTTTGGGCCTGAGGACTTCAGAAACATTAATTGTCTCAGGACCAGTGTGTTATAATTTCAGGTGCCCACGGGGACAGCCAGCAGCTGAGCTGGAGCTGTGCAAAAACAAATGCAGGAACAAGGCACCATCCCATAGCCAGGTTTATTTTCCCTTACGTGCACACTTGAATTTTTATTTATATTTAGAGGAGGCAGCAATGGCTGTAAAAACTGGGAAACGATTCATCCCACCCAGGAATAAACTGAATTTTGCAGCTTTTTGTGAAGTTTCCCTAGCAAAACATGGCAGTGAATCCCATGGGAAGTGTATGGGACAGCTGGGAGCTGCAGGATGCCTCGGACCCTTCACCGTGGCCATCCCAGGGAACAGCTCAGCAGAGAGCCTTTCACACAAGAAATTTTTTCCTCTGATTATCCTTCTCTTCCAGGAGAAAATCTGCAGCACTAAGCACAGCTCCTCTCTGCCATCACCTCCCAGGCTGTGGGCAGGACAGGGATCCAGGCACTCACTTCGGGAGAGAGGAAAGAACAGTTCTGACCACCCCCTGCTCTTTCAGAGACGCTTTTGTTTCCCTGTCTGGTGTGGGACCTGCTCCCTGGTGTTTCTCCCAGCCCTCCTGCTGCTGCTGGGACTGCGGGGCAGACTGGTTTACCCCAATTTGTTGCAGTTTGTAAATCTGCCTCCCCCGGGCCAGCCCCATCTGCAGCAGCAGAGCCTGGGAAACGGCTCAAATGAGCCTCCAGACCAGATTCAATTTCTCTTCCTTACCTCCAGGGAAACTCAGTAGTGGAACAGCAGGGAGGGAGGAGTAGCTCCATCGGCAGATCACAGGGAAGAGCAGTGAGAATCTGCCGGGGCAGAGTTGTGTTTTCCACTGCTGCCCAGAGGTGAGGTGGATTTTTGAGGATGCTCCAGCTCCAGCCACAACAGCCTTCCACAGCCTCCCAAGCACTGCCAGACCTTCCCAATCCAGTTTGAAATCAATTAAATCACTGACAAAGCCTTGTTGTTTCTTTCTACGTTTGATTCTCTGCTCAGTGAATTGATTCCATGAATGTTAGACCCTGAGAAAAGACAATATGCTGGGTTATTTCTACCAAGAGCCATTCACTGGCGTGCTTCTGCTCCATATTCCTGCACAGACAGACAGTGCCTGAGTATCCCAGCTATTCCTTTATCCTAAAATACCCTGGGTGCCTCACTGAAAGCCTCCTGCCTGCACTGTGTAATGTCATGGATTACAGCAGGACCCACAGGTAGCCGAAACAGCATGAAAATCACCCGGCTCTGTGGTTATAAATCTGGGAGGCTTTGCTGAGCTCCTGGTGTGCGCGCCCAGCACGATCCAGGCTCGGCTGTTAGTCAGGACAAGCCTTGGGGGGAGAGCCAGGACAGTCCCTGCCCACGTCCCTGTCCTGCCCCATGTCCTGCCCGGGTCTGGGGCTGAATTCGGCAGCGCAGTGAGGAGAGAAGAGGGCACGGAGCACGGGGGGAGGATGGATAGCGTGGTGATGTATCAGAGGTGTCCAGAGAGCAGGCAGAGGGAAAAGGGAGGCAGTCACAGAAAGAGAAGAGATTAGCTAAGAATTTCCAGCTATCTCACAGGAATGTGTGCAAGTGTTTGCAGCCTCTACATGCACAGGAGGGAAAATTTACCCACTGGGTTCTCCTCCCCGCGAAAACAGCCTGAGTGCCAGTGGGGTGATTTAAAAATAACCGTGCTGGAGGCAAATCCGTGCTGGAGATGCTCCTCAGCACGTGGCTGACAGCCCATCCAGCCCTGCTGGGAGCAGATGGAGGCTGCCCCACACCTCTGCGTGCTCCAAGGGATGCCCCACACACCTGTGTGCTCCAAGGGATGCTTCACACCCCTGTGTGCTCCAAGGGATGCCCCACACACCTGTGCACTCCAAAGGATGCTTCACACCCCTGTTCACTCTGTGGTGAGTGTTCAACCATCTCCAAGGCTCCCACCATCACGAGAGGGGGCAAAACCCACTCAGAGCTCTCAGGGACACGCTCCCACTGCCCTCGGTGCCAGCTCCCCATCCCATCCCATCCCACCCCATCCCATCCACCCCTGCTGTGGCTCTGTGGTACCTTGGGTGCCCCGCTGTCCCCTGCCGTGCTCCCCGGTGGCTCTCGGTGGCCATCCCTGCCCGGCCACCCCAGGTCCGGTGGCCCCGGGCACCCTGGTGGTGTCCCCGGCATGGCCGGCCGCCGGCCGCGCACAGGCAGGAGGTGGCTGCCGAGGTGGAAGGGCGGCTTTTTATGCTTTTCTTCCTGTATAAATCAGGCCGGGGATGGACAATCCCAGACAGGACTTCCTGTGTGTGTTGTGAGCTGATAACGGGCGCCGCGAGGAGAACAAACACGGCCGCCCCGAGGGGGAGAGGGGCACGGGGCGGGACCCCCACACTGAGCCCACCGGGGCTGACACGGAGAGGAGGCAGCCACGAGTCCCTGGGGACACGGGGAGGGACAGGGCTGCCGGCCCAGGCTCCCTCCTGAGCCTCACACCAGGCCTGAGATGGGTGGGACCTGCCGCCCTCCTGCCTCGCTGGGGCACATTTTGGCAGCTCCCACCACAGCCACGTCTCGTTCCCCCTCAAAGGGGGACACTGGAGACCCCCACGGCACCAGGGAGCTGTGCCAAGCACGGCAGGGCTGGTGGCCACCTCCTCAAGAGGGGCCATGTTGATGTCAACCGCCAGTGGAGCACTTTCTGGGGCGTTTGTGACCCCTGAAATTTGGGTTACGGGACTGTGCTCGGTTGGGTTATTGTCACCCTTGTCACACTGTGCCTGTGTTGGGACAGAGAGAGGTGCATGGCCTGGGCTGCTAAACCTGCAGGACATCACCTGACAACGGTGCTCTCCTCAGGGCCGGGCCTGACATCCTAATTTTCAAGCCCATTCTGGTGCAAAACTGATGGTGATTTCAGGTTTCATCTATGTGTGACCTTGCTTCTGGGCAACCAAATGAGGAATGATTCAGTTTTCATTGGGATTTTGGAACTTGGATCCAGACTAAGAAAGGAGGCATTTTGGAGCAGGAGGGCTGTGGCAGTGGCAATTATTTGCTGACTCTCCAGACCCCCACGGCATTCCGTGGGTTCTGCTCCTGTCCCTGCGGGGTGCCTGGCGTGGATTTAGGGCCACGTGCCACCTGGGGCTCCCCTGGAGCAGAGCCATGTCCCCAGCTCGTGCCGCACGCGCCGGGGCCCTCCCGGTGCCGGCAGCTCCTGCGCAGGCTCGCGGGGAGCACGGAATTACTCCCACCCTGATACAGCAGAATTTTCTCCGGGCAAATCCCCCGGGAGCTGCGAAATATTCCTGTGTTTATTTATATAAATGCATGGCTAAAGAAAGCCCCCCTCTTGTTTTGCTTGGCGGAGGGGTTTTAAAGGCTGCGTTCTGCCGCCCATCATCCTCCCCAGCTCCGGGTGGTTGTGCACCCTGTGTGTGAGCGTTCCCGGTGTGTGAGCATTCCCAGAGTGTGGACATTCCCAGCTGAGAGGCTCTGCAGGAGATCAGCTGTCCAGGGAAATCTCCTCGAGGCAAAAATGTGTGCATTAACTGCAGGGAGGGTCAGTCTCCCTCTGGTTTTGCTCTCGGTGCTGAGTTTTAAGCAGCAGCTCCCAGGGGTCACACGGATGGCTTGTGCCACCTGCGGGGTGAGGGATCTCAGATCCAGAGCTCTCCCCACCAGCAGCTCACAGGCTCAGCCCTGCAATGCACACCAGCTCCAGAACCCTCCCCAAAACCCTACACCCAAATTTTATCACCGGCAGCAAGCCCTGCCTGGCCCTGTGCCATCTGTCCCCTGATGAACGCAGGTCACAGGACACCACGGGGACATCACCCACCCACACCTCTGGGCGCAGGCAGAGCCAGGCACGGAGCAGGACCACAGGAGAGCCGCGGGAGTGAGACGGGATGTGTGGAAAACGCTTCCTGTTTACCCAGGGCTGGGAGCCCTGAGCAGTGGCTGCTGGAGCGGGAAGCCGTCAGCAGGGGCCATATGAATGGATGGGTTTAAATCTGAAATCGTGACGCTTCATTCTGTCCTGCCAGGGAAGTTGGTGTTGGGGGAAACCCTGGGAGTCAGCCAAGGCTCAGTTATGGTGTGTGAGAGGGAGGGAGGGAGCAGGAGGGTGCTGGTGCTGATGCCTGATGACTTTTTGTCCATGCCAGCTGTGCCCACACCTCTGCCTGCACCTCCCATTGTCCCCAAAGCTCCTGCTGGCATCGCCACCGAGGCTCCAGCGCCCTGGCAGCTCCCCAGCACAGCTCAAGGTGACATTTTGTGCAGCCCAAGGTGGCAGCAGGACCCAGCAGAGCAGAGCAGATCAGCCACTCTCCTCGTGTAGATCTCTCATTCCTCGTGGAACTCTCCACCTCTGCAATAAAGACATTTTCCAGGCTCTCCTGACATCCATAAGGCCTCCTCTGCCTCCCATTGGTACAAGGAGCTGCTCCTTAACACCAGAAGCTAATTGCTACTGAATTGTTAATTAGATATTTGACATCACGTTGCACAAGGAGCTGGTCCTGATCCCATCTTACAGCTGGGGGTACAGCTGTGGGTGCTCCAGCAGTGTCTTGGGACAGCTCTGGCAGGACCCAGAGTGGGCAGCTCAACACACAGCCCTTGGGGTGCTTCATCTGAGCCTGACAAAGGGCTCAGCCTTCCCTCTCACCCCTGACAAAGAGTTCAAGGAAAGCCTGATCAGGGAAGGGGAGAAAGTGGGGGAGACATGGAGCAGAGATTTCATATTGGGGTCTTGAACACAGGCAGCAAAGGTTGGGGAGCTGCAGCAGGGGGGTCTGAGGGGACCCCAAGGTGGGGGATGTGGCCGTGCCCTGCTGCTGCTGTGACTGCATGGGGACAGAGGTAAAGGGCTCTGTTATCTGCCCTGCGGTGGGAGATAAGGTTTCAGTGCTGTCCTGGGGGAGCAGCTTGTATCGCTCACAGATACTCCCCAGGCTGCAGAGAGGTGTCAGGCACTCAGAAAATATTTGAGCAAGGCCCTATCTTAGAGAAAGCCATGTGCAATGGAAAGACACACAGGATGGATCAGCCCTGCTCGGCAGGGGTTCAGTGTCTGCTGTCCAGGAAGGACAGAGCACGTTTCCTCAGCTGGTTCCACTGCAAATCCCCGAGGAGAAAAACTATCACAGAGCAGAAAGGGACCTGGGCTTATTGCTGGGCTGGGAAATCTGCCCATTCTCCTGAAATTCCCCGAGGTACGAGGAGATGTGGTCCCTGCACATCCCTGGTGTCTGCCTTGGAGCCAGGTCCCACCGCCACAGAAAGATGGGAAAATATTTTCCCCTGCAAAAATTACACTCCATTAATCCAGCTGCCCCTTTCTTGCACCAGGAGCATCTCTGCAGATGGACACATTTGCAATCTTTCTTTTATTTTTACTATTCTTCGACAAGAGAGTCCAAATCCTAAATGCAGAGCCTTGCTTTCAGCAAAGATCCAAAATATGCATTTTGAATTCTCTGCCAAAAGTAACACCAAATCAAGGACTCCCACGGACTTGCCGTTTATTTCATGGAATCCCAGACTGGTTTGGGCTGGAAAGGACCTTGAAGATCATCCAATTCCACCCCTGCCATGGGCAGGGACACCTTCCACTGTCCCAGGCTGCTCCAAGCCCTGTCCAGCCTGGCCTTGGACACTGCCAGGGATCCAGGGGCAGCCACAGCTGCTCTGGGCACCTGTGCCGGGGTCTGCCCTCCCTCACAGGGAACAATTTCTCTCTAGCATCTAATCAAAATCTCCCCTCTTTTCAGTTTAAAGCTATTCCTCCTTATCCTATCACTCCATGTCCTTGTAAATGTGACTTTGGGCTATTCCATCCTCAGCAGAGTCCTGAAGGCTGAACCCTCCTCCTCCTCTTCCCTCCCTGCAGCCAACCATCTCTTCCCCAGAAACTCTTAACTGGTCACTGTAGACAATCATAATTAACATTTTAAATCTTCCCAGTTGCGGAACTAAACACCTGCAAACAATTAAAAGTTTTCTTCCTTGAAAAACTTGGTGCACGGAAAAATGCACTCCGAGGGCTGGTTCTGATCTCGTCGTGTGGGACAAAGTCCAGAGGAGGTCTCCGTGGAGAAGACCTGAAAAATGGACAGGACATTACACTAACGGTGTCCTACAGAAATGATTAAGCCAAATAACACCCGGCTGAATAGAGCTCCATGTCCTTTTTATAAAATTAATAAGGCGTGTAAGAGATAAGTGTCTCCCATTAGTGGATTTAATACCTTGGCTTAAAAGTCCTACCCAGGAAACTTTCATGGCTTTTCTGCTGACTTCGCTGGATTTCAGCAACATAATAGAGAAGTGGAATTCAGCCTAAAAGTCAGACAGTGAATGCAGAAGTCAGGACTTAGGAAAAAGATACAAAAAAAGAACTGTTGATATTTCTCCTCTCTGACACGTCGCAGTCTATCAAAATGGCCACGGCCTTTATTTTGTTTAATCACTTATCTCCATGGAGGGAAGAGGAAATTCCCAAGAACGCATGGTCGTTAAAAATATTAGCCAGGGCCTGGTGATTATTTTTGGTAGCTAAAAACTTCCTGGCTGAGGGGTCTGGGTTTGCATTGGACTTGAGTAAATGTTTTAGGATAACTTTCATAAATACCCATTATACTCAAACCAGTGGGCAGTTTACAATTCAACTGGGAAGGGCGGGGACATGTTTCTCTTTCTTTTGTTCTGCCGGGCGCATGCTAAAGTGCATAGATCCACACTGAATTAGCATTTAGCTATTTTCTTGTATCCTTAAATAAAGGAGCAGTTCACACAGTCAGAAATCTCTGTTTCCTTTCGGGCAGGAAAAAGGAAGTGAATGCGAGGGGCAGATTTGGAGTTTGCTTGCAAGAACAATTGAACTCCCATCCAGAGGGGAAGGGGATCTGCGTCAAGAGGAATTCATTTTTTTTTCTCTCTTTTTTTTTTTTCCTCCTCTGGAAGGGAAGAGAAAAATGACCTTTAGTTTAAAAGCCTGAAAGAATAAAGGTCTGAGCCTGTAGAGCTGCCTGCACAAATATAGTCATAAAGGCTTTTTCCTGACAAAAGGCTCCCGGGCCGCTCGCGCCGTCCTTCAGCGACTGCGGATGCGGCTCCGGCTGCTCCCCTCTTACTTATCCCAGGTGAAGGGCGGCACCCAAACCTGTCAGCACGTCCTGCCTACCACGGACAGTCCCTGAGTGTTTCTGAAAAATATTTGCCATTTTTCTCTTTGTCCCTCCCCAGCGCTGCCCAGGCTGGTGGGGCTGATGAGGCTTGGTGGATAGGATTTAGTGGATCCCCTTGCGTTGTTCCCCCAAAATCTTATTTAGAGCTGTGTGTAAAAGCAGGCAGGGTATGAACTCGGCCTGTGACATGGCCAGCACCTCACGCTGGCCCCATTTTGGTCCCTTCACAGTAAACCACAAACCCTGTCCCAGCTTCTCTGGGAAGAGGACGTGCACTGAGGTCTCAGGGGCTTGCCTAAGTGTCAAAACATTATCTGTGTGGTCTCATTTGTGTGGTCTCCCCCAAACCATTTCAGTCCTCAGCACTGCTCTCCATTCAGTTGGCCTTAAATATCCACAGAATCTTTTTCTCTGTATTTCTTTCTCCCCGCCACGCAAGCCAGATTTCCAAGACAAGCTTCCAAGGAAGCTCCAGAGCTGGAGAACACAGAGGTTGAACCTCGCTAGGATGCTCAACATCTTATCCCCAAGGGCATTAACACTTCAGGATGAAGGTGAGTGCCACAAGTTGGGACCTCCCCATTGCCAGAGCAATCTGGGAAAAGAGAGACTCATCACCCTTCCCTCCTTTTCCCACATCAGCCAGACCTGTGCCAAACCCCGGGCACAAACCTGAGGGGTTTTTGCCCCCAAACAGAGCCCAGGCCAGCAGCTCCCATCCTGCAGCCTTCCCAGGCCTGCTTCCCTCCA
Organism: Origma solitaria; assembly: GCA_013397895.1. NCBI lineage: Eukaryota > Metazoa > Chordata > Aves > Passeriformes > Acanthizidae > Origma > Origma solitaria. The sequence goes on from VZRL01004035.1 coordinate 383,125, forward strand.
GGCTGCAGGTGAAAAACAGGGGCCCGAGGGAGCACAGGGGATCCAGCTCCACTTTGGGTTCCCACACGAGCTCCTCGGAGCAGTTTTCCTCCCATCCAAGGAAAATATTTGCTCGGAGCATGAAGCCGCGGCTGGGCAATGTCAGCAGCAAATGTCAGCCAGTGTCGGCAGGAGAGAAACTAATTAGACAAAATGGGCCAAATTTCTCCCGGGAGGAGCTGCTCTGTGATCACTGCAGGAAGGATGGATGTGGCCTAATGGTTAAATTGATCATTTTGTGCTCTCTTTGTGCCTCTCTCCTGGTTTTATCTCGGCAGCCTCGCTGCCTGCCCACGGGCTCAGCGGAGCTGGTGACCCTCCTGACAGCACATCACGGACACCTCCCAGCTGAGCTGGGATGAAATCACCTCTCAGGGCTAAAGCTGTGCTTCTCCAAATATATTTGGGCAGGTTTCCGCTTTTCTTCTCCAGGGATGTCCGTCCTCAGTGAGTGCAGCTGGAGGGATGCCCCTGCCAGCACTCGGAGGGACAAAACTGGAGCCAGCAGAGGCCCAGAGGGACAAACACAATTGGTCCCGAGCGAGCTGAGCATCACCTCTGCTAAGGTCAGGCGTCTGCAGGGCCTGGCAGTAGGCAAAGGTGCATCTGGGAGCGCTGGGATGATTCAGTGCGTGAGGAAATGGTGTCACCTCCAGCCCCGTGCAGCAGCTCTGCTCCCTCACTCCGTTTCCAGCTCCACACATGGTTTTACCCTTTACTACCAAAACTTCCTGAGCAAACTCCCCCAGCTGAAGCTTCAGTGAGGTTTCAGGTCCTAATTATGGATTTATTACTTCAAGGGAGCCCAGCTGGGACCCCATCCCCACATCCAGCCTGGGATGTGAGCAGAGCAGCAGTGGCAGAGGTTTTTGGAGAAGGAGGGATTACCCCCCACACAAATGGGAATTTGCCATCCCCATGAATTTTCCATTCTTATTCCTGTTCCTCCTGAGCTCCCAGCATGCACCGACTGCTCCTCCCACCTTGGTGCACAAAGGTAATTCATTAACCTGCAGCAATGAGGAGCCTAAACTTTCCCCCAGTCCCTGCGATGTGACAGCAGCACTTCCCCGGGGTGGGGACACCCTCCCGGGGTGGGGACACGCTCCCGGGCCGTGCCAGGCGGGCAGGACATGTGTACACAGCTCCTGAGGAATGCACCCTCCCTGCAGCAGCTGCACAGCAACAATGGAAAGGCACAAAGTCCAGGAGAGCCCAGCTGGAGGTGCGGGGCTGGCACCAGGAGGGGTTTTATTCCCCCTGCTGGGTTTAGCAGAGTCACAGCACTGGTTTGGGGTTTGGGGTTTGGGGACAGGCTGGGGGACAAGCACTGCAGCGGTGGGACCAGGCAGGATTCCCGAGGCAGGGCAGGTTGTGGCAGGGTTCTGATGCTTGTGCAAGGCCAGGGATGTGGCAGAGCTGGAGGGGCAGCGAGAGTAGCCCTGAGCCCCACATCACCTGCAGGGCTGCCCCGTTCCCTCCCCGTGGGGCTGGGATGAGCTCATTCCCTCCCCAGCCCTCGGTTTGCCCCCCAGAAGCAGCAGGATCAGCCCCAGCCAGGGCTGAGCAGACATCAGGATTTCTGCCCAAATCCAGGTGCCCAAATGTCACCTGAGTGCCCCAACAAGGAGCAAGAAACACCAGGAATGACACAACCTTAAATAAGTAGCGAAAGAGCACTTTGTTTTTCTGCTCCTGGAGGATCCAGGGCTCAGGGATGCTGCTGGAGGCTGTGCCAGCCCAGTGGGGAGCCTTCAGCTGCTTTATTCATAGAAATCCAGGCTGCAGAGCAGCCCTGGAGGTGCTGCTTCCCTGGCAGCAGCCCAGGGAGGGTCTGTGCTCCGAGGGACTGGGCAGGGCAGCATGGCCAATGTCCCAGCAGGAGCGATAACACCTGCATCAGCCCTGGGAGAAATGGAGCCATCGGGGCAGGACCTCGTCACGTGCCCAGATCCTCCTGCGGCACAGATGAACAGTTCAGGTCGGATCGCCTTCTTTTCCATAAACACACCGGGTTTTTAATCCTGGATTTGCAGCACAGCGCTGCTGGGACGGTGCTTTGAGCTCAAGTGTCAGCCCTAAACCTGAGCTTTGCTGAGATTAGTCCCGGACACAAAGCCAGCAGCACTCAGCAGGTTCTCTATGAGCACAAAAATTGGTTAGATCAGGATTCTTGTGGCACACACTGAGCGAAATCACCGGTCTGTTACTTCAGAATTAGTTTTCTTTTTTTTCTTTTTTTTTTTCTCTGGCTCTGTTTTGATTTTGATTTATTTTTCTATCATAGGAAGCAGCTCAGAGATTGGTTGTGACATACCCCGGGCTAATTCTGTGGAAAGTCTGTTTTCCAAAGGAAACATTTGCCATCTCACTCCCAGCTTTGATTTGCCTGTCCCTGCTCACTTGCCAGAGCCTGTTCTGCAACGTTAATAGGAAAGTTTCTTTGCCCAGAGCCAATTGTGCCCAAGTGATTTTGTTCAAGGGATAAAAAGGGCATTCACTTTGTGTTTGAGATGACATTTATTTGGTGGGTGAGTTGGAGAGCTCGGTGGGGAATACAGCAGCGAGAAAAAACATTATTGTGAGGAGCTCTTTCAAGAGAAAAGAAACAAAAATCCAGGAGAGATAAGAAAATGAGCGTTTGCAGAATCTGGGAAAGCCTCGTGCGGAGGGACAGAGACAAAGCACGAGAATGCACTTTATTTGTGACAAGCTTTCCATCCTGGGCAGCCAAACAGGACATCCTGCTTCAGTTCTCCTTCCTCTCTTTAATTAGAGTTGCGTTCAGGACACTGCCATTAATGTCATCTCAGCATTTCCATGACAAAGCCCTGTTTTTGCCGGACTTTAGGAACTTGGCCCTAGAAAAGTCTGTTATTAGTGCAGAACTGTTCATCTCAGAGGCTGGGGCAGCTTTGCAGACACTCGCTGTGACATTTCCATCACAGGAGCTCAGAGAGAGGAGGTTCCATGCAGGATGTGGGAGCAGGGAAGGAAACCTGAGCCAATCTCTGGACACAGCAGGATTAGGGGTATTCATGCCCCAGGAAACATCTCCAATTCAGGTCTGAATTGTGGCACCTCTCTGACATCTAAATGTCACTGAAAACACACCTCCCACATTTTTTAATCCGTGAGTCACTGTGGAAACATCTGCGGCTGCAAATAATTTTAAAATAATCTGAAAAGAAAGGCGGATTCTCCAGCAATGGTGTTTTCACTACCTGAAAACTGGGCCTGGCTGTAGACCCCAAAATGAAGACCCCTGAAATCCGAGGGGCTGAAACCACACCGGGCAACACAAAACTGACAAGTGAGCTATAAAACACCCACGATTTATAGGCTGAAATGCACCTCAAACACCAGGACAGCCCAGGAGGGTTCAGTCAGCTCTGCTGATAAACCAGATTCCTCTCGTGCTTGTTGTGCTGTATAAACTCCTTCCTTTGGGTGTCCACGGCAGGACCTGGGGTTTGTGCACAGCTCTGAGCACCAGGCAGGAGAAATCCTCACTCCCATCCCACTGAGGGCTCTGTGACACCAGACCAGGCTGGCTGTGCCTCCCTGAGCAGGAGAAGCCAGAACTCAGTCCAGCCATCGCCTCTGGGGATGGTTTTGGCTCGAGAAGTGCTAAATATTATTAGCAAAAAGAAAACCCCTTCTATTTTTTTCCACGGTGGAAAAACTAATCCTTCCAACCGAAAATATTAGTGTGACTTTTCCAATCCTAAAGGGAGAGTGAACAGATCCCTTTGTTCCTGCTGCAGTCCCAGGTGCATTGCTGGCATCCAGAGCGGAGCAGGCTCTGGGAGAAGCTGGAAAGCAACATTTCATCACAGGATACTCCGAAGCAGACAGGGTTAAGCCAAACATCCTTTCACTGCTCCTCTTTCACTTCCCATTTGAGGGGAGAGCACACAATGGCCCTGCGCCCTGAGTTGGGGCTGCGCTGGGGGATCCCTCCCTGGGCCGGTTCGGCTGCACGAGTGGGGCTGCATTTTTTCCTGGCTTCCTGCAGGGCCAGGCTGCTGTGTCCCCTGCCCCAGGCTCCCACGGCCACCAGCTGGGGGGACCACATGCGATTCCCTGCCCTTTCCCACCCACGCTGCCACCCCACAGCTTCTCTGGCTGCTGAGGAGCCAAGTCAGAGAAATTGTCTCGTTCAAATGGACTAACAGAGCGAGGAAATGGTGGGAAGTGGCTGTTTTGGGGCTCTCCAGCCTGTCAGAAGCTCTTTGCCCACTTTCCCATCCACTGGAGCAAGCCTGGTTTGGGTAAGGGACACTGATGCTCCATTGCCACCCCATGGGAGAAGCCCATGTGGCTTCTGGGCTTTGGCCACGGAGCTGTAGGATGTGCTGGCACAGAGGGTCCCCAGCAGTGCCCACCGACCCTGGGCACCCCCGGGAAGGGCCCTGGGCTCCGTCCCCTTTCCCGGGCGGGGCAGGGCAGGAAGGGACCGGCGGAGAGGAGGAGATGAGTGTTTCCTGCCCCTCGGCAGCCGCACAGAACAGCGCTGTCACTCAGCGGCCCCCACAAGTGCAGCAGCAAGATAACTCCAGACACAGCCACCATCACTTCCCCCCTTTGTCCCTGGCTTTTTTCAGGCCTTCCTGAGCACAAACGTCCCATCTCCAAAGGAATGTCACTGCTGCTGGCCGCCCACGGCACGCTGGGCAGCCGCAATGCCCACGGCGCGCTGCAGGATCCGCTGGGACGTGGGTGCTGCAGCATCCCAGGATGTGGGGGATTCGGCAGCCCTGGGGTGGGAGCTGCCAGGAGAGCCTGCAGAGGATGGGCATCCCGAGATGTGGAGCTGAACGGCCACGTCCCCCAGTTTCCTGGCCTGAGTCATTCCTGAGATGAAAGGTTGTCGGGAGCTCACGGAAAACAACCTGGTCGGGAACTCAGGGCAGCGCAGAGCCAGCAGAGCCAGTGTTCCACACATCCCTCAGGCTCCTGGGACAGCACAGATCCCCTCCAGCCTCACTGGATGCTCCAGCCCATGCCTGGAGGGTGCTCCAGGATGTTTCATGGCTGTGACAGTCCCCGCTCGTCACCTGTCCCTGTGTGGCACTCACTGACCCAGCGCGGGGTCACTCCCAGGCAGTGCTGGCACAAACCCCACAGGAACCCTTCTGATCTACAGCGGGGAGCACTTCCACCCCTCAAATTAGGCTGTTTTCCCCCAGACTCCTTCTCAAAAGAGGGCTCTGGGTTGGGCTGTTTGGATGCCATCACTCTGCAGCCCCTCTGGCTCTATTCAGAGCACACAAAGAATCAGCCCCACGGGAGATGTTTGCACTCCCACAGCAGTGTGGGGCATGGGGGGGCTCGGCAGGAGCAAGGGGGTGATGTGGCACCCCCAGAGAGGGCCCTTGGCACGGCACCCCTGTCCCCAAAGCCAAGGCTGGAACGCAGCGAGGCTGTTTCATTATCTCCTCCCCCACCTCTCAAGGACAAAACAATCTAACGGTTGTAGAAACACATTTTTCACCGAGGGAATCTTCATTAGTGCTTGTTTCCTCTCCCAGCCCGTTTCCTGGAAGCAGTTTGTGCTGACAGGGGTGGGCCAGAGCAGCCACGGGATGCAGGGAGTGCATGAGGGAGCACACACGTTCCTGCCACGCTCCATGGCCCAGGGTACACCTGGACACGCTGCAGCCCTGCTGGACACCAGATTTCCACACCTGGAATCACGGGCAGGCAGGGGTGGGGCAAGGGGAATGGAGTTAAAGTGAAAGAGGAGAGATTTAGATTAAATATTAGGAAGGAATTCTTCCCTGTGAGGGTGGGCAGGCCCTGGCACAGGTGCCCAGAGCAGCTGTGGCTGCCCCTGGATCCCTGGAAGTGTCCAAGGCCAGGCCGGACAGGGTTGGGAACAACCTGGGACAGTGGGAGGTGTCCCTGCCATGGCAGGGTGGCAATGGATGCGCTTTAAGGTCCTTCCCACCCAAACCATGCCATGATTCTGTGATTCCTTGCAGACAGGTCCTGGTGTTCCCAGCCCAAATCCTCCTGGTGTCAGCAGGGCGTGGATGGCCCATGGCTCCTGCAGTAAAACCTCCTGCACGGGTGTTTATGGATCAGCCATAAATATTTGCTCCTGGCTGCAGTTTTCCCAGGAAAGGTTTCAGCCCACAAGGGATCCCTCCCTGAGCCATTTCTTCCCTGACTGTTTACTTTTGGAGTTCCTCTGAGTTAAACACAGCTTTATTCCTAGAGCAACTGGAACGCAATATCTATTACCCCCGTCGATTGCAATAAACCAATTATGGCAAAAAAACAACAAAAAATGATCCTGTAGCAAGAAATGATCAGACACTAAACTGCAGCGCTGCTGTGCCCTCAGCGGCAGCCAGGCTGCCCCAGGGAGGGAGGGAGCTGGCAGGGGGAGGAAAAGGATATGGTGCTTCTGGGAGCCGCGGCCGTTTGAAGGCTGCGAAGGGAAGCAGGCCAGAGGGTTATCCAATCTCTCGGAGCAGACATTTCCGCCTGGCACGCCCCGGCCGCACGGTCCCTCCACTTCATTAATAAATCACCGATCCCGCCTGCTGCGGCTGCCCCGCGGAGGAAACGGGAGCGGGGTGCGGGTGCCCCTGTGCCCGTGGGTGCACATGGGGAGGGTGCAGGGCACAACCAGGAGCCCCCAGAGGTCCTGCCCAGACCTTTCCAGCTCTCCTGGATCGGGCACAAGGAGCTGCACGGTGACCGTGGCTCCCTGCAGTCCCCAGGACCCAACACAGGCACTTGTGACACACCCTGGAGATGGACAGAAGCCTCCCTTCCACCAACTGTCCATTGCCCCTTCCCAGCTGCCTCTCTGTATTTATAGAAAGCCCGAGCTTTCCAAGGGCTCTCCAGGCTCTCCAGGACACTCTTTCAGCCCCAAACAATGCATTGTTTCCCGGGGAACACAAGCACGGTTTATACAAGGGCCACTTGGCATTTTTGGCGAATGGTTTGGAGCAGATTTTTGCAGATGTTTGAGCACAGGTAACACGGGCTGCACTGCTGGATCCAGCCACATGCTGCTCCCCATCACAGCAGCATCCTGACCCGTTCCTCGGTGGCATCCCCAGTGCCCTGACCCCGAGGAGGAGGATGGAGGTATGTCAGAGGTGGTGGCACACCCTGTGTCACCCTCGCAAAGCCACCCTGGCTAAAGCAGGAGGGGCAGGGACACCCAGCGTGAGGCTGCGGGAGCCTCCAGCAGGGTGATGCAACAAACCCTGGCCCCACAGCTCCCTGGGACTCCAAATGCTAAATGACACAAATTCCTGCCACCAGCGCTTCCTGTTTTCCTACTACAGCGGCTCACACTTCCCCGCAGTCCTTGACCCCTGGGACCGCGCTAGAAAGGATGCAAAATCCCTCTGCCGCAGCCTGAGGCTGAGCTTGGGGCTGCCCCGGGAGCCCTGAACCCGCTCAGTCTGTCTGTGTGTCTGTCTGTCTGTGTGTCTGTCTGTGTGTCTGTGTGTCTGTCTGTCTGTGTGTCTGTCTGTGTGTCTGTCTGTCTGTCTGTGTGTCTGTCTGTGTGTCTGTGTGTCTGTCTGTCTGTGTGTCTGTCTGTGTGTCTGTCTGTCTGTGTGTCCGTCTGAGCACACACAATGGGCACACAATGCCTCCAGGGCGGGCACAGGTGCCAGCGGCCCCGTGGGACAGGGTTTGGTGGCCAGGAGGGAAAGAAGAGCCACAGAACAAAGCCACGGGAAAGCGGAGCTGAGTCTTTGATTCCAACCCTTTTTTCTCCCTGTCTAAACAAGAAAATACAGTTGTTTTCTCACTTGCACTTCCCCCGGACTGCAGGTTGGTCTCTCAGATGGAGCCAGGTTGATCAAAGCTCAAGGATTTTGCTTTCCCTGCACGCCTGGAAAGACATTCCCAAAATCCCTTTCTAGCACATATTCCCCCATGGCACAGGCCAGGCTTCCCAAAATGTCAAGCAGAGGAAGGTGGGATTTCTGTGAGAGCAGAAGCTGCTGCCCCAGGCTGTGCAGACCACCATGGATTTCACATCTAAGGAAAGGGCCCAGCCAGGGCAGGTTGTTGCCTTTCACCTCCTCGGAGAGGCACCACCTCTCATCCCTGCAGGAAATGATGCTGCTCCAACTTTTCAAGATTTCAAAGTGCAAAGTGAATGGTGATCAACCCGGAATTCACTCAACCCAATGTTTCACTCTCCTTTTCTTGGGGTGGCATGACACTCCAGCTCCCGTTTTGTTTCATTTTTCCGTTATGGGAATGTCGAGAGTCAGAAATGCCTCCACAAACAAAGCCAGGTTTCCCCCAGCAGCTTCACCACGAGAAACTCCACTCACTGACGTTATTGCAGTGGGGGACAAGAAACATGAGCAGGGCTTTGGGGAGGGGGAAAGACAAGGGCAGTGCATACCAGCATCAGGCAGACCCAATATTTGTGATCTTTCTTGCAAAAAGGAGCTGTGATCACCATTTCTGTTGAGGCTGAAGGGTGGCTTTGCAAGTGCAGACCTTTTCACCCAACAGCGCTGGGCCAGACCACCCAGCGGCACCAGCCTGTCCCGCAGGGACATCATCAAAAGCTCTGCAAAAAGCCTCAGCTCCCAGAAAACAGACGAGAGGACACGGAGCTCCGTCAGCCCTCCGAGCCTTCCTCCGACCACACATGGCTGAGCCCTTTGCACAGGTCAGGGAGCTCATTGCAGCCCTGCTCCCACTGGGCAATCACAGCCGGATAAAAGTCTCCCCCTCGCAGCTCGGGGCTCCAGTTACAACACACTTAATCCTGGAGCCAGTTTGACATTGCAGCTCCGGGCTGATTGCGTGACCCACTTGTGAGACAGCGAGGCCCCGCTGAGCTCAGAAATGTTAAATACATTGTAATTGGACCCCCAGTGCCTCCGCTTTTCTTCCGATGAAGAGGCCCTGGTAAGTGAATTTTCCAGAGCCGCCCCGGCGTGGCAGCCGTGGCCCCAGAGTGTGGCTGATTCTCAATCCAGCGCGGGCGGATTGGGAAGCTCTTCCCCATCTGTGGGGGAATGCTCTGGGCTGGCCACATCGATTGTGAAGAGAAGGAAACCAAATCCACCCGTTCCTGGTTTATCCCAGAAGGAAACGGGAGTGGGGCTAGATAAGGAGTGAACTCCCTGGGGAAGGGAGGGGAGAGCTGTGCACTCCCTGTTCCAACTTTTGCTCTTTGCTGTACCTTTAATATCAAATCTCCGCCGTGATGCTGCCAGCGGGCACGGCCTGGGGAAGGGATGTGGCATCACAGCCCAGGGAGGCTCCAGGGACACCCAGCCCAGCCTGGAGTGACCTGCCAGCATGGATCAGCTCGCTGCTGCCACATGTCCCCACTCCTCGTCCCTCCTGGGGAATGAGGGACAGCAGCAAGGTGGGAACACATCAGCCCTGATGTGCTTGAGGGGCAGCAAGGACACTTGTCCCCGCTGTCACCTCTGTCTCTGCTCTTTCCAGGTGGGACTGGAGGCTCCTTGGGGCAGGGCTGTCTCCATGGCCATGGGGCAATGCTCCCAGGTGCTAATTTGATATAAAAAGTAGCACTTCCCCCATCTTTAAAACACTTTTCCTCTCTGCCAGTGCAGGTGAGCGCTCCTCTCGCAGCTGCTGTCCTCTCCAGAGGGGGTTTGAAGGCCACGGTCACAAAATCAGCAAACTGGGGCAAAAGACTCTGCCAGACACACAGGCAAAGGAAACAGATGCAAGGGGAGCTCTGTAACAGCCTCATTTTGCTACCAAACACTCCAAAACCTTGTGAGGACAAACCCAGCAGGAGTGTGAAACTTCTTCTCCGCCTCTTGGGGACTTTTTAAAAAAGCCAGTTCGTTCCCCTGAAGTTTCCAGACTCACAGGTCACGGCCAGGGGAGAAAGTGCCAGACAGGAGCTGCTCCCTGGGGTGTTGGGGCAGAGCTGGGAGCACCCGCATGGGAAGCAGGTGAGCTCCAGTCCTGTTCCCACAGCTGCTAGACCTCAGATTTAGTAGCTATTCACGTAGGAAGAGTTTTGATGCTCCCAAAAATCCTGGAGCATCTTGCCTGGGCTGGGAGGTGGGGGGCCCAAGGGAGAGCTTGTGGCTGCGCTGTCCATCCCTGTCCATCCCTGTCCATCCTTCCACTCGTGGCTGTCCATCCCTGGCCATGGGAAGGTAGGATGTGACCCTGAGCTGGGCTCAGCAGAGAAGAACAGCCTTGCCATGGCCCACAGAGGCATTTCAGGGAGGGAGATGCTCTGCTGGTTTGCCTTGCTTTGAAGTAAAACCCTTGGAAAGGAAGGAATGCCTCCAAGTGCACTTAATTAATCCAACTTGTCACATTAACGACATCAAAACAGAGCAACTGCAGCAGAGCCTGGGCCTCATCTCACACCCAGCGAGCCACGAGGGCTCTGCAGAGCTTCCCCAGAGCTCGGGCAGGATGCAGAGCGCTCACGGCACACATTGTGCCTCGGTGGTGATGCCTAAAAGACAGGCTACCTGAAACAGAGGCCAAGACAAATTAGGAGTATAAAAGCAGACAATTTATTCAAGGCCTGCAAAGGTCTTGAAGGTACATTTGGGCAAGCAAAGCTCCCCCCATCGGGGATGACACCCAAAACGGACACTGGGCCATGAGCCCTTCACCTTTTATAAGCTCTGTCCCATTAGCACATTGGCCCTTAATTCCCCAATCACACCCTCAGGTGATGATGTTCACCACCCCAGGCCTGCTCCCCCCACCTCACAGTTGTTCACATATTTTTGGGCCCTAAGGCAACGAATATGTCCTTGAATCCGTGTTCAGAGAGCCTTGTTCGGCCAAAGGTGCTGGGAACAGAGGATTTTAGCACTTTGTAAGAAGCACAGAACTCCAGCAAGTTACAGATACATGAAGAGTAAAAAACTAGAAATACTTGAAGGCATCAGTGGCGTTGGTGCAGCGCTGGGGACAGTGGGACAGGTCCCCCCTGGGACACGGACTGAGCAGGGGCCCTGCGGTGATTTCTGCTGTCCTGCACCCTCCAGCCAGGAGGTTTGGTGCCCCCTCAGTGTTTCTGTACCCATGAATTTCTGTGTGCCCTCTCCAGGTCAGAAGGATGCCTGTCACAGTAACTGTCCCCACAGTGCCACCGTGCACAGGTCATGGGGTGCCTGTCCCCGAGTGGGGCTGAGCCCCCTGCCCTGGCAGCCTCTCACACCTTCCCCCAGTGCCTGACCCCAGCTGATAACCTCGGGAAGCTCCCTCTGACCTGGAGGAGCCAAGAAAGGGAAAGATGTTGACTTTTAACCTCCTGCCGTGCTTCATCCTCCCCCTGAGGGGGCTGAGCTCGCCCCTGCTGCCTCCTGTCCGCCCCAGCCCATCCATCTCCCTGCTGCCGGAGGGGCTGCTGGAGCTGGAGGCTGTGGATGCACTATTCTAAGGTTTCACTCTTCTTTCTCATGAATCGTATGGGGAATAAAGATAAGCTGAATTCTTCTTGCTCTTTCTGATCTTTGTTTTGGTGCTGGGTGCTGTAAAGGTTCAGCCATTCCCCTTGGGGGTGGATGGCTATGAACCAATCACCGCTAGACTCTTAATGCCTATACAAGAAAAAATTCGATAAAATCTCTCTTGCTACTTCCATCGGTGCCCCGTCTGCCTCGATTTACCCACAAGCTCTCAGCAACAGGAGGCCTCCAGGCCTTTCCACGATCCCACCTCAGAATGGGCAGGAAAGAGCTTCTCTTAGAGCCACAGCCTCACCTGGAGCTGCCATTCCCTCCTGTCCCTTCAGCCATCACCTCGGGGCAGCAGGGCCCAGGCAGAGGAATTTGGACAGGGCTGCTCAGGGGTTAAACCCCAGAGTTTGGCCGAGACAGAGCCTGACCCCTTCCTCTCACAGCCTGTCTGAAAGGAGCCGCACACCCAGCCAGGAGCTGGTGATAAACCCAGGCCTTTGATGTGGAGGGGAGAGGGAGATATCCCATGCGAGGCCTTATCTCCCTTTTCTTCTGTCCCTGCTGTGGACAGAGGTGTGGGAAAACATTTTCCCAGAGGCATCCCTGGAAAGGAGGGGCTGGCAGAGCCTGGGCACCCCGAGAGCCATGGGCAGAGCCTGGACACCCCAAGAGCCACAGGACCTGGACACCCTGAGAGCCACGGGCAGAGCCTGGGCACCCCGAGAACCACGGGCACCCCGAGAGCCATGGGCAGGACCTGGGCACCCCAAGAGCCACGGGCAAAGCCTGGGTACTCCGAGAGCCATGGGGCTTGGGTACCCCAAGAGCCACAGGCAAGCCTGGGCACCCCGAGAGCCATGGGCAGAGCCTGGGCACCCCGAGAACCACGGGCACCCCGAGAGCCATGGGCAGAGCCTGGGCACCCCGAGAGCCATGGGGCTTGGGCACCCCAAGAGCCATGGAGTCTGGGTGCCCCAAGATCCATGGGCAGAGCCTGGGCACCCCGAGAGCCATGGAGTCCAAGGGGGCTGTGGCCGCAGCCCAAAGCCGAGGTGACAGCCCAGAGCCACCCGCCTGTCACACGAGGAGCTCAGACACAACACAGGCTGATCAGAGGGGACTCTAAGTGACTCTGCGAAGCCTCGATCCCTCTGCCTCCTTCTGCCCTCCTCTGGCGTCCGTGGGAGGTTTTCCTTGGATCATTCTCATCCACTGCTCCAGCTAAATCCCGTTTGTTCACAGGCAGGCAGAGCTTTACCAAGGCCCCCCAAGCATGGCAGGGATAATTATCTTGTGCTCCAGGAACTGCCCTCATTATTTGTTATTAATACCAGACAGAGTGTCCCCTGCCCCAAAAGAAATCCCAGCCCTGATCCTGCTGGGCTGGGACTGCCGGGATTCCTTGGGAGTCATGCAAAAGGGTTTGCAGCATGTGGGACTAAATATAGACCATGAGGCGAGGAGGAGGAGGAGGAGGAAGCCAAGCCAAGGGTCGGGAAGGGGAGAGACACGCGAGTGGTTCATTGGGAGGAGCGGGAGCTGCCTGGGAGCACCAGCTTAGGAAGGGGAAGCACACCCCACTGTGGCTGCTCCTGCGCTTGGAAGGGAGGTGGGCATCCGAGATGTCCCATCTCAGCTTCTGATGCCACCCCCGAGGGGACACCAGGATTTCCCAGTGGGGAAACCCCAAAGCGAAGGAGCATTCAGGCTGGGAGCTGCGCCTCGCATGGCATCGCTCTCCAAAGGGAGAGGCAGCAGGGAGCAAACGGAGAGCTGGTGCCTCCTTCACCCTGTCTGCTTCAGAGAGGTGAAAATTCTGGAAAAGGGGAGTGCTCTTGTGCCAAAAAATCCATGTATCCCATTGCTGGATCGCACAGGCAGACAGCTCTCCAGGGAATGTCCTTCTGCCACCGCTCACCGCGGGGTCCCCAACTCGGGGTGACACACCACATCTTGGGTGCAGCAGGGGGGCCAGGAATGCTTTTTTGGACATTTTTTTAAGCCTCAAAAACACATTTTAGGAAACTTTAAATGAGAAAATGTGTAAAGAAAGGAGTAGCAGCATCTCCAGGCGACAGGAAGGTGGAGTGGGAGAGCCACGCTAGCGAGAGCTGAGCGGTTCGAGAGCAGAGGTTTCTTTGGTTTTACAAATAGGAGGTTCAAGGTTGGAAAATGTGTGAAGCTGTCTGCTGGCGTGGGTCAACTTGAGGCAGCAGCTTCACAGGGAAAGAGGAGGCAGCATGGATGCAATAAAAACATTGAAATACTTTGCACCGGGGTTTGCCAATAACAAGTTTAATTCTGGAGCTGCTAAATGTTTTGTCTCATCATTGTCAGATATGAAACGTGCTTTTGGTGAGCGGCATTTTCCCTGAGAAATTGCTCCCAGCCTCAAAAGAAAGAGAAAAAGCCTTTAAAGGATATTGAATGGCCCCCAAGAAAGAAAGGAAGGTTTTAATTTCATGTGGAACACAGCATTTGCACAATGAACCAGAAAAGGAAACATGGCAGAGATTCTCCCTTTGGGTCTGAGCCTGTCTGACTCTGTCCTTGTGGTTTTCGGTTCAGCTACAGAGCAGAAACCTCAGTTTCCCCCCCCCCGTTTCTCTCTCTGAGCCCTCAAGAACAGCCTTGCCACGGACACAGGCATGGGAAATGTGCCTGGCAGTGCCCGTGGGGCTGCAGTGGGATTGACTCACCCCCTTTAGGTGCTGCTGGTTAAAATCCCTCCCCAAACCTCAGCTCTCGGCCGAGGCTGCTGCTGCTCCTCCAGGCTCAGCCATGTGTTTCTGTTTACTGGCTGTGTGTGCCAGCAGAGCCTCGGCGTCCACACACATCGTGTTTGCATATAAGCTGCAAATTTGAGTTTGATTTGGTGGGCTGGAGCCCCGGGGGTCTCTTGGATGCCTTTGAAACAGGCGCTGGGTCTGAAAGGTCTCCAGCGCGTGGGGATGTGTGGTCCAGGAGAGGTGCCGAGAGGGGGAGTGTGGGAAGAAGAGAGGGAGGAAAGAGAAAGGAAAAATAGATGAAAAGGATGGGGATAAAGGAGGAGCTCCAGGGAGGAGAGGGATGGCACCCAGCACCCAGCCAGATATTCCCACATCTTTTCCCGAGGGAGCTCAGCATCCCCAACCCCACAACGAAGCTCTGCCCCTCAGGGCAGTGGAATCAGAGCCATCTCTGGCCACCCGAGCCCGGCAGCACCTCCTGGGCTGGTGTCCCTCTGCAATTCGGTGGTGGTTTTGCAGAGCCCATCGCTGTCCCCCCACGCTCCCCCCACAGCCGGGGCTGCCGTGCCCTCGCATCCTCCAGCACTCCCGTCTGAAACACCCAGCAGGAGGCTGGGAACGTTTGGCTGCTCTCCCAAGGAGATTTTCCTTCATAAAACACAAGGCAGGCGGGGGCTTTTCACATGCAGTGGGCACGGCTGAATCCCTTTTCTCGGCAGCCAGCGGGAGAAAAATGGAAGGGGGACAAGAGACGGGACGGCCACTGCCTTTGTTTGGTTTTTGAGGCAGAAAGAGGACGGTATGGGGGGTTTACAGATATAATGATGGGCCTGAATGTGCTGTAGGAGCAGCCTGGGGTGGGGAGGCTTTGGGCTGCCATGGCGGGGAACAGGCCAGGTTTGGTTGGCACTGCCAGTGGCTCACAGGACAGGGCAGAGCCCCCTGTGCTGGGTGTCCAAAGGGTCGGGATCTTCCTCTGGGCTGGTCCTGCTGCACTCAGGGAGGTGTCCAGGGCATCACAGGCTGCCTGGGGTAGGGGTGGAATCACGTGGAAGTGTCCAGGGGGTGTGTGGGTGTTGGGGACGTGGTTTAGTGGTGAGCAGGGTGGTGCTGGGTTAATGACGATCCTTGAGGGCCTTTCCAGCCTTAACGATTCTATCATTAAATAAATCAATAACCCAATAATCAAAAGCCAGCAGTGTTTTGCTCTTTGGGGTTTATGCACTGCCTCACCCCAAAAGGGTGAGAAGAGGGGATCCCGATCCTGCTCCTGCACCTGGCTCAGGATCTGTCCCCCACCACCCTGAGAAGCTGGGGATGGTGGGGACAGGTACAAGGACAGGGCCAGGGCCACCACCATCCTGGGGAAGCCCATCCATGTGTCACTAGATGGCGGCTCCACCTCAGGAATAGCCACAAGGGCCCAGCAGGGGCCAGCCTGGGGTGTCCTGTCCCCCCATGGGGGCCCAGCACAGCCCCCCGTGTCCCCCTGCCACCCGTGTCCCCAATGGCACCAGTGGAAGCCACCATCACCATGCACAAAGATTTTTCTTTCTCTGCTAATTGAAGCCTCACCTCACGAGACCATTCCTGCTGGTCAGGACCTCAAGTTGCACCAGAGGAGGTTTAGATTGGATATTAGGAAAAATTTTTTCACTGGATTCCCTCTATCCAGCTCCTTCCTACCGGGCTGCTCCCGAGCCACAGCTCAGCCTGACCATGGCTGAGGTCACAGAACTGCGTCCCTCTCATTCCCCCTCAAGGAAACCCACATGGAGAGATGGGAAAGATCTCATCTCCTGCCTAGACCACCCCAGGCTGGAGGGTGGGAACCACCCATGGTAGTCTAAAACACCCTGCAGCACAAGAGAGAAAGCCCCTGAACCCCCAGGCCTGGGCAGATGCAGGGAGGGTGGATGTGCTGGCGCACGGTCCAGGATCGTCATCCATGCAGAACGATCAGGGATTCCCTGGGAGGTACAAAAGCCTCAAAAATGGAAAGCAAACTCCTCTCCCAGCAGCACACATCCTCCCCTCGGTGCTCACATTCCCGGTACGCCCAGTTCCCCCCGGCGCTGGAGCCTGGACAGAGCTGCAGCTTTAAGGCACAGCCAGGCTGGAGCAGGTTCCTCTTCCCAGCCTCCAGTGACCTGTCAGAGTCAACTTAGCTGAGAGTAATTAGTGTGGTTATCAAGGGAAGAGGTGGATTAATGTGGGAAAGTCATTGATGAAGGCAGAGAAGGGCAGATGCTTTCCTGGAGTCCCCAATCAATACAGACCTTGGAGGATGAATGAGGGCTTCAAAGAAAAGCATCAGTGAACAATTGAATGCTTTTAGCTCCCGGATGGCTGCTCTGCCTGGAGCAAGGAGTGAAGCACGGCCCAGGGCACGCGTGCACTCTGCCAGTTCTCCCTCCCTGTGCCTCAGGAGCAGCCCCTGCCCACCAGGTGCCCGGGCAAGGGAGGAGGATGGTGCTGGTGGGGAGGGATGAAGATGGGCACCAAGGATGTGGAAATTGCCGTGAATGTGTTGAAATCCAAATTCCTGTCCCCTCTCGGCCCTCTGGCTCTGCCTCACACCTTCCTTTCCTGGCAGGGTGAGGGGACACCAGCAGCTTGTGTGGGACTGCCAGCGCTCTCTGGGACAACCACAGCCTTGAATGTGGTCCTGCGGGGCAGTGGGAAAGGGAAAATCATCCTTGCAAGTCCAGGTCCTATCTCAGAGCCTGAGCAGGTTCCAGCACCTCCTGCCCCGTTCCCTGCCCTGTGCCACATAGCGGTGCCACAGGGCTGTGCTGCAGGTCACCATGTGCTGGTGGCCCTGCCAGCATCCACTCCCCCTGCTCCATTTTACTTTTGCTTTATTGTGCAATGCAAAGATAGAAAGTGGGTCAGGAGGAGCCGGGAGGAGCTGCTGGGAGAGGAGGGAATGACGGAGGTGCAAGGTCACAGGCTGCGCTGCAGCCCCTCGGGGTCATGCTCTGCTGGCCAGAGTGACACCAGTCTGGTGGCCACCATGGCTCCAGAGTGCCACCACTCCTGGATGCCAGGAGGTGACCCCGTGCCCAAAGCTTGTCCCCTCCAAGGGAAAGCCTTACCGCTCTCCAAGGCGCAGAGGTGTTTTTTTATTGCATTGAAGGGGAAACTGAGTCACGGAGCGGGAAGCAGCTTGCCCAGCACCAGCAGCCTTGGCAGTGCCTGCCAGAGGATGGGTGCTGAGCCGCGAGGGTGGCTCCTGGCCCATGGGCCATTCATTGCCCGTGGCCCTTAGTGTTCTCCAGGGCAGAAGGGTCCAGCCACATGTGACCGGTGGAGCCGGGTCCCCGTGTCCCCGAGCATGGCTGAGGTGTGAGAGGGCACAGCAGAGCTGTCCTTGTCCCCGGTGCCAGCAGGGCAGCGCTGCCCAGCCAGGGCTCGCCGTGTCCCGGCTCCGGCCGTGCCACCCGCCCGCAGCACCCAGGACTTTACTCGAAAGCCAGGCGGGGCGGGACAGCTCTGCAGAGAGGGAAAAAACCCAAAACAAATCGGAGCATGTTTTTTTTTGCACTCCCGGCCCAGCTCCCAGCCCCTCCTCTGTCATCCCCGCTGGAATGCGTCTCCAAATTCCTCGCTGGCTCGCTGCGTGCTGCTGCCGGCTTTGCCTCTGATTGTTCGCAGCGATTGCGCTTTTCCCACACTCCGGATCGTGGCTCGGCATCGCCGTGGCTCCGTGCCGGCTCCGCATCACCCCCAGCACCGTGTGCGAGCGCAGGCCGGGGCGAAGCGCGGCTCCGGGAGCCGGCGGCTGCAGTGCGCGCTGCGTGGCTGTGCCCTGAGTCACACCTGAGTCACCTCGGTCCCTCTGATGCCAGCGCAACACCTGCAGCCGCCTCCTGCCCCTCCGCCCCCGGGGTTCTTGCCATCACTCGGGCTGGCTGAGCAGTGTGAGAGAAGTGCCTGCTGGCCTTTGGTGTGTTCCTGATGGAATGATTCTGTCAGCCTCAATCTCCGTGTCGCGGTCCTGGCGTGGCGTGGTCACGGTTTTAGGTGTGCCCCTTCCCTGCTGTGGAGGCTGTGGATATTGGGATTTCTTCACTTCGGGAGCACTTTCCCATCTGGGGTTTGCTCTCTGCAGCGCTTGGAGACGCTTTGGGTGGGTGCAGGGACATTTTTGCCTCCTGCACATTGTTTTTGCTGGCTGGGGCCGCATCCCCCTGTTCCATGTACTCAGGGCAGCTGCCGTTTCCGACAGGCTGGACACTTTCAGGAGACCCCCATGCTCCGGTGCTGGGACATCACAGCACCAGGATGGTCCCAAACCGGCTGAGACCAGCGGTGCTCACACAGATCCCAACTCTGACCTCTCGAAGATTGAATCCACCTACTCTCAGCATGGCATCAGTGCAGTACCTGGCAGCCACTTCTCCTTCCAACACCCCGAAATTCCCTTATCTGCAGCATAAACAAGGGAAGAAGCCCTAAGGAGCGGTGTTATCTCCTGCAGACATGCAGGAGGAGGTCAGGAAACACCTGGCAGTCAGTGGCCTGGCCTGGCAGGCTGAATCCAGGATTCCGAAGCCCAGGCAACCTCGGTTCACTCCCATTAATGGACTGCATTTTACAGTGACTCCATAAAGCAGTTAATCCTTATCTGCAATTTATAAAAGGATAAACTGCACGTGATTAAGACCATATTGTGTAAGGCAGGCAGCTCCAACAGAACAGCATCGCAGCCCTGCAGCTCCTCTGAGGAACTAGCACATGATCCCAAGTCCCTCGAGCCCTCCAGGACCAGAGAACAGGGAATTTCCAGAGGTCACCCACAGCCCTGAGCACCCTCCAGTTCCTCTCTCCCAGCCCAGCTCTAATCTCAGGGCTCAGGACTCTGAGCATGAATAAACTCACCTGTTATTTGCAAACAATTCACCCACAAGTACTCGACAAACAAAAACCTGTAATTAAGCAAATAACATGAACCTTCTCCTCCATTACAGAGCGCTGCAGACCGACTTCTGTTTGAATTGTTTTATTGCGAAGAGTTCTAAATCACTCTTTTTATTTGAGATGAGGTAAAGACTAAGCATAAATTTAAAAATCAGGGAAAAGAGTTGGATGGGCACCTGCCAGGGCTCTATCACAGCTTTTCCCATAGGAAACCCCCCTAAATCTGCAGAGAATGGGACACCCACAGCATCTCTGTTCTGCTGCTATCGCAAACCAAACACAGGGGAAGGTGAATGTAAACAGTTTTTTCAGCCTGATCAGATGAACACCCTCAGTTAAAGCTCTGATTGCTCCTGGAGCACGGGTGGCACAGCACATGATCCCCCAGCCCTGCGGGGACAAGGACTCCTGGCCCCCCACTCCCTGCCCCCCAAATCAGCACTGCACCCTGGCGATGAGGGGTGGGGCAGGATCCCATAAGAGAGAAACCTCCAGGGAGTGATTTCCCACCTTGGCACCCCCAATCTGAGGACAGGGAAGAGCCACTGCAGACTTTCCCTGGAGCAGCTCCCCAGAGCACCATCTTCCCCCTTAGCTCTCCAGTCCTGACTCTTCTGTTTCTCTTGGGCACCAAGATTCCTTCTGGGGCACCAGCCCCTCTCCTCCAGCCCCTGCTGCCATCCCAAAGCACCAGAACTCCCCATTCCCCTGCTGCTGAGCACAGACAAACTCACTGCATGCGCTGGCACGTGTGGCTCGAGCCCAGCGTCGCTGTCACCCCCAGGCGCTCCGGTAATCCTTATCACGTTTTCCCAGTCTCTCCCTCCTTCCCCATACAATGAAGGTCAGGGTGCAGAGGCATATTTGGGCTCTTGCCATCAAAACAGCTCGGTTTGGGTTGGGTTTTTTTTTTCCCCTTCTTCCTGCCCATCAAATCGCAGCTCCCCACATCCAAGGCTGAGGTGGCTGACACGGCGTGAGGATGTTGGGATGGGGCAGCCGTGAGCCACGGATGGGATCCCACTCACACAGCTTTCCACCCGGGAGAGCTGGGAAATGACCAAACTGGGAAATTAATGTAATCAACGAGCGTTTGCAGCTTTCTCTATTTTTTTACTGCTTAGTGGGTTTTGTTTTTAAAGGCCCAGTTTTTTCCAAGGGTGGGAAAACCTGCCCTAGAGCAAACCCGCTGGGATAGCCAAGCCCCGGGGAGCCAGAGGGTTCTGGTAATTTTGAAATAAAACTATTTTTTCTGTCAGAAAAACAAGTCCTAGGCTGGCCAAAGACAAATATTCCGAGTGTTTGCTCTTAACCCTTTCAGTGCCAGCCAGCTGGGGTTTCTCATTTTACAGCAGCTTCTTACCTTGCACCACTCCCTGGAGGGAATTTATTAATTTTTGATTAATAAAATAACACGTTTTAATGTTCGGCTTTGTGAAGAGAAGCTTCCTCTGGCCGCGTGGGTTCCGCAGAAGCGAGAGTAGCTTCCTCCTGCCCTCAGGGCCCCCTCAGCTGCTTTCGCAGCCCTCAAATCACCCCCACCCTGTGCCCAGCACCACTCTGCCTGTGCAGGAGAGTGAGGGGCCCAATCCTGCCTCCTCTGACCCAGCAGTGACACCTCAGAGCTGTTTGCTGCCGGTTTCATACACGTGGGCGGTGGAATAAGAGGTCAGAGAGTCACTCTAGGTGTCACTGCTGGTGTCACCTCGGAGACACTGCGTGGGGAACTCAGCCTTATTAGACAGCAGAGCGCCCACACATGAGAAACCATGCGAGCGATGAGTGCGGAGGAAGCCAGGCGGGTTTCCTGTCTCGGCTGGGCTGTTCCTGGTGCTGCCTCATGCCCTGAGCCCCTGCTGAGCCCCAGCTCCAGCCACGGAGAGTGGCACTGCAGTCCCACGGGCTCAGGGCAGCTCTGCCAGCCCAGCACGGTGCCCATGGCTCTGCAGCTCCCTCAGGAATCACTGCAGCATCACGTAGAGCTTTGCTGAGCTTTTTTTCCCCCCCATTGATAATCAAGAATGATTTTGGCCAGTGCCCAGGGCCGAGTCCTCTGTGAAAAGGGGCATCCATCTGGCCCGACCTGAAGCTACCAGGATGGAGTCACAGGCTTCCCTGGGAACTTAGGGATGGGACACCTCCTCGGCTTAGGCATAACCAGAGGTGGGAAGGGTCAGATTCTTAGGTCTTGTGGCCCTGGTGACACTGACCATCATGCTGTCGTCACCGAAATGCTGGTGGCACATGGCCCAGGAAGGGAACAGCTGCTGGCACCACAGCACTTGTCAGGGCTCAGGGGAGGGACCTCAGGAGTTTGTGCTCGAACTTGGGCAGCTGGAGCCAGGAGTGCTGGGGCTGGGAGGGTGTGGAGAAGGGTGGCTGGGCTTTCAAATCCATTGGTTCGCGGGGAAGCAGGCAAGGGAGGGGCGAGGAGCCGCCTGCCTTGTAATTGTAATTGCATTAATTAGCCGGGCTGGTTCCGAGCAGGATCCCACACTGAGCTGTCCACGCCGGGGCAGGTGCCTCATCCTCCCCTATGTGCCACCATCCCCTTCTGTCCCCACCATCCCAGTGGGAGCATCCAGCCAGGCCTGGGCCATGCTCTGCTCCAGAGGTGGCCCCAGCCAGCATCCCCATCCCTGTCACACATCCAGGGTCACACCTGGGGTCACCCTGAGCCTGCAGCCCTTGGCACGGTGACTTCTGGGACAGACACAGAGGGCTCACACAGGGGCTGTGTGATTACACACGGCTTCCTCGCAGGCTGTCGGGAGGGCAGGGCAGGGATCCTGGTGATGCTCAGGGATGTCACCAGGGTCCCTGGCTCCTGTCACTCTGCCAGGACACTGCTGTGCTCTGCAGGAGCAGGCAGGGTGGTGTGTGTGGGATCTGGCCCCGGGGCGCTCGCTCAGCCCGTGCCCAAGTGACGCAATGGAAAGCAGCAAGCAGGAGCGTGCCTTGCCCCTACTTGCAGCTCTTCCAGCTCTAGGGCTCGATGCTGGAGATAAACAGCCTTGATGGGACGGCAGGACAAGTTCCAACACTGCTTCCCAGTGTCTGCTGCCAGCTTCGGAGCGTGAGAAAATACCGGGCAGGGAGGGAAGGATCAGCATCGCACGGATGTTTGGAGATGATTGATATTTTTATGGTGAAGTTGGGATTTTTGGGTTCCTCCATCCCCTCCACGTGGCAGGTTTCTGGGTTCAGGCTTGCACGCACGTGTTGGGCACTGTGCTGCCCACGGGCGCTCAGGGACACGCCAAGGGCTGGGCTGCACCCCAACTCCTCACCAGGGCACCCACAGCTGGTGCAAGCACCCGCTGAGACACAGGTCCTGTCCCTGTCCCCAGGCCACACCAGTGTCCCTCAGGCTGGTTAGGATGGACCCTCAAAACCAGTAAGGCTTGAAAGTAAATCAAGCAAAGGGACAAAAGTCCCCAGTGGGTGTCCACCCATCTCTATGGCCAGGGATCCCCTGGGTGTCTGTCGTGGGTGTCCACCCATTTCCATGTCCAGGGACCCCCTGGGTGTGTGTTGTGGGTGTCCATCCATCTCCATGGACAGGGATTCCCAGGAAGGGTGACTGCAAGCTACAGGAGCTGCCACCTCCCTGCCCATGGTGCAGCTCTGGTTAAAGGAGCAGCAGAGAAAGAGAGAACTTTTTTGTTCTCAAACAGGCAGTGAAATAGCCTCTCCACTCATCTCCCAATGCCGTGGGGATCAGAGGATCCGAGGGTGGATCTTTGTTTTGGCTGTTTGCATTTACAGCAGCTCCAGCAGCGATGGAGGGAGTGAATTCTCCTGGCCAGGTGGGAAGGACCAGACTCTTCTCAGGATGTTCTAGGACATGGCCTTGCTCTCCTTCCACCAGTACTCCGCTGGCAGCACTGGGAAGAAGGAAACCAGCGCAGGAACACAGCTCTCTCAGCAGGTTGTGGGACATGTCCGGGCATAAACCACCTCCCGCTGCAGACAATGAGCCACCGGCTGCTCCCGGGATGTGCCTCCCTGCAGGGATCTGATGTGGGCAGCAGCTCCAGGACAAGTCCCCAGGAGGGCCCTGTGCCCATCTGGATCCCACTGGAGAGGGGATACCACGGAAAGGAAGCTCAGCTGGCTGGGAAAGCTCCCTGCCTGCCATTCGGTGCTGCATCTGTGCAGAGGAATTCAGCCTGATTATCATTAGAATAAAGGCCAAAGGAGCCCAGCTCGCCCTGGCTCCCTGCTCTCAGGTTCCCACCGTGGATCCAGCTTAGGGACCTGCTCTGGGATGCAGCTGGGAGTCCTTCCTTGTGCAGGAGCTTGCTGTGGGGCAGACAGGGCTGGTGTGAAATAGCAGGAGAAGGGCCATACTTCTAGAAATCCCATTTTATCAGATCCCAGTCCCTCCAAAATCAGCCACACTCCTGGTCTCTGTTACCTGCCTGATCATCAGCACATGAAATTCGGGAAGGAACAAATGTTGAAAGGCATGTGCTCCACAAGGATGCAATCTTGACCCTCCTAGAGCATCTTCTCAGTGCTTCCACTGGGATGTGGGTCAGGAGCAGATGAAGCCGACTGGGGGGAGCCTGCTCCTTCCCGGACCTACGTGCCTTCCCTAAGCAAGCCTGCAATTGCAATAAGGGAGTTTTTCCTGAATAAAGATGAGGCTTAGCCACAGAATTGAACTAAAAAGACACAGTCTGCTTCAAAATGAATGTCCAGAGCAGCTGCTCCGGGCAAGGAGAGATTTTGCAAAGGCATTCCCCACCCAGCAGTGCCCCCGGCAATCCTCCCGCACCACCTGTGGACGCTCCAGAAAAAGGGGGAGGCAAGTCTACCTGGGTAACTGGGTGTTCTATCAATTAATTCGGAACCTGCACGTGGTTTCCATCATTATTTATGTCTGAGTGTGCAAAAACAACCACCACGCACCTTGGAAGCAGGGCACGGGCTTTTTGCCTCGGGCTCTCCCACTAAACGCCGCGTTTCCGACGGCTCCCGGGGGTTTGCTCTCGCCTCCTTATCGGAGCCGGGACGCGTGTGGTTTTTTGATCCGGAATTGTGGCCCCGAGCGCTCCACCTGCCAGCTCCCCTCGGCCGCTCCCCGCGGAGGAGGAGGCTCAGCACCGTGGGATCCTCACGGTCGGGAGCAGCAGCCGGGGAAGCGCTGTGCCCGGGCAGGTCCCTGCAGCAGGCACCGCTCGGCTCCCGCAGGCGCTGCGATGTGCTGCTCCGTGGCCATGAGCTCACCCCAGCCGCTCAGGCGGCTCGCTCCTTTCCTTTCCTTTCCTTTCCTTTCCTTTCCTTTCCTTTCCTTTCCTTTCCTTTCCTTTCCTTTCCTTTCCTTTCCTTTCCT
>VZRL01004035.1:407675-421535 GCA_013397895.1 Origma solitaria
TCCTCTCCTCTCCTCTCCTCTCCTCTCCTCTCCTCTCCTCCGTGTGCAGGTGTGCAGAGGAGCACCAATGGGTGGGTTCAGAGCCCAGCCCCTCACGCTGCCCTCAGACACCTGCACAGCCACACTTTAACCTTGCTCTGGTCCCTCTCCAGCCCTTGGGCTCTTTCCTTGCAGGTCCAAGAGGTTTCCACGAGGATTATGATCCTGCAAAGACCTGCGGCAGGGCTGGAGCAAAGGAAGTGTTTACACCCAGCCTTTAGAGCAGTGATTTTCATGGAACTGATCTGCAGGTCCAAGAGTGCAGCAGCCTCTCCACATCCCTGACTCAGCGATGCCGGCAGCACCCAGCCCCGGGGCTGGGGCGCTTGGAATGTCCCCCCTGTCCCTGTCCCTGTCACTGCTGCCCAAGGGGAAGGCACCCATCGGGCAGCACCTGACATGGGCACAGCTGGACAGCCCCAGGCAGCTGTGCTGGGACAAGCAGAGGGGACACTGAGAGCTGCCCCCATGTCTTGCCCCTGCTCTGCTCCCTGAGCAGGGCTCGATGCTGCCCTGGCTGAGATGGGGCTGGGGCTGAGGTGCCAAAGCCGGGCCAAAGCCTTGGAAGGAAAGGTTGGGAGTTTAATATTACACCAGGAAAACAACTCACTGGAAACCTGCTGCTGTTCCTAAATAAATAAGGGACGAGCCCTGACAAGCCCAGCTCACAGCTCTGATGACACCACCGATCTTCCTCATGCCCTTAAAAAAGCAGAGTGTGGACAGAGAGCATCCTCCCTCCTGCTCCCTCGAGCCAGGGATTGTGCCAAGCAGCTGCTGCCCTGGCCAGGGACGGTGGCTCTTTCCCAGTGACTGGGCATCCTTTATCCTGGCAAAGCCACAACTTTTGTGGCTCATTCCCTTGGCACTGCCCCTTTGCCCACCATACCTCCCGTGCTGGGCACTGTGAGATGGGGAGTGGTACCTGGGAATGGTGTGACCCTTTCCTGGGGAACACCTGTCCTAACACCACCAGGGAGGCTCAGGGCAGGAGTAAATCCAGTCTCCAGAGCATGCTTAACCTCTGTGAGTGGTGACTGACAGCTGTCGATCAGCAAATGACACTAAGGAATGGCAATTTGGGTGCATGTGGCCTCCGAGAGGGGCCCAGGCCAAACATCTGCCTGCCAGGCTACTGATAAAAAATGGTGTTTTCATAAAACTGAGATTTGGGGGGAGGGTGTGTGGGGGGTGACATTTCCAACAAAACTCTTCTCTAGTGCCGGAACAGCAATCATTTTTATCACTTTTTGGCAGCCAACCAGATTTACAACGGCCTTTCACTGAAGAAACAGAGCTTCTGTTTGTTTTCGGAGCATCCACATTCCCAGGGTTTGACAGAAATGATTATTTTCCCCCCTTTTCTTCCCAATGTTGACACAAGAGTGAAACACTGCCTTTGCTGCCAGGTCACCAGCCAGGCTGAGAAAAGGAAATGTGCTTGGCCAGAGGACAGTCCAGGCCATGGCCCTGGGGTGCTCCACCCAACCAAGGTTGCTCTGAGCTCAGAGCAGCTGCTCTGGCCCCGCTGGACCACAACTCATCTCTTGGCCCTTGGGCATGGGGGGATGAGCCACTGGGGGCTCATCTGACACCATCCCCACAGCAAGGCTGAATCCAGCTGTGGGACAGGTGTTGGTGGGAGGCCACGGGCTGGCCAGACATGTCCCTGCACATCTGCTGGTGTCTGTGTCTCCTTCTGCAAGAAATGGGAGCAGCACCAGCCCCTCCATCTCCTGCCACGCTGGGTGTTTGCATCCCCAGGGATAGGGGAAACAAATCCTGCTGGCCATCAGCTTTCCCTGCTCCTGCCAGCGCTGTGCATGGAGATCCCAGATCCACGCAAGGATAAATCCACGGTCTGGGGGTGCAGGGCTGATGGCTGGTCCCCGTGGGACTATGGGTTTGCATCTCGACTCTCGGGGATGCTGTCTGCACTGGGGAGCTCCCAGCTCTCTGCCCGCCGTGGCAGAGCCCCGGCGCTTGGGAAGCTGGAGGCACCCTTCCTCTGGGAAACACCAGTGCCAGATTCCCAGGGAACTTGAAACAAAGCAAATCCAGTCCAAGACACGCATCTCCAAGCTCCGTAGCTGGAGGGCACCGGGGGGAGCTCAGGAGGGTGCAAGCTGAGGGGAATTTAAACTCCTTTTTGCAGCCAAGTGTGCATTTTCCCAAATCCTTTGCAGTGCTTGCATCAGAGGCTGCAATTACCCAGACTTGCCCTCTCTGTCTGCACGAGGCTGCCGGCCTGGATGCTCCCCCCACACTTTGAGGTTGCTCTTCCCGGCAGGGTGAGGGTTCATTAACCCTTCGGGGATGAGCAGGGAGACCTCCATCACCTCCTGGACACCGAGCAGTGAGAGCGCCTGCAGCACCAAGCTCGGAGCTCGGCCTCCATCGCCACGGCCTCGAGTCGATGTGCTGTACATCAGTGCTAAGCACCTGGTCCTGCCACAGCTGTGCCTGTGCTCCTGCCCTGCTGGCAGATGGGGACATCAGCCCAGCGAGGGCACAGTGACATCCTAGAGAGCTCCTGCTCCCGCCGCAAATGGTGACCAGCGGCGCGGCCGGGGCCGGCGAGTGCTCCTGGACGTGTCAGCAGATGGCAATGTTTCTGTGCTCTGCATATCTCTGCTGGTGGCTCCTTTCTAGCCCACAGCCCACTGCCAAACCCCAGCGGTGTCACAGGACCCTCTCCGTGGGGTCCGACCATCACCCAACCCAAAAAGTCCAGAGCAGCAAGGCCTAACAATGCAAACACCTCCAGCTCCCTACGAACAAGATCTGCCAGCCCTTCTCCTCTGTCCATGCCCAGGACGTGGTCATCTCATCCTCTCCGTCGTGGTGTTGCTGTTTCTGATCTCAGCCCCGGCCAGGAAGGGCAGAGGCACTGACAAAAATAGCCAACAAACTGTTCAATGAAGCTTTTTCGGATGCTTGGGTGTGGTGTGACTTTTGGGCAAGAGATCAGGGGCTGGCTTTTCCTGTCCAGCACTGCTCTCCTGCATTGGCTCAGCTTGGCTCGGCTCAGCTTGGCCGCTCCAGGGGTTTGGGAGCACTAAGGGAAGCAGGCAGAGGCTGGGAACAGAGGAGGAGGTGGAACGAGGCTGTTCCGGTGGTTAAATGTCAGCCAGAACATCCCTGTGGGGAGCTGTGCAGTGCAAGGTGTGAAGGGCAGCAGGTCACAGCTTGGGGCTGTCTGTCCTCCCCCTGCTCTGGCCACAGCGCCCCTGCACCATGCCTGACCAGCCCAGCCCAGCCCAGCCCAGCCCAGCCCAGCCCAGCCCAGCCCGCCTCGCTCGCAGCGGCACATTTCGATTTTCCAGACTTCCTCTTTCGGGTGAGATTTATGAAGGTCTGATCGCAGCAATTAGGAACCGGGAATGACCCAGCGAGGCTGCCCCAGGGAGTAAAAATAGCCCTGCGTGGTGACTCAACGGCGGCGGTGCACGGAGCCCTGAGGCCGTGGACACACTCCAGGCTGGGGACACAGTCCTGTGTCACCCTCTGCGCCCTCCTGTCCTGCAGACATGTCTCCAGTGCTGATGAGCTGGGTGGGAAGGTGCCAGGGGCATCCAGGTGTGGTGCCAGGGGCATCCAGGTGTGAAGCCAGGACCCTTTGCATGGTGGGGTGCTCCAGGTGTGACCCAGCTCCCTGGAGCTGATGTCCCTGTGCCACATGGCTGTGTCCAGCTCTGGACAGTGCCCAGCAGGGCCTGGCTGAGGCTGCTTCCCAAGGAGCCTCACACCCTGCCAGGGAAAGCACCATGGCAGCAGGCCTGGGAGAAGCCAGGCTGGATGCTGGGAACGTTTGGGGATTATATTTTACCTCCTGATGCAAGCACCTGCACCCCAGCAGCCCTGTCCCTCCCTGCCCGCAGGCTGGGACTGGAGGGAGGCCAGACCCTCCGCGTGAGCACTCCGTGTCCCTGCCACATCCCCGTGCTGTTCCCTTTCCCTGTCTGATCCCATCAGGTACCAACCTCCGCTGAAGCAAAGCCCCGAGCAGTTGGGCACACTCAGCTGTGTGTCAGCTCAGCCGAGCAGAAGTGTCTGTTGAGGGTGAGTGTTCCCGCGGGGTAATTGTGCTTCCTCCCTGCAAGCTAAAAATAGGTGGCAGAGCTCAAAGAATGAGGTGCTGGGCGCACCTCTGCAGTGCAGGGCAGGGGGAAGCAGGATCTGGGGAGATATTGCGACAACAGCTTAATTCAATGCGCCCTACGCTCCAGTTTCGGGACTCCCTTTTGTTTTCACAGGAGATTTGCACTTGAAAAGGTACTGTCAAATTTGCATGCACAAACATGTAGCCAGGCCAGAAACAGGGATGGTGCCCTCTGCTTTCCAGAGCCATCCCGAGGCCTGTTGCACACCCACGGAGCAGCACCAAGCTCCCAAGCCCAGAGCGGTCAGTGAAGGCTCTGGGGCACATCCACCACCAGCACTCTGTGCTGAACCCATCACAGGGCAGACGTAGCTGCCGTGCCTGGTGATTAATGACCTTCTGCTGAGATTTCCCAGAAGCAAACAAGCATCTTCTCATTGGAAGGAGCTCATTTCTAACAACACAGCCCTGACAGCTCACGCCATCCATCGCCAAAGGGGCTTTGACCATGAACTCCAACTCCGCAGGCTGACTTTGCATTCCCGACTCGGGAAAAGCAGCGATGCCAGTGCCTCCAGCCCTGCGGTGCCCTGGGACCACTCTGGAGTCAGCACACATCGCCCTGGAGCGGAGCAGAGCTGATCCCTGGCTCAGCCCCGCGCTCCTTTGATAGCAGCAGCCCTCCCGCCCAGCGAGCTGTTCCCTCGCGTGGCGACACGTCCCCAGCCGAGCCACCCAGCGCACGCAGCAGCGCCGGTGCCAACTTGTGTCCAAAGCCGAATCCTCAGCGGCTTAAGGGAGCTGTGTGGTCCGAGCATCACTGCGCTCCAGCCCTGTGGGAGCTCGCTCCCAACACACGAGGCTGCACGGGGCGAGCGGTGCCGTGCCAGAGCCCGAGAGGAGCGGGGCTGCTTGGGCTGGAGATGCTGAGAGGAACAGTTTTGGAGCCCTGTGCCCATCCGGGGTGTCCCCATACACACGGTTTGCACCCCAGCTGGTTTTGCAGCATCCCAGCACCGTGCCAGAGGGGGAACAGGGGAAACCACAACCCTGGCCGGTCTCAAACCATCCCCCTGCCTCAGCTGGCACCCTTCGGGCTGGCCACATCCAGGGAATATTTGCTCCAAGTCCTTTTGGTCAAGCACAGAGAGCTGGCCAAAGCTGGAGAGGGTTCGTGCCAAGAGCTGATCCTCTCCCGCTCGCCGCTGGAAGGGTTATCAGGACAGGAGTGAAATCTGGAGCGCGGCCGAGGTGGGAGAGGTGTGGGAACGCAGACAAGGCAGGGTTATTTCCCCTGCACTGCAGAGAAGCAAGGCAGGAAAGACACACAAATAGACATAATTGAGGCTAAATGTCTTAGGTTTTTGAATCAACATGCACCACTGAGAGCACAATCAAAGGCTCTTTAGTAATTTATTGACTTACCCTGAAGTAAAATTATCTGCTCGTATTTATCACACCCACACCCACCCCCACCCCTTCCTATTAGGTAACTGAGTCCTTCCAGAGCGCTCAGCTCCCCAGTGCCGCACACCGGGGGGAGGAGGATGGGATGTGGGACAGGGAATTCTGTGTGGGATCCAACCCCACACCAGCCGGGTGCACATCAGCACCCACAAGGTTTGCTGCAGGTTAGTGGACATGGTCAGATCCTGCTGCTCTGGAACTCACAGATCCAAACACAGCTCCAGAGACATCTCAGTGGTTCTGTGAGAGCTGTGGGGGACAGGGAGATTCCTTGGATGGCTCAGCAGCCCCGTGCCATCCACCACAGCTCCCTGCCCAGCTCAGCAGCGCAGAGGCTCTCTCAGAGCGCAGGGAGATGGCACAGAGATGCCTTTGCATTCACTGCCCCACCATGGCCCAGCTCCCTGTCCTGGTGCTCCTGGTGGGAGTGTTTCACCTCCCTGTCCACGCCCAGCTGAGCCCAAACAAATTCACAGCAAGGTTGTCCCTTCCTGCCTCCAGGCCAGCCCAAGTGACATCTCAGCCTCGTCTTTCCAGGCAGAAAGGGGAAGGTGGCAGTGGGAGGCGCAGGCCCCGGGGTCAGGCTCAGTTTCAAAAGGCACGTGCAGGTTCTCAGCGCTTGCAAAACTTCCCCGTCCCTCCTCTTACGAAAGACCCTCGGCTTGCAAAAGAGCAGGGCCTTGGGAACACGCGAGAAAATAAACAAATGGTGAAGGAAAACCACACTTAAGGTATCTGGCTCCAACTTCCCAGCAGGGAGGGAAGCTTGTGCCTCAGTTTCCCCTTCAGCTGGGGGAGCAGCCAGTGCCACAAGGCTCAGGCTGTGGCCATGCTCCTGCTAGCACCCAGCCCTGGCCCAGGGGCTCAGAAAAACTTTCCCTCCCCACCCCACACTGAAGATTCAAATCACCAGTTTTGATTACTGACGATGGAGGAGGAGGTCAGTCCTGACCCTGCATCCCTGGAAAGCGCCAATTGCTGCTGTGGGACACACACTTCCAAAATGGGTCTGGCTCCCCCACGGGGGAAAATCAATCACCAGGAGATGAATCTTCTCTAGTGGGAAACCCCAGCACCAGGCACAGCCCTCCCACAGGGCATCACCACACCCCAGGGGGGTTACGGGGGGCAAAACACAACCGGGTGGGGCAGAAGCAATTTTACAGCCCAAGGATTCATCCCTGGGCACCACGGACAAAACGTGGGGTAGAGCCAAGCCAGAGGGATGCTCCAAAGGAGCAGAGGCTGTGCAGCCTCCAACTGCTTCCAAGCATGGGAGAGGTGCAGGGTCCAGCCTGACTCATAAATGAGGGGGGGACCACGCTCAGCAAAGCCCCCAGGGTGGGAATGGGGCGTTTTCCCTCTGCCCTATCACCCAAAACCAGTGTGGGAAACTGAGTGTGACAAAGATAGTGCCCAAGGGGAGATATCTGCCACGTTTCCTGCACCACAGGCAGCCCTCCACCCACCCTGGAGCCCCTTCAGCCCACAGCTCCTGCACCCTGGCACCAATTAGCCTGATTAACACCAGAACTTCGCTCAGCAATCGAGTGAGAGAGCCCCAGCCCGCTGGAGCAAAGCCTGGTGTGTTCATGGACGAGGGGATGCTTCTCCCAGGCTGCTGTCAGCCCCAAAAGGAGTACAGCTGATGGCCCTGTTACATTTTGGCTGCAGGCAGCCCTCGAGGCTGGCCCTGGCTGGACAGAGTCTGTCAGCCAGAATTGTGACACAGCCAGGAGAAGGTCAGGGCTCCCCTCCAAACCATTTTTGGATGTGCCCATAACCACGCTGCCCATGTGGCCCCAAGCCTCTGCCAGACACCCAGTGCAGGTGCCTTGTGTCCTGACAGGGAGAGAGTTTGGCCTCAAAAACCTGAAATCTCACATTTCTGAGCACACTGATGCCTGAATCCCCCCGCTGTGCCCACGCCAAGGAGAGAGAAGAGCCATGTCCTGGGTGTGAGGGGGCACAGGTGGGTGTGCAAGGACAGGTGAGTGTGCACACCTGGGGATGACTCTGGCAGCAGGCAGGGGGTCAGGGCCCAGGTCAAGCCCTTCCCTGTGCGGGCTGTGAAGCCGAGGAGCCAGGAAGAGGCAGGGACAGATGCTGGCGTCGTCCCCAGTGACAAACCCAGCCTTGGGAACAATCGCCAGCAGCTCGGCTCGGGCTGCCGTGAATTATGGACACCTCGGCACTCGGGTCCCCCTGGCAGAAGGCACTGCTTGGGTTCAGCCCCGGCATCTGCCTCCCCAGGGCTCCCCTGGGATGGGCAGCCCTGGGAACCAGCACGGGGGGAGCTCAGCGAGCCCAGGATGGGACCCACAGCCGCTGCTCCGCCCTGGCAGTGCCACTTCCATGTCCCGCGGTGAGGCACAGCATCCAGACTGTGCTGCAGAGCCAGCCCGGAGCCGCCGGTGCTCCCAGCGCAGCCCACGGCAGTCCTGCAGCTGGGAAAGGGCAATCCGCCCCATAAATCCATCAGCCCTTCCCTTTTTACCGGGAAAACCTCTGGGAAGGTGTCATTATTAAAGTCACCAGAGTGCTGGGCTCAGTCGGGGGGAGATGTGGGGCAAGATGACACCGGAGCTGTGTGAGGGCTCCCAAAACTCTGGCAGCAGAAAGGTGCAGCCCCATTTCCGCATGCAGGATTGGATCCATAGTGAAGGATTCATCCCTGTCCCAGGGCCAGGGTGTCCCATTGGGGTTTGCTCGCCCGGTCCCACAGGTCTGAGCATGGATGTCCCTGTGCTGGCTTCCAGCAGGATAAATCCTGGCCCTGCAGCCGTGAAGAGCTCTGCTCAAGGCAGCTGGGGACAATCCCTGGGTGAGGAAGATGTGTGGGGGCAGGAAAACACAAGGCAGGGAAATGTGGCAGCACTGGGAAAAGTCAGCGCTTTTTTTTTTTTTTTTTTTTTTTTTTTTTTTTTTGGTGTTTTTTTTTTTTTTTTTTTTTTTTTTTTTTTGTGTGGTGTTTTTTTTGTTCTCTTTTTTCTTTTTTTTTTTTTTTTCGGAAGGTGCCTGGGAAAGGAAGCGATTGTTTGGAGCAGATCTTGATGGCTCCAGGCCCCTCGTTGGGGAGATAACCAGGCACAGCCCCTCCGCCACGGCGAGTCCCGGCCCGGCCCCAGTGGGAAATGTCCCTCTGCAGCTGGACAGCTGCCGGGGGGCCCGGGGGGCTCTGGCACCAAAACCCACCCCCCACACCACCCCCGGAGCCAGAGTGACCCAAGGAGGGGGTGCTTGGTGTCCCCCAGCAGTGCCACCACTCCAGGCCGTGTCCCCACCTCAGTCCTGTGTGTCTGAGGCTATTTTGGGGGTAAGCAGGAATTAGGCAGCTTTAACTCCTTTCTGATGTTGCTGCCAAAAATCTCGGCTAAGCATATGTAATTAGGGACTCCGTCATTCCTGGAGCTGTTACCCCCCTGCCCGGCGCTGATTTGCAATATCCACGTCTTAAACACCGCCAGCCCGGACCTCTCCTCCGCTTCCCACCATCTCTCACGGCTCAAGCTGGAGATTAGGAAACAAGAGAGGGGTTTGGGGCCTCGCTGTCAGCCAGGAGATAGAGCCGGGTTTGCTCTGAGGAGGGAATTATTCTGGGTATGAATTATGTCATTTTCCTCTCCGGAAATGGCGCATGCTCCCGGGTGTCACAGCTGGCGGGGCGGAGGGGGAGGCTCCTTGCCCAGCACGTCTCGGCTCCCCAACCTCTCCAGGTCCCCAAACCACGAGGAGAACGACAGCAGCAGACAGAGGGGGATGGAAAACGAGCGGCGGCTCCTTTCCCCTGTCCCCTCTGCCCCCCAGGAAGGATGTGGCCGCAGTTGCGCTCCTCAGCTGTGCGCGGAGCTCGGAGATGTGGGGCAGATCAAAGGGCCCCGAGCCCCTCTCCCAGCCCCCCGGGCTCTGCGGCACGTGCAGCATCCCAAGAATCAGAGCAAATGGTGGGGGGCTGCGTCCCCCCGCCCTCGGCAGGGTGGTTAAAGATAGAAATGAGAGGAAAGAGATCCCGGATGGGATGGGAACATCCACCCTGCAGTGAGCTGAGCCGGGCTGGGGTGCAGCACCCCACAGCGCCGCAGCACCCCACAAACTCTGCTGAGGAGCCACCAGCAGCCCTCAGCCCCTCTGCTCAGGGCAGGCCTCGGTGAAAGGGAGCATTTAGGGCCACGCTGGCACCTTTGGCAGGCGCCGGGGCGCACGGCTGGCCCAGCTGCTGCCGCTGGCGCCAGAGCCGGCGGCGCGGGCCGGGGGCAGGTGGACGGCTGGCTCGGCCGCCTCGCTCCCCACAAAGGCGCCCCTTTCTCCGAGGCAGGATCGGATCTGAATGAATCCGCCTGATTTATTTGGCGTCGTTTCCTCAAACGGTTTTTCCCCCTGCAAGCGTGTCCGCGCTGCCACTCCCCCTCCTGCCGCTGGCACAGCCACGGAGCTCTGCGAGCGGCAGCGGGTGAGGGTCCCTCCGGAGCACACACACCCCTGCAGGTGCCTGGGGTGGGGGACACCTGAGCATTTTTGGGGAGAGGCCAAGGGGTTTGCCAGCACCCGGGGAAGATGCTGGGCGGTGTGGGAGCGAACTGCTGGTGGGACTTGCTCCGGAGGCTCACATTTATCCCAAAGTGCTGCAAAAACACCTCCACACATCCTCCCTGAGTGCTGGGCATGCAGAGGGAGAAGCCCAGTGAAGCCCTGTTCCATCCCTGTGGGATCTCGCCCTGACCCCGGCAGCACCCAGGGGTGCTCGGCAGGAGAGCTGCAGCCCAGACATGAAAAGGGCTCCACGCTTTTCCTTCCTGGAGCTCTCCCAGCACAATATCAATTAAAACCCACTCTGTTCCAGGATGCAAATGCTGCCCGGCATGCAGATGCAGACCGAGGGAGTCACCCTGTTTCTGTCGGTGAGGGCCCAGATCTGCTATTTCACTATTTCATCCCGTCGGAAATCTTAATTAAATGCTGCCTTTGATTTGGGCATGCTCCTGCACCCCATGCAGCTCCTGCCAGGGTGTGCAGGACTCCCCCAGCACCCACCCACTGCTCCTGCTCACAGGAGCACCCCACACCCACAGATCCTGGGGGTGGTGGTCAGAGAAAAAAATCCCCCAAGTCTGGGGGTCCCCATGCCTCCCTGAACACTGTGACATGGTACCACACACGGGGTGGTGGTAAAACGGCACCTGAGGTGGGAAAACCTTCATCAGCTGTGGAGGGCTGGGCACTGGAGGCTGTTTGGAGGTGCCTTTTCCTTCCAGGGTTTTCCACTTGAGTTGGCATCCACCCACCCGGCCATGCATGGCTGCGTGTCCGTGATTAATTTTTTTTTTAAAATTAGAAATATCAACCCCAAGAAGACGCCTGGGCTCAGGGCTGCTGTTTGCACACCCTGATGACAGATAAAAGGCCATCCACACTTATCAGAGATGCCCTCCCCCAGCATCCCCCCAGAGCTGGTGACTTTTGCCACTGCAGCCCCCTCCTCCTACTCGGGACACGCTGCCTGCGGGGGGGTCCAGCCGGAGAGAGAAGCAGGGCGGGTGCCTGACAGCTCACAGATGGGGCAGAGCAGCAAAGTAGGACAGCTTGGGGAGGCAGCTCTGCCTGCCCGGCCCCATTGTCCCCTTTTCTCCGGGAGCCCCAGCGCGGGAGGACGCGCGGGGCTCAGCATCACGCCGGCGGGTTTCCATGGCATTTCCCTGCCAACCCCAGCCAGCGCCTGCCCCATTCCCGGCCCCTCCGTGCCTGCTGCTGCCTGAGCCCCTCGTGCTCGGCACGGCCAAGCCTCCCTCCCTCCCTGCAGCCTTTCCTCGGAGCTGGAGGCTGAGCAGCCGTTGGGGATGGAAGCTGCGGGCAGGAGCTCATTGAGCTGGTGGCAGCTGCTCTGAGGATGTGTTTCACCTGCCTGGTGAAATCTGGGACTTTCCTACCTGGCTAACTTGGACCAAGCGCAGGATCAGCTCATTCACTGCTAATTTGCCATTTTGTTCCTGCTGCTACGGCAAATATTTGTGTGTGGTATGTGTGGAGAAGTTCCTCCTTTGTTCCGCAGCCTCTCCCTTTGCCAGTCCCTGCAGCAAAGGCAGTCTGGGCCGACTGTTGATGTAAAGTGGTTTGGCAAGGAAGATCCCGTCTCTCCCCAAAATCTCCATCAGTGATGGCACCAGGCTCCACTTCCCACCTCTCCCCCGCCGCACAGACTGAGGGAAGAGGGGATGAGCAAGGAAGTGAAAAGTCTGTTCTGTAGGAATTCACAGCCAAGTTTGCAAAGATTTCAGGCATGTACTTCTGCAGACTCCACTGTAGCAGAGCCAGAGGAGCTCCTGCTTCCCAAGGCATGGGAACAAATTGTTCAAAGACTCCGTGCTGGAAGATTTGATGACCTGAGAAACCCCCAAATCCCAGCTCAGGGCACCTGGGCTTGCTGGAAAGACTGCCCTGTCCCAAGAACCTGTCCCTCCTGCAGTCAGTGTGCTGGAGCAAAAGACCTCATGGAAAATCAGGGGCTTTTATTAGATGCTGAGCTACCCCACAGCTCCTGGGGTCACCCCCAGCCACAGACAGTGTCTGCTGCAGAGCAGGGAGGAGTCGGAGGGATGGCAGGGACTGCCAGGAGCATTTACACATCCTGGTCCACCCTGTGCGCCTCGCAGAGCTCCAAAACGAGGGCAAGCACCATGCCAAATCCAGCCCTGAAGACAGAAACCGAAATTCATTTGCTTTGTTAATTACCTAATTACCCTGGAGATAAACAACAGAGAGCATCTCGAGGGCTTTTCAGTCTGTTGGATGTCAGATCCTCTGAGCCCACCCATGGCACAGCAGATCGATTTTGGGGTGCCTTGTGCAAGGGCCACTGTTGCTGAGCTGGGCAACAGCTCAACTCCCACCCGCCAGAGCCAGGAAAGGAATTTGGCCTCCAGGGTCGTGTGAATTATGATTCCTCCTCGCTGCTGCAGCCAGGTTTCCCTCTCGTCTGCGAGCTTTGCAAACACCCACCCCCCCCAGCGTGGGGCCGTGGGGTGTGCGACATGTGGGTCCAAGGAGTCAGGGATGCGCCGCCCCAGCTCCGCAGGTGCTTCCACATCCACCTGCCGCCCCATCCCACGGCACCGAGACAAAGGGCGGCTGCTTCCCGCACCCTCCCGCTGCCGAGATGTGCCCGGGCAGATCCCCCTCGCCTCGATGCAGCCACCCAAAACTCGCTCTGCTGGAGTTCAAATGTGCACGGATGTCCTGGGGCGCACGCAGAGGGGACTGTGCCGACACGTCGCCTGCGCGTGGGGTCCTCGTGCCTCCGTCGGGAGCACTGCAAACCCTCTGGAGTTGGGAAGGAAGGTTCCCAGCCGGGATAATTTCAGCCACCCCCCACCCCAGCATGCCCTGGCCTCCCCATCGTGCCAAACCCCAGTGTGCTGGCCGTGGAGGTGCGTGGGCAGGGGGTGTTCGGTGCCGGAGGTCCCCGAGCCGGCTGAGCCCCGCGTTTCCAGGCTGGTTTCATGGTGCAGGCAGGATTCCAGCTGGGGCCCAGCCAAAACCAACCCATTCGTTACAGTCCGGATCTCAGACTGGGCTTTACAGCACCCGGGGCAGAGGGGAAGGTGCCCAAACCCACAGCTCCTGCCCTCCCCAGCCTGTGTCCCTCCGGAACCAGCGCTGGGCCTGCGGTGTCAGAGCTCTGGTGGCAGAACAGAGGGTGGGGCTGCACTGATTTAGCCATGGGAGACGATTTCCTGCTCCCAACGGCCAGGCTGCTCCTAGGAAAGTTTCGCGGTGGAGGCACAGCGGGCGTTCCTGCTCCCGTGGGGATCCTCAGGAGTCAAACCCTGAGTTTTGCCCTGTGTGGTGGCAGGGACAGTGCGGAAAACATTCAGGCTGGGACCGGGGGGAATGAGGAATAGGAAAAGATATCTCAAAGCCTCCCTCCACTGGGATCCTTACGGTTAACACTAAACATCTTTGGCAGAAACGTGCCGGCCGCTCAAGCGGCTCCGCGGCCGTGGGGAAGCTCCGGGGGGCGGCGGCGAGCCGGGGGCGTGCAGGAAGGCGGCTTCAATTACCCCAGCGGCCTCTGCAGAGCCAAGACTTTGCAAAGACTCCCCGGAGCCTGGGAAGGGTCTCCGCCAGCTCTGACCTCACGTCAGTGACGCTTCGGAGCGCAAACCCTCCCGGCGTTCGGGGCTCCCGCACCGGCGCGGGGCGAGGATGCGGTGCCGGGGGCAGCGGCGGCGGCGGGCGCGGAGGCACGAGCAGCTCCC
>VZRL01004035.1:421715-433064 GCA_013397895.1 Origma solitaria
CCCCCCCCGCGCCTTCTCGCAGCAGCGCGAGTTGAATTTAATGTTGTTAGTCAGGCAGTGCCTGGCTGGCTGTGCCGCTCTGCAAGCTGATGGGGAAACCAATTGAGGGCAAAATTGCTGCAAACAATTGTCCTTTTGTCCCTTTCCCTGGGGTCTGTCTGCCAAGGTTAGTGGAGCTGAATAAAACTCACTTGAGCTGCAACTCACACAACATACCAAGGGCTCCTTTCGGGGCTCGGCGGGGCGAGAGGAGGGGGAGCGCGGAGCGAGGGAGGATGGGGAGCAGCAGGGAATGGAGAGGGGAGGACACTCCACTGGGCACTGGGTTGCGGAGCTGGGACAGGGAGCATCCTCCTGGCCCAGCAGCCCATGGCCAACCACCAGCAGTGGCTGAGCCGCTGGAATTGGGGCTGCCGGCACCGAGCCGTGGCTCTGCTCACCCCTCAGCACCCCAAAACAGGCACAGCTGCCTGCCGGGGGAGCCCGGGGGGGTCACGGCTCCTCTCCCATGACCCCCTGCCCAGTGCCAACCCAAAAGCAGTTTGGCCGGTCCCTCCACATGTGCTGACGAACCATCCCTCCGTGCCCATGGGCAAACCCCTGTAAAGCACACGGAAACCGATGCCTCCTCCAAATAAATAATAGCACACTTGTTTGATTTCCTGAGCACAATAATTAAAAGCCCGGGGGCCGGAGGCATTGTCTGAGCGCCCCTGGGACCCAGCTCCCTCAGCTGACTCTTTATTCCCCCAGTTATTCTTTGCGTCCTTTTTTTTTTTTAGCTTCTCCGTTGGCAAATGAAAAATAAAAGCACTTTTTTTCCATCAGTCTGGCTTTGTTACTGGAAGCTGATGCCTGAAAAGAACTTCTGTGGGGTTTTTTTCATGAGTAATGAGCACTTCTGTTCTCACTGCCCGAACATGTATGTGTTTTCCCATGGGGATGCCCCTTGCTTCCTCTCCCCCCACTCCTCCAGGTTTGTCCCAGGAGATTTCTTGCATTTTCTGTGTGATAGGTAAGAGTCACTTTTCCCTTTCCGTGGCATGGTGCTTGTCTTTAGGTATTTCCTTACCTGGCAGGTGGTGCAGCAAGGCTCTGGTGGGATGGTCCCAGCAGGCTTGGGCTGCTGAACATCTGTCCCTGCCCCGGGGGACACAGCAGGGACAAAGTGGCACCTCAGGAGGGTGGGAGGAGAGGCTCAGCCTCACCAGCACCTGACTCAATTCTTGGTGCTCCTCTGCTCAGATATGGAGACCTTTCAGTCAGAGGGGCTGTGGGCAATGCAGCCTCCAGCCACCGCCAGACCATGGTGGGAAGCTGCAATGTGGAAGAAAAATAAAGCAAAATGACACCAAAGAGGGACTGGCTGCTTCCCTATTATCATTCCTGGGTTTGTTTGCAAAGCTGCACTGGGCATAATCCAAATTTCTGGGACCGTCTGGGAGCTGGTTTTCTAGGAACCAGCTGGGAAGGACGAGGGACAGGCAGGCTGGTGGCGGCTGTGCTGCCGTGACAGGAGCGTTTCCCTGCCAGCACAGGGCAGGTTTCAGTTCCTGCTGGGATCATCTGCTCGGAGCGGAGCGGGGCTGTTCCCCACCTGTCTGTGCTGGCAGCCCCGGGAATGGCACATTCCCACCCCTGGGCTGGGGTTCCCTGCACCCAGGAGAGGGAAGAGGGGCTGCTCCAGCTGCTGGGATGAGCATTCCCAGAGGTGACAGCACTCCGGGGATTTTTATCCTCCCCCCAGAGGCTCCGATTTGCCAATGGATGAGAAATCTCTCACCTGCCTGCGAAGAGCAGCGGGGACAACTGCCCCCCACTCAGCCCCTCCAGTGCCCCAGCACAATCCATGGGGACACAGCTCTGGCCCAGCCACCCCTGGGACACTCCATTTGTGCTGAAACATGAGCCAGAGGAGACCAAGCCCTCGGGCCAGAACTTTGCACACCCCATTACCCCCAAAAGCCTGTGGCACCCCCAGGACAAACCTCCAAGAGGGACATCAGGGTTGGAGCTCCGGGAAGGGTTCCATCCTGGCCACCACCTCAGAAACATTTTGCCTTCCCGTTTTTAGCTTTGCTGATGAGGAAAACCAAGAAACACCCCCAAAGGAGCTGTGGGGAAGGGGGAAATGCCTGAAAATGAATCAGCCAAACCCAGGCACCACAGTGTGCAGCCGGGAGTGCTGGAAAGAGCTCAGCATGTGCTGCACCGACGTGGCAATTAGGTTCATTTGTCGGGAGAATATCCTCAAACAGCAGCTGAGTGATGGTTAACCAGGCACTGGGTTTGGTGCTTGGTTTGGAGAGCTGGAAACCAGAGAGGCAAAGCAATACCCAACAGAGGTTTGCCAGCACTGCCCGCTCCCACCAGCCCAGATGTGATTCCGACCCTGAGCGGTTTTAGTTTATAGTTCTGAAATGCAAAAATAACAAAAAAAAAAAAAAGGTAAAGCCCAAACTATTTTTTTTTAAAATTCCATTTTGGCAAGTTTTGTTCTGAAAAACCCCTGAGCGTTGTAGTATTGTTGTCTCTTTCCAACCCAGAGCCTGCCTGGTGATTCGAACCATCAATGAAAGCTGCTGCCCCGGCCACAGCAAAATGAGGCACTTTCAGCAGCCTGAACGTGTCGTTGGGAAGTTGCCATCAAACGCTGGTTAAAAAAACACAGCAGAAAAAAAACCCCAAAACAAAGGCAAGAGTACAAACAGACAGGGCTTGGGATCAGACCGAAGGCAGAAAAAAAAAAGGAGTTATGAACTATATTTACTCTGCCCGAGATCCTTCGCTGCCTTCGCTTCTGTGTGTGGTTATTTATTCACCAAGGGCCAAATCGCAGGAAGCGCTCGGAGCCGGCGGCTCCTGGCAAGTCACTGGAGCTGCCGCAGCTGCCACGGCAATCCTGCCTCCCACACCTTCTCCCAGCAATCCTGATCCTGCATCCCCAGGGACCCTCTCCCGACAATCCTGAATCCCCAGAGACCCTCTCCCGACAATCCTGCATCCCCAGGGACCCTCTCCTGACGATCCTGCATCCCCAGGGACCCTCTCCCAACAATCCTGCATCCCCAGGGACCCTCTCCTGACGATCCTGATCCCCAGGGACCCTCTCCCAACAATCCTGCATCCCCAGAGACCCTCTCCCGACAATCCTGATCCTCAAGGACCCTCTCCCGACGATCCTGCATCCTCAAGGACCCTCTCCCAACAATCCTGATCCTGCATCCCTGGGGACCCTCTCCGGACAATCCTGATCCTGCATCCCCAGGGACCCTCTCCCGACAATCCTGAATCCCCAGGGACCCTCTCCCAACAATCCTGCATCCCCAGGGACCCTCTCCTGACGATCCTGATCCCCAGGGACCCTCTCCCAACAATCCTGCATC
The DNA here is from genome assembly GCA_013397895.1 of Origma solitaria. Taxonomy (NCBI): domain Eukaryota; kingdom Metazoa; phylum Chordata; class Aves; order Passeriformes; family Acanthizidae; genus Origma; species Origma solitaria. The sequence continues at coordinate 425,102 of VZRL01004035.1, forward strand.
CCCAGAGACCCTCTCCCGACAATCCTGCCACCCTCACGCCTCAGGGACCTTCTCCCGGCACGACCCGGCACCGGTGTTGGGGTCGGAGAGCTCGGTGTTCCCCAGGGTGGTTCCCCCACTTCCCCAGCTTTTCCAGGTGGTTTTTGAGCACCACAAGCTGGCACCACCAGCAGTGTCTCAGCAGAGCAGGCTGGGCGTTGGGTAAGCGGGAGCTGCTCCAGCGCGGTACCGTGAGCCCAAATTTTGCGTGTCCAACCAGAGGAGCTGGGGAGAGGCTGTTGGGCACCCAAAATTGAGTCCAGCTCACCTGAGTTTTGCAAGGCGAGTGCAGAGCAGCTCAGGCTCACCATGCGAGCCCAGACTCCTGCTCAACCAGCACGGCCAGGCTGCTCAAAAGCAAAATTACAGCAAAGGCTGACGGCTGCCTCCACATCATTTTTGTTTCTGTTACTTCATTTTTCCACTGAAATGCCTCCTACTGGGGCATGGGGGTTTCTCAGGGAGCCCCAGGTGGATCCCTGACCCTGCTTTCACCCCATTCAAGGGCAGCAGGTGGGGAATGACTTGAAATGCAAAATTCTCCTTTGTTTTCAGATGCTCCTAACACCTCCGCCAGGCCGGCAGTGAAAGCCTGGGCAGCCCTAGTGAGCACTTCACACCCAAGTGTGCAGCCCTGTGCCACCTCCAGCCCCAGAGCTGGGCAGAGGAACCAGCTAGAGGCTGCAGGGAGGTTCCTCTGAGTCTCTGCTGCTTTCCAGGAGCAGCAGCCTCAGCGAGGGGTTTGTGCCGGGGGGAGCCCCGTGGCTGTCAGGGCCCCGGCATTCCCACGTGCCTCCACGCAGGGTTATTTTTCTAACATTTTCTTTTTTTTTTCCCACTCATCCGGTACGGCTGTTGTGACACTGCAGTCAGCAAATATCATTGAGCGGTAGGAAATGTGAGGTTTTACTGCTTCAGTGAGATTCGGCTGATAAAAAGAGGAAGAGAGAAGCCCTCTCCGAGAGGGTGTGAAGCCCTCGCGTGCCACCCCAGATGTCCCCGCACCCCTCCGCTGCTCACACCCCAAAATCTGGGTCTGGTCCAGCTGCAGCCACATTTGGGCTGGGGGGACTGTGGGGTCACCCACAAACCTGCCAGGGTGTCCCTGCCTGCCTGGCACCCCAGCCTTGGGGCGGAAAGCAGGGTGGGACCCCCTCACCGCGGGCAGGACATGAGTTGGGTGCTGCCCCCAAATTCTGGATAAACCCCACGGGCTTGCTCTCGCTGGTGCTGGTAGCCACGGCCAGCACAGCCCCTTTTCTGCTGCTTTATCTGATGGGACATTTTGAGGGAACAATGTCCCCCTCGGCAGAGTTGGGGTGAACAATGGGCGCAGGGCGGTTGGGCGGCCGGGCTGCGGGACCCCGGGCGCCCCGGCCCGCAGGAAATCCTTTTATTTTTCACTTGTGCGCTGAAACAAACACAAGCTCCTGTTTATTTCCTGGTCGATTGTATTTTGGAGGATGGAGGTGGCTTCCCCACGCCGGCGGTTTAACTCCTCCCGTGCCAGCTGTGACTGTCCCCCCTGCCCCAGAGAGGCCATTCCTCGTGCGGCGGTGGCCACGAGCGGGACCCCGCTTCCCCCGCCCCCGCTAATTTATGTTTAATTTGAAAACCTGGGGGTCATAAATAACACGTGCTGGCGTGGGAAGTCTGGGAAGCGGGAAGCCAGCCCATCCCCTCCCCTGGCCCAGGCTGGGGAGTCTGGAGCTGCTGCCGCAGGAGTGATGCAACATCCCCGAGGCTGCTCCACGCCAGCCACGGTCCCATGGGATGTCCCGCTCCTAAGCACGAGGGAAATGGGGTGGCTCTGGCTCAGCACGGAGCCGCTGGGCAGCATCTGTCCTTCCTCTCTCCATCCCTCTGTACCTCTCCATGCCATCCCCCAGCACAGGGTTGGCATTGCCCCCCAGCCCCGGCTGCCAAGTCCTGTCCTGCGAGGGAGAGGCTCCCACGGCGAGGCCGAAGGTTTGCCGACCTCAGGCTTTTCTCACAGCTTCCCCATCACATCCTCCCCGGCTCCCACGTCTGCCGTTCACAGGCGCTGCTCTCTTGGCTCCCGGCCCCGGGGCCTGTGCCTGGGTGGAAACAGCATCCAGATGGAGCTATTTTTTCACATTTTTGGGGGGGAGGGGAGGAAGGTTTGGGAAAAAGCTGCCGGGACCAGGAAAGCAGAGGGAAGGAGCGGGTTTGAAAGGGGTCTGGATAGCACAGCACCGTTTCTGCCGGGTGCTGCTGGGAATGGAGGGAGTGCAGAGAAACTCAGGCACAGAGCTTCCCTCCAGGGCAGTGTCCTGGCTGGCAGTGAACTCTACTCCTGCCCCAGGAATTAAATCCCTTAACTCCTGCTCTGGGTGCAATTAGGGGATCAGATCCCACTTCCATCAGTGGGAGCAGCTGCCCTGACAGGGAATTTGGTGCCACAGGCAGAGCCCAAACTCATCTCTTGCTCATCCAGAGCCCGGAGGGGGAGGAAAAGCCCCTCCACCCCTCCAGCCTTAAATTGCATCCATAGAAAACTTTTAAAACCCCACCATTGTGAGAGAGGATAAACATTTATTGAATATTTCCTGTTTGGCACAAATTCTCTGTGAGTCCTCTACAGCCTTTTTCTTCTCGGGTCTTTAAATGAGAATTATTTGAGTTGAATGTAAAGGAAAAGTAACCCCCGAGCGCGGAGCCCCTGGGAGCAGGGAACGAAGGGAAGCCCACGTGTGTGCCATGCCTGCTTGCTGTTAGCTATTAATTTCTGTCTCCCGAGGTCTGACATGAGCAATGCATTATGCAAAGGTTGTGGGAATATTTCAGACGCTGCATCCCGGGAGAACTACAATTTCAGTTTTACAGGGTTTAGGGTATTTTTTTTTCCCCCCTGTTTCTTTCAAATGTGTTATTTCGCTGAGATGTAGCAGCGGTTATGACTTACACAGTGCAGGGAAGGACGAGCTGGGTCTGGTTTCGGTGGTCAAGGGATCACTGCCCTGCCCCTTGTGTCCACAGGGCCCCCCGAGGTGGGCACTCATGGCATGGAGGAGCAGCAGTGGGACCCCACTTGCATATTTGGGTGCAGGAAAAACATGTAGGGGTGGAGAGAGGCCAAAACCAGGGCAGGAGGGGGGCTGGATTGGGGATGTGAGCCATGGGCAGCTGAGGCTGAGGCAGCAGCCAGGGTGGGAGGCTGGTGGTGCATCAGGGATGGCAACACCAGGGACCACACTGGGTTTGGGGCCAACACTTGGCATGCCCTGCGCTGGGGAAAGCTTTGCAAAACATGAGTTTTCCAGCAGATAAGTCTTGCAACAGGCACCAGCCTCTGGGACTCCTGTCACCACCACTCCTTGGGACGTGCAACCACACAGGCTCCAGGGGACACACAGAGCCACCCTGTCCTGTGCCACCAGGAGCCCAGGGGCACAGCAGAGGCTCACGCTGAGATGAAGCTCAACAGGGCTTGGTCTGAAGGCAGTCTAATTCTGGCCCAGGCACAATCCAAAGGGATTTATTTTTAGGCTTTGGGCTATCGCTGCTTTGGGGAATTGAATGGAAAATGTATATTTAGCTTCTTTGGTGATATGCTTAGAAAAATAAGCTCCTGTCATTGCTGTGGGTGGTGATTTGTGCCAGCCTTGCCCTTGCCGGTGCCAAGCAGAGCAGGGAGGCATCGCCCACCTCACAGCTGGATCCTCCAGCCCTGGATCTTTTGGACAGCGTGGAGCTGGAAGCTGGATTCCAGACTTCTTTCTTTTTTGTTTCCCAGAAGAATCTTGCCACCCATCGCGCAGACTTTGCCCTCGCTGCACAAAGGCAGGTGTTGAGGGCAGCACCAGGCACCCTCCCTTTGTCCCACATCCCATCCGCCATCCCAGCTGGGCACACCCCTGTCCCCACAGAGGGAACACAGTCACGTAGGTCCCACTGGTGGGACCTGGTTTGCGCTGTGCCTGTGGGAAGTGCCGAGGCCTCTCCAGTGTGGAAGCACAAACACACGGGAGCATCACGGTGTTTCCTCCCCGAAACGCAGGTGAGAGCCAGAAGGGCAGCGCTCACGGAGCCTCTCACACTGTAAATACACCACGTGCACAGGAACCCGGGGCCCAGGGCTATTTTTGCCTGCAGGAAGCCAGGATGAGAAGGAGAGCATCCCTGCCTCCCCAGCACGTTGCTGGCAGTGGGACGTGCCCAGGGCCAGGACTGCCTCTGGCAGAGGGTGCAGGGTCCCTGTCCCAGGCTGCTGCATGTGTCTCATCTCCAGGAGGTGAGAATGGCCGGGATGGAGCCTGTGGTGGGTAACCCCAGAGCCACTGGCCCCCTCGTGCTCCCCAACACCCTCTGGCTGGGCAGCTAATGGAATAGATGTGTTGCCTTCTCCGGGACTGAAATCAGCTCCACATCCCACGGAGATCTGACTGATGTCCCTGTCCCCTTGCACATGGAAACAGCATCAGCTTTACCAGCACTGGATGAGACCTGTGAAGCCCAGCCAGGGTGGGAGGCAATGCTGGGGCTGTCTCCTCCTCGGATCAGCTCTCAGACAGCTCTCCCCATCCACACTCCTCTGTCCCGACTGCCTCTTTGCTGGGCTGTGTCTTGGCTGGCATCACTTCCCTGGAAGAAGCCAAAGGCAAGAATTGCACGGAGCCAGCGATGGCAAATCCCCAGCAGCAGCGTCACTAATTGCACAGATGTTATCACCCCCCAGCAGTGCCTGTCTGTCTCTGCATCCTCTCACCTCTAGAAAATGGGACCCAGAAATGTTTCTTGGTGCAGAAAACTTAAAGCAGACTCCTGTCTCTACCTGATACTTGCTCAGTACATACCTGCGTGTGTGTGTTGCACATCTGTGCCTGTGTGTTTGTGTGTGCCCCTGTAGAAAGCATATTTTGCAACAGACAAACGGGAATGAAATATTTCAAGAATGTCTCTTAAATCAAGTAATCTTGGGGAATTTGACAGCCAAGGTTACCAATGACTTTTGGTTCTTGTTTGCTCAGTGTGGAGCTGGGGCTGGGCTCTGCCCGGGCAGGGTCCCATACCTGAGGGGGTGTCTGGTCCCCAGCCCTCCGAGGAAAGCTCTGTGTCTTGAGATCTATGTCCAAGAGCAAGAATAGCTTCAGGACGTGGCTGGAACCCAGAGCTTCCACCTCAGGAGGAACCCTGCCTGGGGAGTGCCTCTCCTCCGAGTCCTGGTGTGACCTGCTGGGGCACGCTCCGGCTCCGGCATTCACCAAAAGAAAAGAAGCAGGAAGAAAAAGAAGTCAGCTCCTCGTGATGCAGCCCCGTAATTACCTGTTATTCTCATATCGAGGTAATTAACAATTAGGCAGCTGTCTGAATCACGTGCAGAGGAACAATCATTTCGTTATTAATGGATTCTATTTAACAGGTCCTATTTTCCCAGATGTTTTTTTTCTCTTCCTTGTGCTCTCATGAATTATCCTCGCAATTAAACCTGCACCAGAAAGAGGGAGGAGTAGTCCTAATATTTACTGAACCTTGCAAAGCATCACATTTCTCAGCTTATGAACCTGTCACAAGTCATCGGGGGGCTCTGGCGGTGATGGGGAGCCCGTAACCCAACACCCTGCGCTGTCACCTGCGCAGCCCCGCTGGCTCTGCCCTGCTGCTGCTGGGAGCTTATTCATTTCACGGGCACCGCTGCAGATAAAAGCCATTATTTACAGTCAGTTACATATTTCCGTTGGCAAACCTCCTCCCTCAAGAGCGGGTTTGAAAACATCCCGCTCAGCAAAGCGAAGCCAACCCACTAAAGCCAGCCTGCTCTCGCACGGGGGAACGATCCCACTCTACCCAGCCGGTGCCCCGTGGGGCTGTGCTGGCTGTCACCCCGGGATGTTTGTGGTTTGGGGGGCAGGGACAGCCTGGATGGGCCCCTCATCTTCATGCTGCCTAAAGGATCTTTGCAGGAGGCACCCAGGGAGTGCTGTGGGGTGGGATGAGCTCCCCTTCCCCGAGCATTGTGCATTGCTCCCACACTGCTGTTCCCATGCAGAGACACACTAATACCCCGTGAGCACTGAGCACAGCCCAGCTCTGACCCTTGGAGTCATCTCCCATGGGTGCAGAGGTGGTTTTGGCCACACTGCCCAGGACTCTGCAGGGACAGGGACCTGCTGGGCTGCTTGGGTGACCTTGGGTGGACAGCAGGGATGAGGGTGGAGGGCAGCAGGCACATGGGGGCATAATCCCTCTCCAGGGAAAATTTATTTTTTGTTTTCCCGCCTTTTCCATTTATCTCATGCCCCAAAGCAGGAGGGTCTGACTCCCTCTGAGTCTGAGGTTTCTTTGGAGAGGGGCATTTTATAAGTTGTTTTCTCAGTTCATGACTATGGACGAATCCAGCTCTGGAGTTTGTGTTTTCAACAGACAGCCAAGGCTGTGCCCTTGCAGCCACCCTGCACAGGGCCAGGCACCTGCTCCGCTCCCATTTGTTTTTTCCAGGCATGGAGTTAGGGATTTCACTGAAAAACAGGAACTTTGCTGGACAGCAGCTGCTCCGAGGTGGTGAATCAGCTTGTCCCGCTGACGCCCAGCGGAGCCATGCCAGCGCCACACTCCCACGTCCAGTGCCCGCGTGGTTGGGGTCCCGACGTGGCAGCAGTGTCCCCAGCAGTGTCTGGAGCCACGGCCAGTGGCTGTGACCACCCGTGTGGCAGCAGCGAGGGGTCTGTGGCTGCTGCCCCAGCCCCGCCACCTGTGCAGAGGTCAGCGGCCACGGCCAGGTGCAGACAGCAAATGTCTTTTGTCCCAGCCTGACTTTTCCCCTCCCAGCAGGATTAGGATGGGATGACTGGGCAAGGAGGCCCCTAATCCCATTACGGATCCTGGCGCAGCCCCGTCGGGCAGCCCTGGGAACCGGCCTCGGCACCGGGGAGGCAGCGGGTGAGAAACAGCCTGCAACACCCTGCGCTGCCGCCATCCCACTCAGCCCCATCTCCTCCAGTTCTCCCAAGCCCACTTTGCTCAGACCACTGTGCACAATTCCCCAGTTTGCACAGGCAGTAGGACACCCACAACCCCTGCAGCCCCCGCTGGCAGCGTTCAGCCCCCCACAGCCACCACCCAAGAGCATTCAGAACAGGTGGTCCCAAGCCCTTTTGTTCCATTTGGCCCATTTGGCTCATGTGGCTCATTTGGCTCATTTCTCGGCGGGGTTGCAGCTGAGCGGGCAGCAAACCTTCTCCCGCCTGGAGAGAGAGTTGTTTTTCTCCCCGACAGTTGCGAGGAGCCGTGTTTGTCTTTCTGTCCCTTCCTGTTTACTCGCTGCCATCAGGACACGCTTTGATGTGTTTATGCTGCTGGACGTCCGTGGGAGCATCGTCCTGCAGCTCCCTGCTCCATGGGGCAGGAGCGTGGAGCATCCAGGCCTTGGCAGAACCCACGCCATGCAGGGGCATGGCTCAGCACGGTGCTGGAGCAGGAGGGAGCAGGACACCACCACCCTCGGCGGCTTCTGCACCCCAAAATCCGGGTGACAGCACCCAGCCCGGCTGTGCCAGGAGCGGACATCGCTCCGAAGGCACAGAATCCTGCCAGGAGTGGGGAGCGGGTGGTGGCACGTGGGTCCCCACCACATTGTCTCCGTGTGTTGGGGCAGGGGGTCGGTCCCATCCATCCGGTGGGTCCAGGTGTGTGTGGTTTCCCTCTCGCTGTCCCCTCTTCCTCCCTGGCTGGGAGTGTCCCCGCCCTGTGCGGGAGCTGCTGCATTTGAAAGGTCACCGAGCTTTGAAGTCGGCGGCTCCGGGCGGCAGAGGAGGGATCACACCTTGCTGGCATCTCCTGGTTCCCAGCCTGCCACCCGCACCGGCCCGTGCCGCGGGCAGATGTGCTGCCGGGGGCGGAACGGCACACGGCCTGGCCCGTGTCACCGGCCCTGTGCCGGCACCGTGTCACCGGCCCTGTGCCC
>VZRL01004035.1:440540-475208 GCA_013397895.1 Origma solitaria
GTGAGCAGGGCGGCCGCGCTCCGGTTGCCGTTCTGCGAGAGCTTTTGACCGTTTTGCAAATTTTTCTCGGTTTCCTGTTTCTTGAAAGTCGGGGCCCCCCCTGCGGGGCGGGTCCGGGAGCTTCGCCGCGAAGCGCTGCGCGACCGTCGGGGGCAGCGGCTCGGGGGGAAGAGCCCCAAAAGCGACCGGGGGTGCGGGACGGAGTGGGGGTCAGCCCCTCCCGGGGGTTCGGGACCCTGCAATGCCCCCTGCCCTGGGGCCGAGTTAGCAGCCTCCTCCGGAGAGCCCGGGGAGATTTTGGGGAGCGAAGGCAGCAGGGCTTCCTCCACCCCGAGCGGGGCTGGGAGCCCTCGGAGGCAAAGTTTGCAGAAAGTTGTGCCGGTCCGGAGCGGTCCCCAGCACCGCGCTGGAGTGATCCCCGGCACCCCGCTCCGTATGCCGTGGAACACGGAGCCCCGGCGGGGTGTCCCGGGGCTGCGGGGGCTTGGCACCCATCCAGGGCAGCATTTGGGTTGTGGCGATGGCGGTGCGGAGCTGCAGTCGCTCAATGTGAAAGTGCCCCGGCTGCACACGCGTGTCGCAGAACCAGTTACCGTGAAGAGCGAGCGGGCAGAGAAGGGGAAGAGCGAGCCGGGGTGGAAATCGGAAGCGATTCTGGTACTTTCAGCGAGTTGCTGTGGTAACTCTGCAGAATTTGGCTTTGAGGGCCAGACAATGAAACCTTTACTCATAGCAAGTTATGACGGGCGACTCATTTCGTTACCGAGCTCACGGTAACTAATGAGCCCCGGGGTGGATGGTTTTTCCCAAATGGCATTTGTCAATCAAGAGCCTGATCTGGGGTTTCTCTCTGTCAGTCCTCCTGCTGGAGGAGCAGGCACAGCCTACCCTCAAACCCACCCTGGGTTTATTTTTAGGTGAGCCTCTCAGTGCAGGGGCCACGCTGTCCCTGCCCCCTCCGTCACCCTGTGGGTGGGGGCTGCCGGCTGCTGCACCCCCACCTCACCAGGCTGAGCAGGCACAGGGGGTCTGGGGGTCTCAGTGAGCCTTTCCCCAGCCCGGGTGACACCAGGGGATGCAGTCCCCCCACTGCCACCAGGGCCCTGATGAGCTGTGGCTAATGCTGTCCCTCTGTTTGCAGGTTTACGGTGCTCGCAGGTTGCTGAATCCTGCCTCAACGGGGGCAAGTGTGAAACTTTTCCCAACGGGACGGAGGTGTGCCAGTAAGTATGGAGCAGCCAGAGGATTTTCATCTCCCCCGACCAAAGTTATTGACATTCATGTTGACTTTGCTTTGAAGGCTCTGGATTTAATAGGGCAAGATGCGTTTTCTTTCCTTGAGTGGCAAGAATAACCTGCTTGTGTAGGAGTCACCGCGAGTTTGGCAGGATCGGGCTTTGTTCCTGGCTGGGTGGAAAAACATGGGCAAAGGGCCATGTTTTGCTGGTGTTAGCCTATGCAGACTGTCCTGCTGATGGAGCAGGAGGTAGGGCCAGCCCGCAGCGCTCCTTGGACCGTCAGGCAGGGAGGGAGGCTGTCTGTCTGTCTGTCTTCCAGCTACTCCCTCCTGGCCCTGAAGCGTTGCCTTTCAGTCCTTTGCACGCTGGCAGGTTGTGGGCTGACCAGTACATCCCCAATAAACACTCCAGAGAGGTTCCATCATACGGCTCTGGCTGCTGGAGCTGCCCCAGTGGTGTCTGTGGGCTCACGAGGCATCTCCAGGAGAGCAGGGCACCTCCTCCTGCAGCCCTGCCGGTGCTGGTGCCAGGCTGTGGTCTAGCCTGGCGTTCCTGGTGGGACCTGGCACCCAGGCTGGCGCTTTCTCCAAGCTGATTGTGGGGAAACGGATGTGTAAAGCGTTGGGACTCTTTGAAGGACCAACCGACCCACCGCAGCGATGGCCGATTCACTCCAGGCTCCCAGGGAACAATAACCAAGAGAAATGAATAAGACTCCAGCTCCCTTTTTAAAACTATTCCATAAAAGAAATGTGAATGGGCAAGGCTCTGTTTTCCGGCCAGATTTCCCCTCTGCCTGTTGAACATGGCCCGAGCTGAGAGCAGGCGGGGAGACGTTCCCACCCACCCCAAATTTCCAAATAGGAAGTCCTCGGCGGAGGAACCTGAAGGCATTTCCAATCCCAACCTGTTGAATGGCAGTTTCCCTTGACAATGTGTGTTGCTTTTTTGCAAATCCGCCTGGGTGCCGTTACTCTGCCCAGTAGCCGGGCACCTCCCGCCCCCTTCTCCAAGCTGAGCCCCCCAACCCTTTGGTGCAAATAAATCAGCAAATCAATCAGGCACATGAGCAATTTAATGGACAAAGGCTGGGTCCCTTTGTGAGGCACTAATGAATGCACGCCACTTTTTTTTGCACAGAAGCCCTTACCAACGCTTGACGCTCTAAATCTTGTTTTCTTTCATTCAAAGAGCGACAGCTGGGATTCGGTCGAAATTCGGCAGCTATTGTTAAGGGAGGCAGATTAATGCTGTGTGACTAATCATGTATGGCTTCCCAGAATGCCCAACCCTCCACCCCCTCCCCAACCTTACACCCCTCCTTTTCCTTGTGGTCATTCTTTCCTTTTTTTTCTTAAGTCTCTGCAACTCCTGATTTACATTTCATGTGCAGATGGTGATGGAATCTAATTAGATCTGATGTGTGCGAGCTCTATTTGGAGAAGCCTCCAAAGTGGGCTTGGGGTGGGATTTTTTTTTTTAAGAGAAAAAGTTAACTTTGAAGAACTTCTCGGTTGCTGGCTGTGAGTAACCACCTCTCTCTTGGCTGCAAATGCTTCGTGAGCGTGTGTGAGTTATTTTGCAGGAGAACAAGGTGTGTGTGCTCTTGGGTGTGTTAAAGCTCTTGTCCCGTGCAGGGCGATGGGCATAGATATTGGAGGCACAGCCAGACTGAAGGAGGTGCAACTTCCCAAGTTATCTGATAGCAACTCGCAAAATCCTGGTTTTTCACTTTGTTTGAATATCTCTTGACGAGGAGTTTTGCTTCCAAGCTTCTTAAACAAAGCAGAGCCAAGAGCACAAGATACCAGACGCAGAAAAGCTTGGCACTGCCCTTTGGCGCCTGCGTGAAATGCACCATTTTGGCTGCTGGCCACATCTCTGCTCGGCCTGGCACTTAACAAAGTTTGGCCATAAAGCCCCTTTGTGCTGCCCCCACAAATCCAATTAGAAAGTGGAGTGAAATAAATAGCGTACGAGGGGGATGCTGCTCCGGAGGACGAGTGTCCCGGCGCTTGTGGCGGGAGGGAGCTCGTTGGGTTACGTGGAGCCGCCTCTGATAACTCCAACCCCGGGTTATCAGCCCTGTTACGGAAAGGGAATCGCCGGTGCGAGACCAGGAGCTTTCTCCGCCTTTTATTATTTGACAGGGATAGTTTGTAGAGCTCCAGGTGCCTTATCGTGCTTGCGCCTTTGCCAGGCCGCGCGGGGCACGCAGGGCTTTAATTGAATGGAGGGGACCGAGCATTGGATTGGAGGGCTTGCGGCAGAAGCGCCCTAATTAAGGTCCTTCGGAGCTGCTTTCCATCTTGGCAGGGTTATCCGGGTCTTTCAGCACAGGAAGAGTGGCAGCACAGTTTTGTGTGTCTTGCACAGACCCCAGCTGAAGGCGCTGGGTGTTTCTGTCCCAGAGCTGGAGCTTTAAAAGGTCCAGCGTGGAGCTGGTGGCTGCTGCGGGGCTTGGCCTGAGGTTCCATGGTGCTGGGGAGCTGTGGCATTCCAGAAAAGGCGCTCGCCTTGGACTAAGGCATTTTCCCAGACTAAATGAGAAGGTTTTTCCAAGAGGTCGTTTTGACTTCTAGTGATAGCTCCTAATTAGACTGTTGGATAACTCTAGTTTTGACTGGCATCCCTGCAAATGAGTCGGGCTGATTTTAGCTCCCTGTGCCATGTGACATTTATTCCCAGGACCTCCCTTGCTCCGCTAGTTAAAAGCAGATGGCATTGAAAGAGGGCTGAGTTTCCAGCCCTGCTCCACCAGCCTCTCACCATTAAAGCCAGAGGAGCTGTGCCTGGGTTCTCCTCTTGCTCAGAGAAGCCAAAGGCATGGCAGAGGGAAAGAATAAGTTAAATTAATCACTGGGCTTGTGCTGAAAAGGGGGAAAAGTCGGTTTGCTAAAGTACTTCCTCTGTTTATGAATCAGCGCGGCGCTGTCATTCAGCCAGGGCAAATGGCTCCTGAGCTGGTGCCCGGTGCCACCACCAGCTTCCACGGGCAGCGGGCCAGAAACACGGGAAGAAACATTCTGAGGGGGATCGTAGTGGGAAGAGGTGATTATTTTAGCTCAAAACTCTTTCAGGAGACAACCAGGAAGGCAGAGGAGTGATGTGAGCCCGTGAGTTTCTGTGCCCTTCAAGTTTTTCAACTGCTCAGTCATTGTTATCTCATTGTAAAGGGCGGAAGTTTCCTTTTGGTTTGGTTTTTCTCATGTGCTTTAACCCAACGTTATTTCCATGAAATAATAACAAAGAAAAAATGCAGTCTCGGTGCTGGAGAGGAAGAGGGTGGAGTGTTGAACAATCAACCAGAGGAAGCTCTTAAAGAAGTAGACAAGCAGTGATTCAGCCATGTTGAGAACTCTTGATGGCTCTTTCGAGTCTGATCTCATTCTCGGAAAGAACAAGGTGGAAATGGGTAAGAGGGGAGATTAAAAATACAGAAGTGTCACCTGTTGCGGATTCCAGTGGAAGAGAAACAGAAGCGCAGCTGGTCAGGTCACTGTAACAGCAGTGGGGGTTTTAGCTCTTGTCTAGAAGAATCTGTTTGTATCTGCTCTCTGCAAGGTGTCATGATGATTATCAGTTGTCTCAGGCGGTCCCACTCGCTTCTGCTCTCTGGCCTTGGGATTTTTTGCTTGGGCTGAGGTTTTTTGCTTGGTTGTTCTCATGGCTTGGGTGCCTGTGGTGGCCAGAGGGTTGTCCTGTGTGACCAGCCTGGGACATGTTTGAGAGGAGATTTCTCTGTAGGTCCCTCAGCAGCACCCACGGCACAGAGATGAGCAGGAGAGATGGAGTGATGCCGAGGGGATCAGGAGCTCACAGGGTCTCATCACCTGAGATTAGTGGGGCTATTCCCTGCCAGGCACTCGAAGCTGTGTAATCACAGAATGGTTTGGCTCGGAAAGGACCTCTAAAGGCCATCTGCAATGAGCGGGGGCATCTTCAGTTTCCATGGTGTGAAGCAGCGCATGAGGCTCTGCTCCCTGCAACTGGAGGTCACTCCCTTCGTGGTATTTGGTTTATTTTATTCCACCAAAATCTCTTCCATCTCAACACCTGACTCTCTGTCTTCCTACCTGCTGGCAGCCACGGCACGTCCATTTGTTCCAGCTGATACCTCACACCTGGCCTCACCTCCCAGGCTGTTATGGTTTATTGTATGTAGCACGAGGGTGACACGTATAAGTCACTGCAAGACCAGGTTATTCACCAATTAAGGGCTCGGACAACATAATCAGGAGGCAGTTAGCAAGTTTTAAAATAACATTGTTTGGAAATTAACCTGCTTCTTCCAGGCCTGGAGGTGTGGTGGCCCTCATTTCGCTCGTGTTGCTTGGTGTCCCAAGTGGTAGCGGCGTGTGTACATGAGTGGAATGTGAAATTTATAGAGCATCGGCGTGTTTAACGAGGGAGTAGCCTCGGGGTGCACTTAGGGAGAGCTGGTGAGCTCTGGATCTGGATGGAGACTTCTCTGTGGTTAACATGCTGCCAGGTGAAGGTTTTGCACCATGTGTTGGGGCTGCAGGGTGGAAGAGCCTCTGGGATATAATTTAAACCCCCCTGGGAAAGCAAACCTGTCGTGGGGTCTTGGTAGAGCTCTGCCTTCTTCCCCATGGCCAAAAAGGTGTTCAGGGTTCCCTGCTCCACTGAGGGCTCTGTCCAGCCATCCTTGGGCACTTGCCAGGCTCCTGCTGCTGCCTGGGATGGGGCAGCACCGAGGGGCTGCTCCCTCACCACTCCCCAGGCTGGGCTGCTCCTGCAGCTCTTTGCTTTGTGTTCAGGGTTAGCAAGACTGGCAGTGTGGGGAAGTGATGGTTTGGGGTGGTTCCAGTTTCTTCCCAAACGGTGTTTTCATCTCATTACACGCCCGTGGCGCAGGGTGCTGAGCCCCATGCCTGAAGGTGCTGCATCCACCCATCCCAGCAGCTGTGCCCAAACCCCACCAGTCCCTGACGCTGCCTTGCTGCATGGAGCCCTCATGAGCCTGGATTTGCTGCAGCCAGAGCTCTGATAAGCACAGAAACGCTGCTCTGGTGTCAAGGGGGAGCGTTGCATTTTTGGTTCTTGGGTGTCTGAGTGTGGAGGCACCCAGGAGCAGAGAGGTGTGAGGGTCAGGCCCTGCTGTCTGGACTTTGCTCTCGTGTGTGGTGTTGGGAAGCCTTTCATCCCACGTGCCTGCCTGCAGAGCCCCAGGACAGTCAGAGATGCCCCAGTGTTTAACATTTGGGTCTTGCTGGTAGAGCAGCTCAGTGCTGCTTCCAGTGGAACATCTGGCCAGGTGTGATGGTGCCTGTTCACACCTGTACAGCCACATCTGGACTCTGCCTTTAGTGCATGTCTGCGGGGTCAGGTCCTTTCCTGTCACCTCCTCGTGCTGGCAGGTGCCCTGCAGGGAAGGGTCTGTGGCACAGGACAGTGTTGGGGTGTCCACATATCTCAATTTGCTGTTGGTTAATTGGGTGATCATGGAATTGAGGAAAAGTTTAGGTTGAAAGGGACCTTAAAGATCATCTTGTTCTAACCTCTGCCATGGGCAGGGACACCTTCCATGAGACCAGATTGCTCCAAACCCTGTCCAGCCAGGCCCTGAACACTTCCAGGGATGGGAACCGCAGCTTCTCTGGGCAGCCTGATGATGCTGGAGGTTCCCATTGGTAAATGCAGTGCTTGCTGCAAGACATGCAGGAATAAAACCTGTGTGAGGCGTTGGGGACGGGGATGAGATGTTTGGCTGAGTCATATGGGGAGCTCTGCCCCAAAAAAGAGTATTTTCAATTGGAAGGAACCTACAGTGATCATGGAGTCTTGACTGATGGGGCAGGACTCATGCCCAGCACCTCACTGCTGCAGGATTCAGGCGGTGCTTGAAGCCAGCCGTGCTCAAAATCAGTTCTGTTGGGAATCATAGAATGCCAAAATATCCTGAGCTGGAAAGGACCCACAAGGATGGTTGAGTCCAACTCCTGGCCCTGCACAGACCAAGCCCAAAATCCCAGCGTGTGCCATGGGAGCAGGGTTCTGGTGAGAAGCGAGTTCGGGGTGTGCCTCCCTCGCACAGCAGTAATTAATGTCTGCTTTAAGCTCTCACCCATCACGTCCTCCCCTTCCCCCCATGGCAGCCTGGAGTTAATATTGGAAAAGCCAGTTAAACAGTTAATGTTTAGGCCATGGTTATTAGGCTCTTGCACATTTCCAGCAAAGGGAGCCGAGTTGCATTTTAATGGGAAACTTTCATGCTCAGTCAAGTTGCAAAAATTTATTTGCGCCGAAGTCATTTTCTTTTAACAAGTTTTCACCCTAATTCCCTTCCCCAAAACCTGAATTTAATGGTATTTATATGGGAAATGGATTTATTAAGTTTTAATGATGCTATAACGTTGCCCTTATTTAATAGAAGGGGCACCCTGCAGGCAAGTGGCCTGGTGGTGGTGGGCTGGGAGGGCTGGGGGGCACCCAGGGATGGGGGAGCCTGGTGCTTTGGGCTTGATTTAAAGTCACCATGGCAGAGAGTGGCAGTGCCAGGTTTGCTTCTGCCCTCTGAGCTCTGCGTGTTCAGTCCTCTGCTGTTGCCAGGACCGAGCGTGGCATCCTGCTGCTGATTCCTCCTCATCCTCCTGTGGCTCCTGACACTGCCTGTGCCTGTCACACCTGTCCCCAAGAGGAGCTTGGAGAAGAGCCTTTGGCACTGTGGCTCGTGGCTTTGTCAGCTGCTCTGTCCCATGTCGGTGGGGTGACAGGGACCCCAAGGGCCACAAGCTCCCTGCTGGCATCGCTGCCTGGGGATTGAGCGTTCGTGAGTGTCCAGTGGTTTATTTTAAGGAATTTTCTGCTGTCAATGCGCAGCCGTGGAGGAGAGCATGTCCCGAGCACTCCCACTGGAGCATCCCTGCTTGGGGGGATCAGGAGGAGACCCTCCCAAAGGCACTGTGGGTGGATAACCCACGGGATGGCTCCTCTGGAGCAGGTGGAGGAATGTGGCTGTCCGGAGGGATGCGCAGCTTTGGGGCGGGCTGGGAGAGTGACCCCGCGGGGGAGCAGCCCGCGAGGAGGGGGGCCTGTCCCCGGCCCCCAGCCCCTATTAAAATGTTAGACACAGACCTCCAAGTCAAAAGGCAGGGCGACAGACGGCCCTTTCACAGGGCCTGCTGCTCCCCACAAAAGGGGGGTTTCCAGGGGAGGGGGGCAGGAATGCGGGCTGCGGCCGGAGGGCAGCGCCGCCAGCATTGTCCCTGCTCCCTCGGCGAGGGCGTCATGTTGACACAGGGATTTCTGCCGGCAAAAGGTGTCGGAGGCAGAGGCTTCCCTCACTCTCTCGCCGTTTCCTTGGTTAAACTGGGCAGCAACAGAAATCCCGGGATACAGATCCCGGGAGCTGATACCCGTCTGCTCTCGGGTGTTCCACATCCCTCGGCACGCGGTTTCCAAGTGGGCAAGAGTTTTGTTGTTAATGACTATTTTTGGGAGCTTAGCTTGCAAAGGGAAACCAGCAACAGTGAGGTTGAGGGGAGCTGGATCCATCCCTGTCTGGCCATTGCCACATTTGCCCATTCCCCATCTCTCCCAAATATCCCCGGCAGGAATTGCTCTGGCTTTCGGTTGGCTTTGTGCCACAGGGGCACCCGTGTGCTCTGCAAAACCCCCCTCTCCTCCTTGTTTATAAATATCAGGGCTAAATTTAGCTTGTTTAAACTTTCGGTGGCTGTTCAGATCCTAATCGTAGGTTTTATGTTCGGGATTAGACGAGTGGGATGGTGGGGTCACGAGTGGGAGTTTTCCATATTTGGCTCTGGGGCAGAGCGGTGTTTAGCCAAAACTTGGTTTGAGGGGGAAAGGGGAAAAAAGAAAGAGTCCATCATCACTTAGTGAGATGGTGACACTGGGGCTGTGTGTGTGCTAGAGCTCTGAGACTGTGGTAGAGTGAATTCAACCTGCTTGGGCAGCAAGTGCTGGGTCCAGAGTGGGGGGAAAACAGATATTTACCCCAAAAGGGGTGGGGAGCAAAGAGTGACCACAGGCACCAGCAATGCTGGGCTGCCTGTGGAGGTAGAAATTCCTCATCTCCCCAAATTCTGATTTTTTCCTCTGCTGGCTTGAAGAATAAAACATTATTAAGGGGGAAAAGTTTACAAATGAGGGATCAGAGCAGGGAGCAGCTGCAGGGAGTGCTCTCAGATGCCTCAGGTGCCATTCGAGTGTCTGATGGGCACTGTGGGTGCTCGTTGGGGTGCCTGCCCCAGGAAAGTCACATCAGATGGGTGGTGGGACCGTGTGCCAGCCTCAGCCCAGGCTGTGTTCCCTGGGGATCCTCTGCTGGAAGCACATCCTTCATGGTCACCCCATAAATGTGCTCCTGCAGGAGCAGGGGCTGGGATGAGCGGAGTGAGCCGTGCTCCCGCAAACAATGGGGCCGTGCAGCTTTACACCGGCAGAGGATATAAAAAACATCGACCGGGGAAAACAAATATTTCATAGCAGCCATTGTTGAGGGTGGGAATGAGGCAAGTTTTGTCTTGGGCTCTTCCTTCGACATCTTTCATGTTTATTGTGAATGAAGCTCCATTGAAAGGCAGCTCCTTCCCAGGTAGCCAGCTACCACCCGTGAATAGCCTGGCCACTCTGCTTAGTAATGGGATTATATTGTTTTTCATTACAATGGGAACTTTGATTCCCAAACTGTCCTGACTAATGTCTGCTTAAGAAACAAAGCTTTTTATTTTTTTTTTTCTTCATAGGAGGAACAGGGCTCTGGCATGTTTTCCCCCACTCCTGTCCACGAGTATATCCAGCTTTGGGAATTCCTTTAGTTTCTCTCCAGATGAAAGTCTGGATCTTAAAATCTCAATTAGATGACTTGGGCTAGGTCAAAAATGAAATGGAACAAGAAAAAAAAAACACATCAAAGACTTGGGATTGCAGTTTACTTTTTTAATTAAACAAGAATGGAGATCTGCTCTTGCTTTATTAACCTGATGTCACTTGGAGTAACCTGCTGCTTTGCCAACCACCTCCCTGTGTGAAACTCTGCTTTTTTCCCAGGCTGGTGTCCCAGAGTGTTTAATAAAGCAGGACCTGGATGAGACTTCTTTAAAAACCACCACTTAGGTCTCGTGCTGGGTTTTGGTACTGGGAGCTCCGTCACGGCTGCTGCAGGTTTCGGTGGGGCTGTGCCGGCGCCGGGGGAGCTTTAGGGTGCATCGCCCAGCCGGGGTGCCCCGCACGGCTGAGGGGAGCTGGGCAGCTCTGCCTTCACGCCTTGGCTCTCCTGGGAGCTGTGGTGAAGCTTTTGGTTTCTCAGCAGCCACACGTGCCAGAAAGCAGCGAGCGAAGCTGCAGGTGAGGTGTGGTGAGCCCAGCGGTGCCAGGGGGGGCTCAAGCAGCCCCCCAGCCCCTGGTTGCCAGGGCAGGGGGAGCATCCACAACCCCGCGTGCTCCAGGGAGGTCAGTGCAGCATCCAAAAGTATTCCCCATCTCCTTCTGCGGGCTCTAGGAGATCCCAGGTGAGGAGGTGGGGGCAGAGAGCAGGGTGCTGAGCTCTGATTTCCCAGCAGGATCGTTTTCCAGACCTCCCTGCTTTCCCCCGGCTCCAGAGTGTGCTCCTGTGTCCACAGGACGTTTCCAAGGCAGGAAGCCATGCTGGAGACAGCAGAATGCACCTGTTGCTCCCTGCATCATGGGTGGGATTCCTGGGGAGTCAGCGGAATAAGATGGAGTAAGAAGCAGGTCTCTCCTCTCAGGGACACGGAGACATATCCCCAAGCACTGGCCTTTTCTCTGGTCAGACTGGAGCTGGGGAGATCAGAATTCCCCGGGCTGGCGGCGCACAAACGTGTCTTACGGGGAAGGGTGTGACTTCGGGAGAAAGCTGGGGTGCTGCTCCCGGGCTGTGCCAGGCAGGGAACCACAGGCACAACTGGAAAGGTGACTCTCCTGCGAGGCTCCCTGGTGGAAAGCAGGCTCCCTGCTGCCGGGCTCTGCAGCTGCTGGGGCGAGGGAAGGTGTGGGGCAGGAGCTGTGGTTCCCGCTGTCAGCCCGAGGGTGACGGTTACCCCAAGAAGTGTGGGGACAATGGGGCGGGGCCGTGTCACCGCTCTGCACCTGGGAGCAGCCTGCAGTGGCTGTGGGCTGTGTGCAGCTAAGGGAGGCTCTCCTGTGGGTTGTTTCTCCTTCCCTCAGCTGTTGCCAGCGAACGAGTGAAATCTGAGTGTCCTGCTCACGTTTGGCCATTTGCTTCACTCCGTGGGGTCCTGACCATGCTGGCACAGCCATCCGCAGGTCACGCAGCACATTTGCTGCTGCACGGGGCTCTGGGGGTGTGATGGTCCCTCGGGGGGCCCTCTGCATCATGCCAAGGTCACAGTTGTGGTCCTGAACCTTCTCTGCGCGGGGGTGGCTCTGCCTGGGACTGAGGGGCTCATCTGAGGTGGCTGTTCTGAGCCACAGGTACCACAGAGCAGGAGCAGAGAGCAGCATCCCCCAGCCCAGCCTGTCGGGGTGGGGGCTGCTCCCCAAGGTGGGAGACCCTACACCCAGCACCAGGGACTGTCCTGATCCCGTTAGTCTCAAATACCCCCAAAATGGTGCTCAAGTGAAGACCTGAACCTGCCCTGTTCAGCTTTCCCACGCTGCTCATACCTTGGGGAAAACAACCACGGCTGTTTATGCTTCCAGCAGTTGAGGGTGAGGAAGAGGTTAGGTGATAGCAGAGCAGATAAGAGGCAGCCTGGATGTGGGGCCGGGGGCCGGGATGGGGTTCCCCGCCAGCCCTCTGTCCCCTCCTGCAGTGTGGGGCTGCCCCAGAACCTCCCATCTCATGGCATGGGCATGGGGGACAGTCCTTACACGTGCTCCACTTTACACCTGGTTTCCATTTCGCTGTTGGGTTTTTTGGTACATTTTAAGCTCAGAATGGGTTTTACCTCCAGCCCTGCTGCAGTCTCGGGGTCCCTTGGGAGGACGCGCTGGGGCCGGGCAGGAGAGCGGTGGGGTCTGTGAGCTGCAGGGTGCTGCAGGCTGAGCCCCCACATCCAGGGCATCCCCTGCACACCCTGCACGTCAGAGACACCCCGTGCCCCCCGGCTGTGCATCCCGAATTTGAACAAAGCCCCCGTACTGCCATGCGGGAGCCGAGCCGGGGCGGGCTGGGCTGCGGCAGCGCCTGGGTGTCATCTGTGCCGGCCGTGGCAGATGGCAGCTTAGCACAGAAAGGAAAACATTAGTCTTGGGTCAGAGGTCGCAGAAACATCTGCCTCGGGATGCTTTCAGTGCCCGCATTGCTGCGGAGGGACAAAACCTGTTGCTGGTGGGTTGGAGGAAAAGCCTTGCGCGCCGCGGGCGGGGACGGAGCGAACAAAGGGCTGGCAGCACCGGAGCCACACACGGGGAGCACCCAGAGCACAAACCACAGCCTGGGGGGCTGCGATGGGCACCCCAACTCTGCCAGCGCTGCCGGTGGGGCCAGGAGGTGCTGGAAGCTGTGGCAGCCCAGCAAGCAGAGGTGTGGAGCAGAGCTGAGGCAGCAGCGTGGCAGCAGAGCTTGTTGGCTCCGATACTCTCACAACTCATTCATGCTTTTGACTGTCTGATGTGCTGAGTTTTCCTGGAGTCTAGCTGGAATAGCTGCAGCGTTGGGCCACTCGTAGTAGCTCTTGAAGGATGTGCAGCAGACAAAACAAATGCACGTGGCCGTGCTGAGCAGACCCAGATTTGGCCCAGGCTCGGTGCTGGGAGCAGAGTGGGAATTTGGGGCCGCTGTTCCTGTTCCCAGGCTGTCCCCAGGGACTCGCTGTCTGACCTTGGACTAGGCCTTCTCCGTCACCCTTCACACTGGCCATGAATCATGCAGATTTATGGGCCAGCAGCGCGGTGCCGTATTAATCGTGTCCCCCCCTCACCGCAGTTTGCACTCGGATGCTCATTCCGAGGGGGAAGACACATCCCAGCCTGGTGCTGTGGGAATCCAGCTCCCAGCCTCTGCCTGACCCCCCGAAACAAAAAAAGCCACTGGGATGGCCCAGACACTCGAGGGTGTAAATCAGCGTGTTCACCCCTGTAAGGAGCACATGTGGCACTCCCGTCCGCAGGGATGGGGACCAACTGCTGTCCCCTGTCCTGCCTGCTGCTTCGGCCACAGCCTGGTGGAACCCACCCCAGAATGTAGAGTTGTGAGATTGTCTGCTGGGATGGTGCTGGGAGAGGGAGCACTGCGTGTTGGAGCAGGGCTTGGCCATCACTGGGATCGAGATCGGGATGGGGATGCCGTCACCCTCCATCACCAGCTAAAATGGAGCATTCGATGCCTCCTCAGCACGTTAATGACTCAACGGAAACAGTGAGGGAGACACACCGGTATTTTTAGCCATTCCTGCCTGGTTTGGGAGCACGGTGCACGTCACGCCTGGAGCTGGGAGTGTGACCACACCGGGGCTTTCACAGAGGCTCCTCAGGACCCCGGGCGGCTTGGCCACATTTCACCACCTCAAAGCCGCTTTCTAATGGCCCTCCCCAGCTGTTTTGATCCTGCAGCACCCGCCCTGTCCTCTGCCAACACATATATCTGTAATTAAAGCCGAGCTTTAATGTCTCCTATGCTAATTTCCATGAGCTGCTTGGGGTTTGGTTTGGGTAGCCCTCGCTTGGGAAATGCCGAAGGGAAAAACCACAGGGTGATCTTCACCTGGCTGAGCCCGCGGGGATGTCGCATCCTCCACGTCTGCTCACCTGGAATCCCTGACACCACCACGTTTTTTACAGAAAATATAGCTCAGCTCCCTGGGCTGAGCTTTAGGAGAGGTTTTTAGTCCCTGGAGAAATAGGTAGATGCACGGTGAGGTTGTAGCACGGCTGGGAGTTGAACTTTGCTCTGCTGAATCCAGCCTTTCCAGACCTGGAAAAGTAGAAAAATAACTACAGCTTGGATTGCCCTGGTTCTTCACCTGGTTTTTGATCTCTTGCTTTGCATGCGAGACTTGTCTCCAGGCTCTCCTCTGCAGCCAGGACTCCCTAAAGCTGCTGAGGTCGTGGGGCTTTGAAATGCAGCTCCAGTCTCTGTGAGTGAACTCCGGCACCTGAGAGGGGAGGGAATGGTGAAATTTGTCCCGTGGCTTCAACCACAGCCAGCAATGTGCTCCTCCCTGCTTGTCTCAGATTTGCTGTTTCACACTGGGCAGGGATAGCCTCGTTCTGTGCAGAAGCATCTCCAGAAGATGCAGGAGCTGTGTAGAAGCTGCCAGGTGTGAGGGAGGAGGATGTCCTGGCCATGTGCCCATCCTGACCCTTCCAGGCTGGACCATTCCCTGCCGTCTCCTCGCTTCTGGAGCTGATTGTGGACATAAATCAGCTCTTAACACAAGCAAATAGAAATCAATTTTAAAATAGGCTACCAGCTCCATGAAACTTGAGGGGTTTCCTGAAGCACAAGCCTGGAAAGGACCTGAGCAGCCCAGCCAGGCGTGAGGCAGCCCCCAACCTGGGCAGTGCCCGTGACCCCAACCCTCCCTGTGCCTTCAGGCAGGGCCTTCCCTGTCCCTCAGGACTCTTCTTCCAATCACTAATTAACCTCCTGGCTAATAACCATGCCCAGATTCGGGCTGGGCTTTGCTTTGGTTTCCCATCCGTGTGCTCAAACCCCCACTTGCCTGCGCTGGAATTGGAAACGATCCGAAAACTAATTGGGCAGCAGGCTGTCGGGCAGGAACCCCAATTCCAGAGAGCCCTGCTGGCCCTTGCTTTGACCTGGGATGCCGAGCATCCCCTCCTGGTCCCGGAGCATCACCCACGGTGGCACCACCGAGCCGGGGCAGCTCCCACCGCGCTCAGCGCTTCCCGCGCTGCCACCGCAGCTCTTTGTCCAGCGTCATTTTTTTTCCTTTCCTTACTCCTATTCTTTTTTTTTTTTCCCTTTCCGCCTTTCCCTCCCATCCGAGCCTCCCGTGACGCTCCCCTGCCCGCCAGCCGCCGCGGCGAGAGCGCGGGGGGATTGTTTTAAGAAAAAAAGCGTGTGCGGTGCGCGGAGGCGGGGGGCGCACGGGGTTTTTTGGGTTTTTTTTGCCAGATGACTGCACAGCCCGCGGCGTGCCTGTGCTCTGCGCCTGTCCCCGCGCCTGTGCCTGTGCCCGGCCCCGCACAAAGAGCCCTTCTCCGAGCTCCGCATTCCCCCGCGCAGCCACCCAGAAGCGCCCGGGGCTCGGAGCCGCCGGCGAGCCGGGCACCGTCCGCGGGCGCCGGCAGCTGCTCTGCCTCATTAGGATGCACACCTGCTCCCCGCCGCCCTTTGTGTGCCGAGCAGATGCCCTGATTTATTATTATACACATTTTCTTTTTCATTTGGCCTGGATAATGCCGTCTCATTAACTCAAAATGTCTCCGAATCCTGACAAATTCTCACACAATCCCCAACAATGAAATCAGAATTGGGTTAAAAAAAAAAAAAAAAAAAAGAAAAAAAAAAAAGTAGGGGAAGAAGAGGAGAGGGGGAGCAGGGCTGAAATGTGTTCTTGCCGCCGGCATGGCGCGGCAAAGAGCGGTGGCTCCGGGCTGGGGCGGCTGAGGGTGGGGCTTGCTGGTTGTACTTCACTGGAGGAGCCCCACGGGCTTGTTTTGGGGCTTGCGGGTGAATCCCATGCTCTGCAGTATTCCCTGGGAGCCCCCCTGGTCCCCCCCTTGCCACAGGACTGTTGGAGGCCATGCGTGAGGCTCAGGAATGCAGCATCCCACCGGATCTGATGGCAACAGGTGACAATGTGGTGCCCTGAGCCCCACCTGCCACAGCACCGTGGGGACCACAGTCCCACTGTGCCCTGGTGCCATTGCCTTCCCCACCCGTCACCTCCAGCTGGGGTTGCCTTATCCCGAGCCCCTGGCTGTGCAGGATCCCAGATCTGGTTTTGCTCTCAAGGTCTGATAGAAGCCCATGAGCTGAGCATGGTGTGCCCTGTCCTGTCGTGGTGGCACTGCCCTCATGGTGTGGGACAGCAGTGTGCCAGCACCATCTCACTCCTCCCATGCCCTACTCACTGTGGCTGCTTGGCACAGCCCAGCCAGAACAGAACATCCCCTTTGGAAGAATCGTGATGTGAGCAGAGCTGGTTGGGGACAAAACCTGTGGTGGCATCGCATGGTGCAAACATGACACAAGAGATGCCACGCGGGAGGGTTTGTGCCTCCTCCCTGGGACCTTCTGGTGCCAGGTGCATAGCTTTGCTCTGTCCTCCCTTTCCCAGGGGGAGCCTTCCCTGCTCTGCAGGGTCTTGCCAGCCACACATCCTGCCCAGGCCCACCAGGATGGCTGGTGGGATTTGCCCTCGGGCCATGTCCCTGTTGCCAGCGCCAGTCCTGCTCCAGCCCAGGTGGCCAACGCTGGCAGATGGTGAAGCCGGTGATGACATCGGGGGTTCTTTTCTCAAAGCCCCCACACAGAGGGGATGCAGCAGCCGGGGCCACTAACCCTCCTCGTGCAGCGTTTGGCTTTGGGGAAGCACTCAGCTGACTGCGAGGAGCAGGAACGTGTCCCACCTGTTGCCAGCCAATGCTGAGCCCCTGCTTAATTGTGTTTGAGTGATTTAGGATGGAGGGAGGATAAAAATAGCCCTGGTGAAGTGGAGACCCGGGTGTGGGCAGGGCCCAGGGCTGTCCCCATGAATGTGGTGTGGGTGTGAGGATGCTCCTCTTGCCTCCACCATGCGTCCCTTGTGCCTCAATTTCCTCTTCAGTGAGGAGGGGAGGCAGAAGGATCTCCCTACGATGAGGCACAGGATGTCAGCGCCGCAGCTGCAGTTGTGCAAGTCAGCACAGGCCCCTCCGTGGGGGAAGACTTTGTTCCCAGCACCTCTTTCATCCTCCCAGCCCGGAGCAGCCAGGGCAGAGCCTGGCGCTGCCAAACCTGACGTGCTGGGATGCAGGGTTGGGCCGGTCCCCAGGGCACCCGGTGTCCCCCAGCCGCTCGGGGCCATCCCACTGACAGCTCTCTCGCCCCTGCCAGGTGTAGCGGTGCCTACGTGGGCGAGCGGTGCCAGCTGCCCAACCCGTGCCTGAGCTCCCCCTGCAAGAACGCCGGCACCTGCACGGCGGTGGTGCGCGGCAGCACCGTGGATTACACCTGCGCCTGCCGCCTGGGCTTCACCGACGAGCTGTGCCTCACGCCCCGCGACAACGTGTGCCTCAGCAACCCCTGCCGCAACGGCGGCACCTGCGACCTGCTGACGCTCAGCGAGTACAAGTGCCGCTGCCCGCCCGGCTGGTCAGGTGAGGGCTGGCACCTGGGGACACGGCCGGGGCAGGAGGGACGGCCTGCGATGGGGGTTGCCCCTGGAAAAGTCCCGTAGGTGGAGAGTTGTCTCTGATTTTGGCTTCAGAGAGGTGGGGAGGGTGGTCTTCAAACCCAAGCTGGGGTTTGGGTGGGTCCCAGCTGGGGGAACTGTGACCCTCCTGCACAGTGTGGTTTGAGGTGGGGGGAATTGGTCACAACCAGTCCCAAACGCAGCTCTGCACCGCGGTGTGGATCGCTGCCACCGAGAGCCGAGCTGCTGTTTGCAGCCTCACCCTCCCTCCCTGCCCTCCCCAGGCAAAACCTGCCAGCAGGCCGACCCCTGCGCCTCCAACCCGTGCGCCAACGGGGGCCAGTGCGTGCCCTTCGAAGCGCACTACGTCTGCCGCTGCACCGCCGGCTTCCACGGCGCCAACTGCAAGCAGGACGTCAACGAGTGCAACATCTCCCCGCCCGTCTGCAAGAACGGCGGCAGCTGCACCAACGAGGTGGGCACCTACCAGTGCTCCTGCAAGCCGGCCTACACCGGGCAGAACTGCGAGCACCTCTACGTGCCCTGCAACCCCTCGCCCTGCCAGAACGGGGGCACCTGCCGACAGATTGGGGACACCACCTACGACTGCACCTGCCTGCCAGGTAGGGAGGAAAAGGGGCTGGGGAGCCTCTTGCAGCATCTTTGTCCGCCCTCGATGGGTAGTGCCCAAATTTCCTGCAGGTTGTGACTCTGGGAGGGGCAAAACCCTCTGGCTGTGGGCTCGTTGTGCCTTTTGGGAGGATGTCAGGCAGCGATGCCCGAGGAGGAGAGTTCATCTAGGGGCTTTATATACTCGGTGCTTCACCAGAATAGCTCTTCCAAAACAACTGTTTGAGCAGAGGCCCCTGTGCGGATGCTCATATTCCACAATAAGAGTGCCTTTTTCCGCTTTAGCTTAATCCACTTCCAGAATGGAATAATTAGCCTGGAATAGCTATTTTGGAAAGTTTCCGAGTGCGAATGGAGCTGGGGAAGGAAGACCCTCTCTGTGCTCGCTGCTGCTCCCTCCGGCGAGCACTGGAGCAGCCCAGCAGGATTTACAGCCTCTGGCACGGAGGGATCTTGTGGAGGGGCCTGGTGGGGGCTGTCCTGGGAGTTCAGCACCCTGGAAGGCATCTTGGCACCCTGGAAAGGAGCTTGGCACCCTGCAAACCCTAGACAAGAGCAGCAGCTTTGAAAGGGCTCCCTGACCCCTGCAAGCCCTTTCACTTCTGCCCTTGGAGAGCGGAGCTGCAGCGCGGTCAGGGCAGGGAGCGGAAGGGACCGAGCAGCCCCACGCTCCCCCCGTCTCTGAGTCAGCTGGAGAAATGAAACTGGAGTTTCAGCCCAGAGCCACGCTCAGACCAGGCTGTGTTTGAGGGACGAGTGCTGTTTCTCACCCGAGCCAGCCACACTGGCCAGCTGTGGCAGATGTGGAGGGGATGCACCCTCCCTCACCCTAGGAAGGAAGCTGTGGGCAGCACTGTGCTGCCTGAAGAGCCTCTTGTGGGATTGGTTTGATCCTCTGGTCACCCATAGCCCAGCAGTGGCCAGAGCAGGACAAAGCTGCTCTGCTCTGCACCCTGGGCAGGGCTTGGCACTGCCACAGGGAGCTCCAGCCTCCCTCCCTGCAGCTCCTGCCCCATCTCCGCTGGGTACCTGGCACCAGGGTGGGGATGGGGTCTCCCAGATGGCACAGACACCCACATCCTCTGTGGGGGAAGATAAGATCTCTGCAAGCAGTGTGGGGATTTTGTCTGGATCTCTGACACAGGTTTGGAGGTTCCATGCCCTTCCCAAAGCTTTTGGCTGCAGCAACTCAGGAATCTCATTAACCACCCAGAACAGACAGGGCCCTGCAGGATCTCCTGCTTCACCTCCACCCCTGCTCACCCAGGCTGGAGCAAAGCTCCTGTCCTTAGGGACGGTGAGGTGTGAGGCTGACTGGGCAAGCAGTGCCAGGAAGGAAGCCTTTCCTTCCAGGATGAGCTGCCGGGAGCAATGCTCCGTTGGAGCAGCTCGGAGCCCTGTCCCTGCCGTGGGGACGGGCAGGTAGAGGTGGCAGCAGGAGCTCTGCTGGCCCCGCCCTGCCTTTCTGCTGACGAGGCACTTTCCCTGAGCGTCGGGCATGGCAGGGTGAGGCATGGCCCTGGGGGAGATCCTTGCTCCCGGCAGGATCGGCACTGTCACGCCCAGCTGCGGCTCCATGGGCTGCTTCCAGGAGATTTGCATCCTGCAGGAGCTGGTTCACCTCCCGTGGGGTGGCACAGCCCCTGCTCAGGGGGTCCCTGAGCACCTCCTCCATCCCACACGATGCTGTGGCAGAGGCAGGAGGGATGGGGGACTGTTCCTCTTGATAAGGGGGTGATTGATAGGCTGGTATGTGGCACAGCAAACCTGGAACAATGTCCCCTTTTCATTCCCGGAGAGGCCTGGCCGTACCGGGTTTCGTCAAGTTAAACTAATCTTGGCTGTTTTATCGTGCCATCGCTGTAGAATGTAACCCTGAGTTTAAAGTAATTGCCGTACTAATTACTCGTTTGGATGGTTCAAAATGAGTTAATCCTGGTATCTAGGACATTGCTAGTTATTGCTGCTCAGGCTCAGCCCAGCTGCTTAAAAATGAGGTGCAAATCAATGTTATCTGCTCTGGACTCCCAGCAATCATAAAAAGCTGTGGCTGCTCCCCATGTAATGGGACTGGGGAGAGGAAAACATGGAGAGAGCGAAGGGAAAGGTCCCAGCTGGGCCAGGGTCTGGGGTCCCACAGAGGATGAGCCTGGGCACCCATTCTTTACCTGTGGAAGTGACTTTTTGAGCTGCCTGTGCAGTGAAGACTCCAGTCTGAACCTGCAGAGTGCCCTGGGGAGTTTTGGGGAGCTGGAGATGGACACTGGCACTGT
Source organism: Origma solitaria (assembly GCA_013397895.1). Taxonomy (NCBI): domain Eukaryota; kingdom Metazoa; phylum Chordata; class Aves; order Passeriformes; family Acanthizidae; genus Origma; species Origma solitaria. Next base: position 460,956 of record VZRL01004035.1, read on the forward strand.
GGGCTGGCACTGCCATCCCAAGCCCCAAGCAGCTGGATCAGCTTTGGGAGTCGTACAGTAAATGCAGCTTTTAACACAAATGTCAGTCAGAGGTGGCTTGGCAGATGTCCTGAGAAGGGCCTGGCTGCTTTTTTCCTGCTGAAGAGGCCGGGGGTGGCAGGGTTTCCATGCTATCAGCTGGAGGAGATAGCAAACTCAAGCAGGAGGTGGGCTGGGGTGAGCCCAGCGCCGTGTGGGGCGGTGGCTCACCCTGGCAGGGATTTGGATCCCCCTCGGGGGCAAGCGCTGCTGCTGAGGCTCTTTACAAGTGAAATTGAAAGCTGGTGATTCAGCACTGGATGCCACAAGCCTTTGTGGGAGCAGCCCTGCCTCATTCCGGCTTGTGTGGAGTCAGATCCACCACTGCTCGGGGCAAGTGTCTCCAGAGCTGGAGGCTCTGGCACCAGGGACACCCTGCCCAGAGCAGAGGGAGCTGCTGCCCGCCAGGCTCCAGCAGAGGCGGAACAGGGGTGAAGATGAAACCAGAGAGCCTCCTCAAACCAGGCTGGGAGCACCTGGCACATGCTCTGCGCCTGATAATGAACAGCCTGCTGGTGGTGGGGGTGGCGAGGGACAAGGGGGTGGCACAGCCAGGGGGTGAGTTGGCATCACGGCAGATATCTCCTCTGTGCAGGGTTCACAGGTCAGAACTGTGAGGAGAACATCAACGACTGTCCAGGCAACAACTGCAAGAACGGGGGCACCTGCGTGGATGGCGTCAACACCTACAACTGCCAGTGCCCACCTGAGTGGACAGGTAATGCTGGGAATGAGGCTGGCACAGGGCTGGGCTGGGTTGGATCCTGTCCGGGGGCTTGTCAGGCACAGCGTGGGCAGAGCTGTCCTGCTTCACGTCGGGAGTGGGTCTGCGGCAGCTTCACGCGGTGCCCTGTCCCCTGGCAGGTCAGTACTGCACCGAGGACGTGGACGAGTGCCAGCTGATGCCCAACGCCTGCCAGAACGGTGGCACCTGCCACAACAACCACGGCGGCTACAACTGCGTCTGTGTCAACGGCTGGACGGGCGAGGACTGCAGCGAGAACATCGATGACTGTGCCATGGCCGCCTGCTTCCACGGGGCCACCTGCCACGACCGGGTGGCTTCCTTCTACTGCGAGTGCCCCCACGGCCGCACAGGTGAGGCCCTGTCCCACCTTGTCCCCTGCCCTGGGTGTCCCCCGGCTCCTTGTCTTGGTTTGCAGTGTCTCCTGTGCCCATCACCTTGACATGCACCTGCCTTGTGCTGGCCAGGTCTGCTGTGCCACCTGGACGACGCCTGCATCAGCAACCCCTGCAACGAGGGCTCCAACTGCGACACCAACCCCGTCAATGGCAAAGCCATCTGCACGTGTCCTTCGGGGTACATGGGGCCAGCCTGCAACCAGGACGTGGACGAGTGCTCGCTGGGTGAGTGCTGGGGCTGAGCTCCCGCGGGTGGCAGTGGCACAGCTGGGGAAGGCTCTGGCACAGCCAGGAGCAAGTCCTGAGAGCTGTGGTTTGTGTGTTACAGGAGCCAACCCCTGTGAGCATGCAGGGAAGTGCATCAACACCCAAGGGTCCTTCCAGTGCCAGTGTCTGCAGGGCTACTCGGGCCCTCGCTGCGAGATCGATGTCAATGAGTGCCTCTCCAACCCCTGCCAGAACGATGCCACCTGCCTGGACCAGATCGGGGAGTTCCAGTGCATCTGCATGCCCGGTGCGTGGGCAGCCCTGTGGACACAGCCTCAGTGCTGGGGGTGGGCTTTGGGAGGGCTTTAGGTTAGTTTAGGGTTGGATGATCAGCCCCTGTGTGCCTGGGGACAGCACTGCAAAGGAGCTTGGTAAAGATGGTGTGGTCTCCTGTAGTGGTGGGGGGACAAGAGGTGAGAGTTGGGCACCATCAGCCCTGCCCTGGGCTGCTCCTCTTGCCAGCCTTGCTGGCTCAGATCGAGCCAAAGCGTGTTGATCTGGGGTGGACAACCACGGAGCACCTTGTGCATCAGATCCCATCGCGTGTAGCACAGCTCCTGAGCCGCCTTTCAAAGCTGGGGGGACCAGGTGTGCCCAGGTGTGATGCACCTGTCCCGTGACTGTGCCAGCCCTGTGCTGTGGGGGTGACAGTGCTGGCTCTCTCGGCAGGTTATGAGGGGGTTTACTGCGAGATCAACACAGATGAGTGCGCCAGCAGCCCCTGCCTGCACAACGGCAACTGCCTCGACAAGATCAACGAGTTCCACTGCGAGTGCCCCACTGGTACGTGGCATCCCTCCCACTGCCACTGCGGTGGAAACAAAGCCAGGATGCATCCTGCCTCGAGCCAAGAAGAGGCTCCTTAAATTTCATAGCGCTCTGAAATGGGGAGAGTGTAACGAGCACCTCTCGATGCTTTGGAGGGGAATTCTCCAATTGCAACGAGGGGCTGAGCCCCCTGCAGGTGATGCTGCTCCAGCTCCGGCCCATGGGAGAGGGGAAGGAGGATTAAACCCCACGGCTTTGCACTTGAAAAGGCCCCTCTTTGGGAAGGAGGGCTGGGGGCTGGGGGGGCCGCACCAGCGGCTTTGAATGCGGTGTCAAAGTCACGGGGTGGAGCAGAGAATGGGGAGACGGTTAATCTGTGAAAGGAGGTTTTGAAGTTCAGAGACTTTGCTCCTCTAGAGATGTAAATAAGATGCTCTCAATGGTGGGTCGCAGCCCCGCATTCAGGGCCCCCAGCAGCCATCCCCATGGAAACCCGGCGCCCCAGCCGGGATGCGGGGGGCCCGGTGGGAGCTGCCCGGCGGCAGCGAGGGGAGCCTGGCGGCTCCGGCCGTGCACAGGGACGTGACTTCTCCCTCCGGTCCAGGCTTCAACGGGCACCTGTGCCAGTTCGACATCGACGAGTGCGCCAGCACCCCCTGCAAGAATGGCGCCAAGTGCGTGGATGGCCCCAACACCTACAGCTGCGAGTGCACCGAAGGTGAGAGGGTCCTGAGTGCCGGGGGGCTGCGGGGGTCCTGCCCCATGATGTGCCATAAAACCACACTGACAAATCATGAAGTGCCCTCTCCAAGCACCTGCTGTGACAGGTGTCCCCAAACCATCCATCAGTGACTCCTGTGGGGCAGCATGTCCCATTCCCAGGCGCTGGCAGAGAAAGTCGAGCTCTGGAGCCTGCAGGCCCCGGAGGCAGGTGTATCCATCCTGGCATTCCTTAGGTGTGGCCCCGCAGCAGCCGTCCCACCGTGCTCCCGCCCGCCGGGGCGGCAGGAAGGCAGGAAGGAAGGAATAAAGCTGCCTCTATGGGGACGCAAGGTGCAGGGCCGCGGGGGCTCGCCGACCGAAACCCAAGGAGCAGTTGCACAAAATGATGACTTGAGCCCTGGTGGCAAACAGTGGCTCTTTTGTGGAGCAGCTCCCGCCAGAAATCTTCCAGCTGAATGGCCTCTAATTAGTGTCTTGCTAATGCCAAGCCCCGATGAAAAGCTGCTATGTGGGCTTGGCGGGGTCTAGTCAAAGCTGTACTTTGTCCTCGGCTCTCCACCCCCAAACCCGGCGGGGAGGGAGCCGGCCAGGAGAATAGGAGCTGCCGGGGGGGTTATTATTCGGGGGTGCTTGCGGCCGGCCCCCCCGTGCACTCCAGGACGAGCCGCGGGCGAGCGCGGGGCCCCGCTCCGCAGCCGAGGCGGCTTTAATGCAGGTCATTGTGCACCCCGGGACAAAGCCCCTGGGCTGGGGGCTGACCAGCCCCACCGCCAGCATGTTGGGGTGCTCCCTGCCTGCACCCCGCTCCTGGGGGTCCCGGGGCTCATGGTAAAGCCACCCCGGTGCACTGCCTCACACCTGGAGAGGGTGAGACGAGTGTCTCCCATCGTCACCTCGTGTCCCCCATCCTGAGCCTGTGTCCCTCGTGCTGGTGGCAGGTTTCACGGGTGCTCACTGCGAGATTGACATCGATGAGTGTGACCCCGACCCGTGCCACTACGGGACCTGCAAGGACAGCATCGCCTCCTTCACCTGCCTCTGCCAGCCCGGCTACACGGGCCACCGCTGCGACATCAACATCAACGAGTGCCAGAGCCAGCCCTGCAAAAACGGGGGGACCTGCCAGGACAGGAACAACGCCTACAACTGCATCTGCCTCAAAGGGACCACGGGTGAGCAGGAGGGAAGCCTCAGGGCTCCACGTGGGTCGGCAGTGCCGGTGCAGCATCCCGCTCCCATCCTCATCCCGGGGCAGGTTGGCCGTGGGCTGCTGCCAGCAGCCACCCTGGTGCCAGGGGCAGCCTGGGGCATCCCGGGTGACGGCGAGTTCTCCCGGTTTGGTGCCCAGTTCTGGCAGGAACCACACCCCAGCCGGGAGCTGGGAGCTGCCTGTGGCGGAGGCTCTTTGTTGTGGGGTGGCGGTGGCAGTCGGTGCCAGTGGGCTTCGTTTTGCTGCTTTGGCAAGGCTGGGGACCCCCTAACGACACCCCTATCTTCCCTGGGACCCCCTAACAACACCCCTCTCCTCGCCAGGACCCAACTGCGAGATCAACCTGGACGACTGTGCCAGCAACCCCTGCGACTACGGCAAGTGCATCGACAAGATCAATGGCTACGAGTGCACCTGCGAGCCGGGCTACACAGGTGAGAGCAGGGCCTCACCCCCTGGGGACCTGCAGCCGCTGCTGCCTCACAAAACCAGGACGAGGGTGCAAAAAGGAGGTTTTACACCCTCCAGCGCTCCTGCTTGTTCAGGAGGGTGACCCTGGCTCAGTCCGAAATCAAAGGGGTGTCTGGTGCCGCGAATTCGACTCCTGCTGCGCCCACTCCCATGGGTATCGGGTTGCTGCCTTGTCCGACTGGTTTGTTTGATCGCTGCTGGAAATGGTGGAGGGCTTTGATGGGAGCAGCCCCCACCGCTCCCCGCTCGCACGGCCCCTTGTCCTCGGGCCCGCCGGGAGCCGAAATAAAGCCTGGCTTTGTCGGCCACGGCAGGTAGGGTTACAGGCTGAAACCTCCTCCCTTCGGTATTCCCTGCTGGACCGAAGCAGCCCAGGGCACGGCCTCGTCCCAGTCACGTTTAATGAAGGCAGGCAGGCGATGCAGGGTGTGAAGTCACCCTGCCTGCAGGGCAGCCCGCTCCCCTGCAGCCGGCACACGTGTGTCCCGAGATCCGAGCCTCGGGCACACCTTCCCTGGGTGGCTGGAGAAGGAATTGCCTGGTGGGTGCGCTCCCCGTGCCGTGCTGTGCATCCTCGTGGGGTAACTGTTCCTCGCTCCCCCTCTCTCAGGGCGCATGTGCAACATCAACATCGATGAGTGTGCCAGCAACCCTTGCCACAACGGGGGCACCTGCAAGGATGGCATCAACGGCTTCACCTGCCTCTGCCCCGAGGGCTTCCACGACCCCAAGTGCCTGTCCGAAGTGAATGAGTGCAACAGCAACCCCTGCATCCATGGGAAATGCCACGATGGATTGAATGGGTAGGCTGGAGGGTGCAGGGGCTGCTGGGGGCTGCAGGGACCACAGGGCCCCCAGCAAAGTCTGGGTTAGAAGAGAGTGAGCATCTGCTCCCTGAGTCAGTGCTTGTCCGTGAGATATTTCCTTGAAGGGACAGGATGTGCTGGATAAACGATGGCTGGTGTAGTCTGGAGGGCCAGGTTGGACCAGATCTTTATGCCCCAATTTTTCCCCAAAGGTACAAGTGTGACTGCGACCCTGGCTGGAGTGGGACGAACTGTGACATTAACAACAACGAGTGTGAATCCAATCCCTGCATGAACGGTGGCACCTGCAAGGACATGACCAGTGGCTACATCTGCACCTGCAGGGAGGGCTTCAGCGGTGAGTGCGGGGTTGGATTGGATATTCTGAAAAATTCCTTCCTGGAAATGGTGGTCAGGCACTGGAACGAGCTGTCCAGGGAAGTGGTGGAGTCACCATGATTGGAAGTGTTCAAAAGGGGTGTGGATGTGGCACTCGGAGATATGGAACATGGCAATGCTGGGTTCATGGTTGGACCTGATCTTAGAAAGCTTCTCCAGCACTAACAATTCTGTGATTCCGTGATTCTAAGGGTGCAGCCAGGGATGCTGCCGAGGCCCGGGTGGGAGCTGTGGGTGGGTGTTCCCATGGTGCGGGGTGGGCTGGAGGCTTCATTTTGGGGACAGTGGAGCCCCAGGTGTGGCAGAGCAGCAGACTGGAGACCTCCAGCAGAGTTCGGGTGCTCCTGGCTGGAGCTGAGCTGTCCCAGGGCAATGGGTGGGTGGGCTGTTGTCATTGTCACCTCACCCCCACTGCACCCTCAGCCCCCTGCCACCAGCACAGCTCCATCACAGCTATTTTTATCTGTTTTTCCTCACACAGGCCCCAACTGCCAGACCAATATCAACGAATGTGCTTCCAACCCCTGCCTGAACCAGGGCACGTGCATTGATGACGTTGCTGGCTACACCTGCAACTGCCTCCTGCCCTACACAGGTGAGGGGAGCACCCCGTGCCCCACCACGGCTCTGGGGACTTTCTTCTTCACATGTGACACCAAACTGCTCCCCCTGCCCGTGCAGGGAGCTGGCGCTGAGCATGAAGGCTTCCCTCACACTGCCCAGCCGAGGGGCTGCCCATGGCTGCGGCTCCACCTCTCGCAGCTGGAGGAAATTCGCAGGAGCTTTGGGAAGCTGCCAGCCCCAGCTTCCTCCCTCCTCCTCTTCCTCCTCCTCCTGGAGGGCACCGGGGCGGTGGCAGCACCCAGGGGCCGCCCCACTCACACCCCAGCGCCCAGGGGGGTCAGCGGTGCCGGTGGCCCCGTTCCCCAGCCATGATGCTCGTGCTGGAAAAAGTGATCCAAGGCCGAGGGGCCAGGGGATTCTGCTGAGCCAATTCCTGTTTGCCGGCCCGGCGCTTCCGCTCGCGCAGCCCGGCACAATTGCAGGAAGCCATGAGCCGTTTCCTGCCCTTGCCAGTGGCCATAGAAACCCCTGGGGGGGACGGGGACTGGGCAGGCGGGGAGGGGAAGGCTCTGGAAAATAGCAAAGGCCAGTTCAGGAGATATTGGCTGACAGGGAAGATAAGGGTTCGGAGGGAACGTGTCCCTTGGCTGGACGTAAACAGGAAAAGCAGCGGAGAGGGAAGGGGGGAGGGAGTGCAAGGGGGAAAAGACACCCTGAGCAGCACTTCCCTGCCAAAGGAAGTGTGCAGTGCTTTAATGCAACCCAGATAGCCAGAGCTTAAAAGTTTGTGGGCGTCCGGGGTCATGGGTGACCAGGAATGGAGGAGACAGCCCCAGCTGGGCTGCCCTGGGGTGGTGGGGTCGTCCAGAGCCATCTCCAGACTGGCAGCAGCACAGGACAGGGGACAGGGGTAGTAGGGTCTTGGGCCACCTGTCACTTTGGAGGGTGTCAGTGGTGCTTGTGCCTGTGCAGGAGCCACCTGTGAGGACGTGCTGGCCCCCTGCGCTGGCAGCCCCTGCAAGAACGGCGGCGAGTGCCAGGAGTCGGAGGACTACAAGAGCTTCTCCTGCAGTTGCCCCCCTGGCTGGCAAGGTATGGGCATGGCCCTTCTGGGGGCTAGTTACCCTGCTCCCCTCAGCGAGGGAAAGGCAGAGGGGAGGGAGCAGGGCCTCTGGGAGGGTCCTGAGCTGCCCCGTGGCTCAGCCAGGGGGATGGGACATGACCATTGCTGCATGTTGGCTCCTGCCCCGGTGTGAGTGGTGCCCAAAACACCATTGTCACCCCTGGGGCTTTCACCAGCATCCCCAGCCCACACGGTCCCTGTCCTGCTGTGTCCCCAGGTCAGACCTGTGAGATTGACATCAATGAGTGTGTGAAGAGCCCCTGCCGGAACGGGGCCACGTGCCAGAACACCAACGGGAGCTACCGCTGTGCCTGCCGGACCGGCTTCTCCGGCCGCAACTGCGACACCGACATCGACGACTGCAAGCCCAGTAAGAGCAAGGGCTGTCCCCACACTGCTCCCAGCCCAGCCTGCTGAGCCTCATCACCCTTCCTGGGGCTGGGATTCTCCTCCCTGTGCATGGACCAGCCCTGATCCACTGTGGCCTGGGCTGTGCTGCAAGCCCTGCTTGGCTTTTGGGCCACCTCACACATGTCTTTGTTGAGATGTGTCAGTCCAAGGCCAGATGGGAGTGGGAGGAAGGAGGCTGGGGGATAACGTGTCCCATGGGCTCTCCTTGTGCCCAGTCTCCTGGTGGGGCTGGTGTGGCTTCTGCCCACTCCATGGGCTCGGTCCCATTCCTCCACGTGGCCAGGGAACATACGTGGGGATAGTGCTGTGGGGCAGCTCCTGGGCTGGGCTGCTGCTGGACCCCATCACATCCTCACATGCACGTCCCTCATCCCCAGATCCGTGCCATAACGGCGGCTCCTGCTCCGATGGCATTGGCACGTTCTTCTGCGAGTGCCTGGCTGGTTTCCGTGGGCCCAAGTGCGAGGAGGACATCAATGAGTGCGCCAGCAACCCCTGCAAGAACGGGGCCAACTGCACCGACTGCGTCAACAGCTACACCTGCACCTGCCCCTCCGGCTTCAGTGGCATCCACTGCGAGAACAACACCCCCGACTGCACGGAGAGGTACAGTCTGCCAGCTGGGACAAGGGCTGGGGTCCCTGTGCTGCCCCAGAGCCCTGGGTTGGTGCGTGGGGCCCTTGGCGTGGAGCACGAGCAGCGGTGGCTCACTGGGGTGTGATGTCTGTGTCCCCAGCTCCTGCTTCAACGGTGGCACCTGCGTGGATGGCATCAACACCTTCACGTGCGTCTGCCTGCCCGGCTTCACGGGCAGCTACTGCGAGCACAACATCAACGAGTGTGACTCCAAGCCGTGCCTGAACGGGGGAACGTGCCAGGACAGCTACGGGACATACAAGTGCACCTGTCCCCAGGGATACACCGGGCTCAACTGCCAGGTACAGCAACCTCGGGTCCCTCTGTGGGTGCTCTGTGGGGATCTGGAGGTCACTGCAGTCTCCACTCCTGCAGAAGCCCTGCTGGGTCCTGACCCCCACCTTTTGCTCTGCTCCCCCAGAACTTGGTGCGTTGGTGTGACTCCTCTCCCTGCAAAAACGGAGGCAAGTGCTGGCAGACCAGCAACCTGTACCACTGCGAGTGCAACAGCGGCTGGACAGGGCTCTACTGCGATGTCCCCAGCGTGTCCTGCGAGGTGGCTGCCAAGCAGCAAGGTAAGGCCCTGCCGTGGGTACAAGGCCAGGCTGGGGTCCCCAGGTGTCCCCTGAGGGACATGCTCAGTTCTCTTGGTGGGGATCTTAGGCATGGAGTGATCTCAAGGATTGCTTTAACTTTCAGCCCCAAGGCTGTGATTCCCTGTGAGATGTGCAGTGGCCAGAACATTGCCGTGTGGTATGTGGGTGTCACCAAGGTCCCTACATCTCACTCTGCTCTCCCTGACAGGTATCGATGTAGCACATCTCTGCAGAAACTCGGGGCTCTGTGTAGACACTGGCAACACTCATTTCTGCCGCTGCCAAGCCGGCTACACCGGCAGCTACTGCGAGGAGCAGGTGGACGAGTGCTCCCCCAACCCTTGCCAGAATGGAGCCACCTGCACAGACTACCTGGGAGGCTACTCCTGCGAGGTGGGTGCCTGGGGGGTAGGAATTCCCAGAGACAAGGCCCCAATTATTGCCTTTCTGCTGCCCAAGATGTTGCCTTGGGGTGCAATGCCCCTTTACCAAGTTGGAGGCCAGGGTGGTGGCTGTGCCCCTGGAACCATGTGGGAATGGAGGGAACCTCTCTGATCGTTCTCCTCTTTCCTCCTTGCAGTGTGTGGCTGGTTATCATGGAGTTAACTGCTCAGAGGAGATCAATGAGTGCTTGTCCCACCCGTGCCAGAATGGAGGAACCTGCATCGATCTCATCAATACCTACAAATGCTCCTGCCCCAGAGGAACTCAAGGTAAATTAATTCCCCAGGCCGGGGCATTAGTGGGCTGAGCGCAGATATCCTTGGATTCTGCTCATTAGCTGCTCGGGCTGGCAGCAGCAAACGCGGCGGGCGAGGTGCGTGTTTGCTCGCGGGCTTAACCATCAAGGCCTCGCGGCCTTGGCCACGTGGTGCCATGTCCCTCCTGCCCGAGGGGTGGCTCAGGCTGCCACTGACGTGGTCAGGCTCAGCCCCTTCGCAGGGAAGGCTCACATGAGGGAGCAGCGGACCCCCCGATACTGTTTGATGAGCTGTGTGGGTTGTTCCCCCATCTCTCTAGGGGTGCACTGTGAGATCAATGTGGATGACTGCAGCCCTTTCTTTGATCCTGTCACCCTGGGGCCCAAGTGCTTTAACAATGGCAAGTGCAAGGATCGGGTAGGTGGCTACAGCTGCATCTGCCCCCCTGGCTTTGTAGGGGAGCGCTGCGAGGGAGATGTCAACGAGTGCCTGTCCAACCCCTGCGACGCCCGCGGCACCCAGAACTGCGTGCAGCGGGTCAACGACTACAAATGCGAGTGCCGACCTGGCTATGCGGGTGAGCACTGCATCCCCCCTGCTCCCAGGGTACAGCCCGCAGCCCCCAGCCCCTCCAGGCACCCCTGCACGCCTTCCTCTGCTCCTCACGCACTCCTCTCCCTCGCAGGCCGTCGCTGTGACACCGTGGTGGACGGCTGCAAAGGCAAACCCTGCAGGAACGGGGGAACCTGTGCTGTGGCCAGCAACACCGGCCGTGGCTTCATCTGCAAGTGCCCCCCGGTAGGTGCCTGCTCCTCTCCAGCGCTGAGCGGGGAATGGTGCGGGGGCACGAGGGGTGGTCAAGAGGCCAGTCTAGCCCCTGAGGCTTCCCAAGCTGGGATGGGCAGGGATAGGCGTGGATGGGAGGATGCTTTGCTGTGGGTGCATCCATAAACACGCACCCTCCACGTTTGCAGGGACACTGGGATAGGGACAGGGGGAAGGTGGCTCAGGCCTGAAGGTAGAACAAGCTGAACATTATTTGCACCACACAAAGTGGAGCAGGCAACTATGGAGAAGAGCTCCCTTCACTTTGAGGGCATGCTCTAATAGGATTTAAATTCGAGATTATTCTTGCTCATTACCAGATTTAGAGGGTGAGTTTGAGCTTCCCAGGACGCACGTGTGCTAACACTGATCATAGGACAGCACCAGTGATCCTGACTCCCTCCTTGCTGTCCCCTCCCCAGGGATTCGTGGGTGCCACCTGCGAGAACGACTCCCGCACCTGTGGGAACCTGCACTGCCTGAACGGCGGCACCTGCATCTCCATCCACAAGAGCTCCAAGTGCATGTGCACGCCAGCCTTCACGGGCCCCGAGTGCCAGTACCCGGCCAGCAGCCCCTGCACCTCCAACCCCTGCTACAACGGGGGCACCTGCGAGTTCTTCAGCGACGCCTCGCCCTACTACCGCTGCAACTGCCCCGCCAACTTCAATGGCCTCAACTGCCACATCCTCGACTTTGATTTCCAGGGGGGCATCGGGCAGGACATCATCCCCCCCAAAATCGAGGAGAAGTGCGAGATCGCGGTGTGCGCGGGGTACGCCGGCAACAAGATCTGCGACGGGAAATGCAACAACCACGCCTGCGGCTGGGACGGGGGCGACTGCTCCCTCAATTTCAATGATCCCTGGAAGAACTGCTCGCAGTCTCTGCAGTGCTGGAAGTATTTCAATGACGGCAAGTGTGACTCTCAGTGCAATAATGCTGGCTGCCTCTACGATGGGTTTGACTGCCAGAAATATGAGGGGCAGTGCAAGTAAGTGACTCCTTTAAAACCTTCTTATTTTAAAACCCATGACCTCTGTGGTGACCCTCTGGTCCTTCTGATTGCAAATGGTAAAACTCCTCGACTCAGGCCTGCTCTTCACTCCCAGCATTCTGTTCTGCTGCCTGGGGGAGTGCAAGTCAAGCAACCACACTTCCCTGTGGTCCTTCTGAGTTTACATCCACTTGGAAGCTCTCTGGGTTTGACTCATTGCAGATGGCTTCCCTGTCCTCGCTTGTGTGACTCCACAGAACTGAATTCCCCAACTCACACAGTGAGTTTCAAGGCAGGGAGACCCCAGATGGAAGAGCAGCCAGGAAACATGATGATGTTAACATCCAAGCATTTCCCAAACATTGTCTTTGGCAGCAGCAGGAACTTAGTCCCACATTCCTGGACCAGCTCTGGTCTTAATAACTATTCTGTGTCTCCATGCCTTCTCTGAATCACAGTAAATTGTCCCTTTTTCTTTTATAATTTAACAGCTGCCCTCTCTCACCTGCAGAGGTGAATGTATGAAACCATGCTGTATGAAACAGCTGCTTTCGATGAAAACTGGTTTAATGTCTGTCAGGGTGAAGAATCTTTATACAAAAGAGGGGTCCCTGTGGACCACCACTGTTTTTAGGTGTTATTTACAGTATTTGGTCTAATTCTTTCTTCTGCCATTCTTCCTCCTCCCAGCCCTCTGTATGACCAATACTGCAAGGATCACTTCTCGGATGGTCACTGCGACCAGGGCTGCAACAATTTTGAGTGCGAGTGGGACGGTCTGGACTGTGCAAACAACATGCCAGAGAAGCTGGCAGATGGCACCCTGGTGGTGGTGGTCCTCATCACCCCCGAGAACCTGAAGAACAATTCCTTCAACTTCCTGCGGGAGCTGAGCCGTGTGCTGCACACCAACGTGGTCTTCAAGAAGAACCCCAAGGGGGAGTATATGATCTTCCCATACTATGGCAATGAGGAGGAGCTGAAAAAACATTACATCAAGAGGTCCACAGAGGACTGGTCAGATATGTCCAGTGCTGTCATCAACAAAGTGAAGAGCAGCCTGTACTCCAGGGCTGGCAGGAGGCAGAAAAGGGAGCTCGATCAGATGGACATCAGAGGGTAAGAGGGTTCCATTTTCTCTGAGCAGAACTCATTTTGTGTGTTGGTAATAGTAACACGCTAGGAAGGGAAGGATGTTGGCCAGATAATTGTATTTAGATGTTGCTTTCTGTGTGAACACAAACCGGATTTTGCTCTCATGTGGGAAAATGGAGTGATCATTCAGGAATCCTGATACAATGCTGCGCCGACTCTCACGATTGAAGGAGTCCTGTGCATTGTTGGGAGCCGGGGCTGGGCTGGGTGGGACCTGGAAGCAGAGGTTGGCCTGACCGACTGTCTGACTTCAGGAAGTCATTAAGCTAAGCCTCATTTTCTCCCTGGGAAATGCTTTCTAGAGCTTTGTTGTAAAACTCAATTACTGCAATCTGCGTTTGGAGATCTTTGGTGTAAACATACACATCTAACCTGCTCCCTCTCCATGGACTCAATCAAAAACCACTGAAAGCAAAGGAGTTAGAGCAGTGAAACTGATGTGAAAATATCTGAAAGGCTCCCAAACAGCATTATTTAAGATACTCTAGTGTCTGGGTAATTTTAAAACATTGTGAAGCACAGACTCCCTTCCATTCCTGTAGATAAAGAGTTGGATTTTCTAGCATTCACTGAGGCAAATCCAACAGACCATGAGCGTGAGCCGCAGTGTTTGGGCCACAGGGAAGCAAGGAGATGGGTTCCCACTTTCTAATTTGCCCTGATGGGGGTTAAAGAGGGCAGGGAGATGGGGCTCACCCCTGTCCTCAGTGTGGTCATCGCTCCCTGTTCCTTATTGACTCTTCTCTCTCACAGATCCATCGTCTACTTGGAAATTGATAACCGCCAGTGCATCCAGTCATCTTCCCAGTGCTTCCAGAGTGCCACCGATGTGGCAGCGTTCCTGGGAGCCTTGGCCTCCCTCGGCAACCTCAACATACCCTACAAAATAGAAGCTGTTAAAAGTAAGTAAGGCTGGTCATCTGAGGAGGAGAGACAGCCAAAACTTTCCAGCCTTCCTCGAGTTCAGTTATCTGTCAATTGGCTGCATTTGAGCACAGTCTGGTTTTAATAACCTCAGATATTTTTTTTTCCCCTTCAAGTCTTTTCTTTAAAAAATTGCAGACCCACTTTATTATTTTTGCTTATTCCAGGTTTTATTTCAAAATCATTATCACTCTAAAAGTTATTAAAAAAAGAAAAGAAAAAGAAAACCCAAGCAGCTCCAATCAATCAGTGACATGCAAGGAGTTGAAGTTTGTATCTTGAAAATCCCCCCTAAATCCTTTTGTCTTAACAGCTCAATGCAAGCGCAATGATTTGAAGTTTGCTAATCCTTTTCCTTAAAGGAGAAAAAAGTGAAGCTGTCTCCTGGTGCAGGCTGCCTTGTGCAGCCGAGAATTTGCCGATAGTTTGCAATTCTGATTAATAGCGTATAAAATG
>VZRL01004035.1:475231-514101 GCA_013397895.1 Origma solitaria
GGGCCTGATTTAGATCAGACTTAGGTACCTCTATTAACTAATTTTCCTTCATTTCCACTCTGTCCCTGGTTTGCTATGCAGCTTAATGTCTCAGCATCTCTTTGTGCCCCACTGTTTCGTAGGTGAAACAGCTGAGCCCACGAAGAACTCCCAGCTGTATCCTATGTACGTGGTGGTGGCTGCACTGGTCTTGGTCGCCTTCATCGGACTGGGAGTGCTGGTGTCTCGGAAGCGGCGCAGGGAGCATGGGCAGCTCTGGTTCCCAGAAGGCTTCAAAGTGACGGAGTCGAGCAAGAAGAAGCGACGGGAACCCCTTGGGGAGGATTCTGTTGGGCTGAAGTGAGTAATTTGCTTGCTAACCTGATAAACACGGCGTTTTGTTCTCTAGTGCATCGTATTGGTGTGGCAGGGAGGAGAAAAATATGGGGTCTTAGAGTTCTGCGTGGGGAAAAAAAGTGTTCCATCTGGTTCATGCTTTGTAATCTGTTTGCACTTGGTGAAAAATGAAATGCAACCTGAGGGGAGCTCCTGGAAATCGGTTGATTCTTCTTTCAGTTTGTGCATGTACACAGACATGGTCCATCACAAACAGTTCCTGCAGAGGAGATCACTTTTTGTATGGTTTTTATTTTTAAAGACCCCTCAAAAATGCTTCGGATGGCACACTGATGGATGACAACCAGAATGAGTGGGGCGATGAGGAGACTTTGGACACCAAGAAGTTCAGGGTAAGCCCTCTGCCACATTCCCTCCTTGTGCTGCAGGGTTTGGCACAGAAGGAGCAGAGGGACCCTTGGGGCCCCTCATTGCTGCTCCCAGCTCCTTTGCAAACCTGCCTGTGACAAACACACCCCTCAGAGACTCACAGAGCTTCCCAGGCTGGAGCTCAGCCCAGGGTGCTTTTCTGGGAGCTCATTCCTTGCTGTTCCCCTCAGTTCGAGGAGCAGGCGATGCTGCCCGACACGGATGACCAGACGGACCACAGGCAGTGGACGCAGCAGCACCTGGACGCCGCTGACCTGCGCATCTCCTCCATGGCCCCTACCCCTCCACAGGGGGAAATCGATGCTGACTGCATGGACGTCAACGTCAGAGGGCCGGGTAAGGACCCCTTGCGCTTCTGCACTGGCTGTGAGCTCTGTCAAGCCCTCCCTCAGCCCCTGCAGAGGAGCAGCCCCAGGCAGCCCTACCTGTCCCTCACTGGTACAGAGTCACTGCTGCGTGTTCTGCGCCACGGGGTTGCTGTTGTGTGTGATTTGGAGAGAGACACTGCCACGTTTTGCTTTCCATGAGAGCTCTTTTGTTCAGTCACTGAGATGGAAATTACAGAAGTGCCTATTAAATCACCCAGGTTGTCTCTCAGCTGCTATTATGTTCCTCTCCTCCCACCCAACTGTACATTTCAGTCTTCCTTCCATGTTTTAATAGT
Organism: Origma solitaria; assembly: GCA_013397895.1. Lineage (NCBI taxonomy): Eukaryota > Metazoa > Chordata > Aves > Passeriformes > Acanthizidae > Origma > Origma solitaria. Next base: position 476,661 of record VZRL01004035.1, read on the forward strand.
TAATAGGTTTTCTTTAATTCTTACAAACACTTGGTCTTCCCCACACCTGTGAAATTGTCCTTTGAAATAATGAAGGTATTTACCATACTCAGTTTGCTTTGAGCAGTCCTTACAGACTGCACCTTTCATGGTGCATGTGCAAACGAGCAGATGAAATAGGGAAAGCAGTGAGTGGCGAGATACCACTAAGGAATTTCAGATCCATATCAGAGGAAGGATATTCGTGTTTGATGTTCAGAACAAGTCAGGAACTCAGTCTCGGTGCACCCAGGAGGATAAGCATCTATCGCAGGCAGAGCATCAGGCTGAGCCTCCTGCATTACAGAGGGTAAAAAGCCTTTTTTCCCCGGGCTCCCCCGTGCTTTCAGATGGCTTCACCCCCCTCATGATCGCCTCGTGCAGCGGAGGAGGGCTGGAGACCGGCAACAGCGAGGAGGAGGACGATGCTCCCGCTGTCATCTCGGACTTCATCTACCAGGGCGCCAGCCTGCACAACCAGACTGACCGCACCGGCGAGACCGCCCTGCACCTGGCCGCCAGGTACTCCCGCTCGGACGCTGCCAAGCGCCTGCTGGAGGCCAGCGCCGATGCCAACATCCAGGACAACATGGGCCGGACACCCCTCCACGCCGCCGTCTCTGCCGATGCCCAAGGAGTTTTCCAGGTAATGGATCCCTTAGCCGCCAGTTTCGGGGTTTTCGGGGGGAGATAGTGGTGCTGAGTGAAGAACCTTATCCCCTGGGCAAGCTGTGGGGTGACAGTCTTAAAAAATGAAGCCCCTGTCGTCTTGGGGTGGGGCACAGCAAAGCATCAACCACAGCAGCACCCCTGGGCTGGGAGCAGAACTGGAGGGATGAACCTTTGGAAAGGGCAGTGCAGGTCCTGAGACCTGGACACCTGGAGGGCCTTGCTGTCTGTGCCTCCTGACATTTGTGTTTCCTCTGCTTTGGCTCTTCTTGCGGCAGATCCTGATCAGGAACAGGGCGACAGACCTGGATGCCCGAATGCACGACGGGACCACCCCCCTGATCCTGGCCGCTCGCTTGGCTGTGGAGGGGATGCTGGATGACCTCATCAACTGCCACGCTGACGTCAACGCCGTGGATGATTTAGGTACTGAGGCAGCTAAAACACCAGTTCCCTCAGACATGGGACTAAAGGGCTGCTCGCTGCTGATTTCAGCACTCGTTAATGTGTGTTGTATTTCGTGGTTTTGCTCTCTAGGCAAGTCAGCCCTGCACTGGGCAGCTGCCGTGAATAACGTTGAAGCTGCAATGGTCCTCCTGAAGAATGGTGCCAATAAGGACATGCAGAATAATAAGGTGAGATCTCCTAAGCTGATATATGCAAGGGGAGAACCATTATGGGAGTCTGTTAAAGAGCAATTTCTGCCTAAAATACAAATGTCTGGTACTGAGAGCCTGATTTGATTTTTCTGCTGTGAGTGGAGCTGTTGGATTTAGCCCAAAGGAGCACTGGGATTTGGTGGCAGGGGTGGTGTTGAGGGGCTGTGCAGGGCTTGGTGGGCAGTTTGGTACAGTGTCTTTGTCCAGCATGTTCTGGGTCACTTGTAGGGTTCCTGGTTTGGTATCAGTACCAGGACATGGCTCAGCAGGGTAGGAAAAAGCAGAAGCAAACCTTCATGGGAGGAGAGATGATGGCAGACCATCTCTGCCACCCGACACAAAATCGGGCGTGGAACTCAGGGCAGCGCTAGCCAGGAGAATCCGTGACCTCAACCCTAACCAAACATTGCTGGCTTTCCAGGAGGAGACCCCACTGTTCCTGGCAGCCAGAGAAGGGAGCTACGAAACCGCCAAGGTCCTGCTGGACCACTTTGCCAACCGGGACATCACGGACCACATGGACCGCCTGCCGCGGGACATCGCGCAGGAGCGCATGCACCACGACATCGTCAGGCTGCTGGACGAGTACAACCTGGTGCGGAGCCCACCCCTGCACAACGGGCCCCTGGGGGCACCCACCCTGTCCCCCCCGCTCTGCTCCCCCAACAGCTACATCGGCAACCTCAAACCCGCCGTGCAGGGCAAGAAGGCCAGGAAGCCGAGCACCAAGGGGCTGAGCTGCAACGGCAAGGATGCCAAAGACCTCAAAGCGCGGAGGAAAAAGTCCCAAGATGGAAAAGGGTGTCTGCTCGACAACTCCAGCGTGTTGTCTCCGGTGGACTCGCTGGAGTCGCCCCACGGGTACCTGTCAGACGTGGCCTCTCCCCCGCTGATGACCTCTCCGTTCCAGCAGTCCCCCTCCATGCCCCTGAACCACCTGCCGGGCATGCCCGACGCCCACCTGAGCATCAACCACCTCAACATGACGGGCAAGCAGGATATGGCCATGGGCAACTCCGGCAGGATGGGCTTCGACTCGGTGCCGCCGCGCCTGTCGCACCTGCCGGTGTCCAGCCCCAGCACGGGCATGAGCAGTGCCCCCATGAGCTTCTCGGTGGGCGGCGCGGCGGGGCTGAACGGGCAGTGTGACTGGCTCACCCGGCTGCAGAACGGGATGGTGCAGGGCCAGTACAACCCCCTGAGGGGCAACCTGCAGCCCGGGGCGCACCAGCAGCCGCAGAACCTGCAGCACGGCATGATGACCTCCCTGCACAACGGGCTGCCCACCACCAGCTTGTCGCAGATGATGAGCTACCAGGCCATGCCCAACACCCGCCTGGCGTCCCAGCCCCACCTGATGCAGAGCCAGCAGCTCCAGCAGATGCAGCAGCAGCAGCTGCAGCAGCCCAGCCTGCAGCCGCAGCAGCAGCAGCCGCAGCAGCCCCAGCAGCCGCCGCCGCCGCCGCAGCAGCACCACAACCCTGGCTCCAATGGGAGCGGCCACATGGGCCAGAATTTCCTCGGTACGGAGCTGAGCCAGCCCGAGCTGCAGCCGGTGAGCAGCAGCGCCATGGCCGTGCACACCATCCTGCCGCAGGATTCCCAGATGCTGCCCACCTCCCTGCCGTCCTCCCTCGCCCAGCCCATGACCACCACGCAGTTCCTGACGCCACCTTCCCAGCACAGTTATTCCTCCCCCTTGGACAACACCCCCAGCCACCAGCTGCAGGTGCCCGACCACCCTTTCCTCACGCCGTCTCCGGAGTCGCCGGACCAGTGGTCCAGCTCCTCTCCTCACTCCAACGTGTCCGACTGGTCCGAGGGCATCTCCAGCCCTCCCACGAGTATGCAGTCACAGATGGGACACATCCCCGAGGCCTTCAAGTAAAAGGAAGGTGTTTCAGAGACGCTCGGTGGGAGCCAGAAGCTCGAGGGAGATCTTTTTTTAAAAAGACGTTGGATGCTTTTATTAAAGGATCCTTTTTAAATATGTTTTTATAAAAAAAAAAAGAAAAAGACAGATTAATTCCTTTTTTTTTTTTTTTAGTATTTATTTATGTACTTTTTATTTGACATGAGAACACTGCCTTTTTATTTATATGTTCTATTGTTAAGAACTCAATGTGGGACACCAGTTGTGTTTTGAGAAGTCAACAAATTAGGTTTTTATAGGACATTCTCTTTTGTTTGGGGAGGTTCATTGTGTTTGATTTGAGAGGAAATGTTTATGTAAAGCTATAAGCAACGATTTGTGATTCTGAAATGCCATTAATTTATTTTTTTTTCTCTTTCAACTCAGAAAGAGAGGTGAGAAAGAGGAGGGGAAGGTAAAATTGACTAAAAATACCACTCCTTAAGGGGAAAAAAATTAAGTATGGATAAATTTTTTAAATGTACTTTAAAATGCTTCCTTTGCTATTATATGAGAGGACATTTTATGGTACCGGTCATGAATTTTTGTTTAAAATTCAGTATTATATAGTTGTACATTTGCCTTGATAATAGAAATTTTTGTTCTCTCTTGTTTTTATATATATAAAAATATATATATTTAAATGATTTTTATGATCTAAAAGAAAAAGGAAATCAGGATTTATAGACCTGTAAGAACAGTTTCTAAGCTAAAAAAAAAACCAACTACAAAACATGAATACTGTCCCCCATCAAAAAGAAGTGTATTTGCCAAACTTCCAAGAGAGCAAGCCCGTAACTATGGAGTATATACACAAAGGAGACTTAATTTTACTTTGAATATCTTTACTGGTTTTTTTTGTTTGTTTGTTTGTTTGTTTTCTTGTTTGAGTAACTGTTTAAGAAATAAATGCCAATATAAACTTTGTAAACCACATCCTTATTTTAAGGATGGCCTGCCTATTTTTTAAAGGAAGGTGTGTCTGGTAGTGCAGACACCCTGAGTGAGATTACAAAGCATTATCACACTGCCACCCCCACGTGCTTGCCCGGCCCCAGCTCCTCTGGCAGAGCCCTCACTGGGTGCCCAGTGGGATGTGCTGCTGGTTTTGGTGCGAGGCTGGACTGGCCAGACTGGAGGGCGAAGGGACAGCACAGCTGTGCTGTGAAACGTTGACATTTTGTTCTGTGACGTTAGCCTGGAGTGATGCATCTTTTTTTATATTGATGTGCACTCTTTCTGTGTATCATGTAAAATATAGTATAAGCCTGTGGCAGATTTAATGTTTGTAAATATGGTTTTTTTGGGTTTGTTTTTTTTTTCAAGAAAAGGTGGATTTTGTTTCAAAAATCTAAATGAGCAAGTCTTAAATATATCATAAATATATCACCTTATAGAGGTGTTAGAATATCACTCACTCGGGTGCAAAAGCAAGCAGACACCCTAAGACTAGATAATGTGTATGGGACAGGCAGATAGAGAGCAGTTAATCAAGAAAACCTAAGAAAAGGGTTCCTTTTCCTCATTCCTTTCTATTAGAACACCAAATAAAATGGATATTTCTCAAGGCACAGCACCTTGCTGAGCACTCATCTTAGTTAACATTTCAGACCATTGTTATTGTGACACGCCTAATATGAGTGATAAAAACATCACGTGGTGTTGAATCTTCCTATGTTTTATAAACTAGAGTGTAGTTTAAGAAAAAATATCTTCTGTAATAAAGTTATCTACATGCAAAGTTGTAGTTTGCAAAAATGATGTATTTTTTTTGGTTAACTGATTTGCAATAAATGATGCTTCTGGGCATCTAGATTTTACTAAAACTGGAACTTGGTGTTTTTGTTTTGGGTCAGTTGAGTTCTGGGTTTGACACCTGCTGTCTTTCAGGGCTGCTTCTTGCACAGAGGGCTGCAGCTTCCCAACATCTTGTTCTCTGTGTAAAAACTCAGAGAGCAGCTTTGGACAATGGAAATTTCTCTTTAATTTCTGCTAAATTCTCACTGACTTGAGACACATGAGCAAGGCAGGAGGGGCTCTGCCCAGGGAGCCTTTACATGTGCTGGGGGTGCTCTGATATCCTCAGGCCATCAGGCCAAGATCTAAAAGGAGAAACATGGAAAAATTGTTTTTAAGAACATTTTTAAGAATCGTTTTTAAGATCACACACACATCTTCAAAGTGCTGCACAACTTTGCTTTCTGGTCATCTTTTCAGGAGCATTTTCTGGCTGATGAGACAGCAAAGGGTGAAAAATAACCAGGAGCTTTTAATTCCATGGTGCCCATGGGAAGAGGGTGATGTTGTGCTTCCCACTTCCCCCACAGCCCCGAACCTGTGCCTGGGCTCTGGGATGTGGTGGCCAGCACAGAGTGGGACTGGGAAGCCACCGGACCAGGAGGAGCAGCAGCAGAGGGACAGTTTTATTTGCGTCACTCCGGGCACAAACATCACCCAGAAATGTTTGCTGTCCTTGCTGTGCTCAAGATTTTTAAGGTAATTTAATTTAATTTAATTTAATTCTTTCTCTACCCCACAGGGATCCTGTAGTGCAAATGCAGCTGCAAAGTCCCCAAATAACTGGATATAAATAGCGAAGCCGTTGACCTCCTCCCAAATCACATAAGCCTGGAATGCTGCTATTTTCCACTCCGTGGCCGGGGAGGGAGAGGGCACGTGTGTGCACGGACTTGGTATCCAGTCCCGAAGAGATCCAGGGCCGCCAAACACTTGCTGTACAGCTGCTCAGCTCCTGGTGCTGTGACAGTGGCGTTTTATGTGCCACCCACGGCAGCGAAATGCACGTTCAGGGGTCAGGGAGGTGACATTCCATGGTGCTCTCCCCCAAACCCATGGAAAAGGGTATTTTAACCGAGGACAAACCCCTCTTCCCCCTCCAAAATGTGTCACCAGCGCAGATCTCAATACCTCAAGAGACATCCCGGAGCTGGGCTTCCCAAGACGTGCCTTCCCCCATCTGGAATGCCCGAAATGAAGTGTGTCTGCCTTCGGCGTGACTCACACATGAGCTGCTCGTGAATCCCACACAGCAAAGCCTTCCAGGCTTCTCCCACACGTTCCCATCCCAGCACTCCTGCCCTGGCTGGGTGCAATCCCAGCACGGCCCCGGTGCTGCCAGTGGCATGGGGAGAGGCTCATCCCAAAATAAGGAGGCATTAGGAATATCCCTTCCTTTCCGGACCGGTGCACAACAGCCAAATCACTCATGGGCAAGGCAGAAATTTGGCCTGGAATAGATTAAAAAAGGGTTTGTGAGGACATGCAAAACAACGTGACATTGCACATGCAGCTCGTCTAACAAGAGGGGCTGCAAAGCATGGGATTTTCCATGAGGAGTGGTCAGAGGGACAGGACGAGGAAAGAGGGGGCTAAATACCATGGGAAGAAGCAAATGAATAGATACTAATTAATTTGCCACAAGGTAATTCGAACTAGAAATCAGTCAAGGTTCTCTAAGTAGTAGGATAGCAGGATAAAGCATGCAAAAATTAGGTTTTAAGTCTTTAGCCGCTAATGATTCTTATATTTATGAAAGCATCTGGTGACCAACAAACTCCTGCCAGTCCCTCACTCCCGTTTTCCTGAGTGGGTACATGAGACGATGGTGGTGTCACAGATCCCCAGCTGCGATTGAGACAAAAAGATTTCAACAAGAGAAATGACCCCAGTTTCAAACTCTCCTTTCGCACTTAAGGCTTTCCCACCAATTCCCTGTGCAGAAGAATTTGTCCTCCCGCACCAACCAACCCAACTGCAATCTCATCTTCGCCTGGTGTGGGTAAAGACATTGGGAGCTGAATTTCAAGCTCTCCATCACCAGATCATGCTGAGGAGTGACTGAATCATGGCAAGTGTGGCTGTTTTAGCGTTCCAGGTGAAAAAGGCTGAGAAGCACTAAAATCACATCTCACGCCGAGGGAAGGGTTCGGGAGTGTTTGCGTAAAACAAGATTAGCACCGGTTATTGCCATGGCAGGTTTTTGGTGCTCTGAGGAATCCCTGCACCTGAACTATTTGTTTACATGCTGGAGGGCTTGTTTTTTTCACTCTTTGTTTTCATTATTCCTGCTCAATTAGATGGGACATTTAGAAACTGCTACTCTGTATTGCTTCTCCCTCCAGGCTGTTGGTGTTTGCTCAGAAAGTTGCTCGCAGCTGCTCCAGCCCTGATGGAGAAATTGCTGCTGCAGCTGAAATCACCCCCTGAAGAATGTACAAAAGGAGCCAAATTCAGCTCGGGTTTAGCCTCACTCGAATCACACAGGGGTTAATGTGGTAGTCTGAATAATCACAGCAACTGAACGAGTAAATAAATAAAACTCGGCTGGTCCAGTTGGCCAACATGATGCGGAACACTGGTAAGGGATACAGAAACTCTCCTTTAACATTTATCTGTTTCTACACTCAAAGAATGAGCCTTTTCATAGCAAGGTCCTGGGACGAGGCTGTGTTTATGGTTGTGTGCAACCTGAAGACTGAATAAATTATCAGAAAAAGGTCAGTATCGTTTGTGTTGTACCCCAGGTGAGCCGAGGAACAGAGAAGCTGTGGCTGCCCCTGGATCCCTGGAAGTGTCCAAGGCCAGGCTGGACAGAGCTTGGAGCAACCTGGGATAGTGGAAGGTGTCCCTGCCATGGCAGGGGGTGGAATTTGATGATTTTTAAGGTCCTTTCCAAACCAGGCTGTGATTCTATGAAGCAGAAGGACACACGCTATCCTCCCTGACAAAGGTTTTGGTTTAAAATGGGTCACTCAAGTCCAGAACTACCGCTGAGTACAGCAAATCATTTGGAAAGCTTCAGGGTAAAAAAGAATTGAACACTTTAATGTGACAATTCTTTGTAATCACTTGCGTATTAGCAGAACAGCAAAGGTGAGTTCCCATTGTTAGTGTTTGCATTGTGTACCTGTGTACAAGAGGGTTAAATATCCAACTAACATAAATATCTAACTATAGATACTGAATGTGAGCTATTGATGGTACTTAGCACACAAAAAGCCAATCAGGCTAATTAAAACCATGTTTCCTCAGATTACACCTGTTGGGGGAAGTATCAAGGGAGAACTAGGGCTTTATCTGCAAACTCATGCCTGCGCAGGGAAATTGTATTTGACAAGCTGGTTTATAAGAATGTTCCTACAAAAGAGGGAGATGAAAGGCACTTAAAAATCACAGCGCTGCCTCTGGTTCCCACACCAGCATCAAAGTGCTGCTTCCCCTGCTTGGACAGGGCTTTGAGGATATTCCCCTGCTTTAATGATCAAGCGTGCAGGAACAGCTCTTGCACTGATAATGACCCTTGATTAAGATGTTTGTTTAGGACGTTGTATTTTCCTCTCCAAGGCTTGTTGTTGGGCGCAGAGTGTGACAGTATCAGCACGGGGGCCACGCCGGTGAATGACAGACAATTCTTCTGGTGCTGGGACAGAGGGGTCACCCCCTTAAAAAGCGTCGTGTTTGTGTAAAATAGAGACCCTCGGAGATGATGAATGGTTTGGAGCAGCAGGAGGGGCTGAGGGAGCTGGGGAAGGGCTCAGGATGGAGAAAAGGAGGCTCAGGGGGGACCTTGTGGCTCTGCACAGCTCCTGACAGGAGGATGGACACAGCTGAGGTTTGGGCTCTGCTCCCATGGAATAAATGACAGGATGAGAGGAAACGGCCTCAAGCTGTGCCAGGGGAGGTTTAGATTGGATATTTGGGAAAAAATCATCACGAAAAGGATGGTTAAGCATTGGAGCAGTGCTGGCATCGCCATCCCTGAAGTGTTCAAAGGCACGTGGATGTGGCACTTGGGGACATGGTTTAGTGGTGAACACGGTACTCAGTAATCTTAGAGGGCTTTTTCAGCCTTAAGGATCCTGGGATTCGTTTCTGATTCTGATGCTTTTGGACACGTGCACCCCAGCCTCCCCCATTAATGAACCTTTACTAATTAAGCCCCCACGGACAGGACCTGCAGCGAGTCACAGTTTCTCCCTATGAGACAGCCTCCCATTTCCCCCTTTGTCCATAAACACGGAATTTTCAGTCCCAGCACCCAGGGGAGCCCCGGGCCGCGATGGGCAGCGCTCCCCCGGGACACGCACCGCACCGGCGGAGCTCGGACCCGCCCTGGCGGCCGCCCGCGCCACTGCAGCCGCACCGGGCACCCGAGGGGACCGCGACCCGTGTGAGGTGCCCATGGGGCCGCGCTCCGCCCGACCCCGGCTTGGGAGCCGACACCGCGGTGGCACCGGGGAGGCACCGGGACGAGGCGCCCCGAGCGGGACTCGAACCCGTGACCTTCTGTCGCACGACTGCCCCAGCCGGGACTCGAACCCATGGCCCGTCCCGCCCCTGCTGCTCTCCAAGGGCCGCCGAACGGCAACACGGCCGGCTGCGCGCGCCGCCGTGACGTCATCGCGCGCCGCGCCGTGACACGTCGGCGGCGGCGGCGGAACCCCGAGCCGGATGTGCCAAGATGGCGGCGGCGGCCNGAGGAGCGCCGGGCCTGAGGGACGGGCCCCGGTGCCCCCGGTGCCCACCCCGCAGTGCCTCAAGGTGGGCCTCGGGGCTGTCGCAGCGCACGGAGCCGGCGGGTCCCGCAGCCCCGGGCCCGGCCCCCGGCCCCGGGTGGGGCGGGGTGCGGGGNCGGGTTGCGGTGCCGCAAGGAGGGGCGAAGGCGCTGCCGCAGTCGCGGGGCTGCGCTGCCCGGGGCTTTTCCCGCAGCGTTTGGGTTGCTCTGGGTGGTTTCCAGTGGGGCGGTGGGACAGGGACACGCTGCGGGGATCCGAAGGTTATTCCGTGGGGTGCGGGAGGGAGAAAGTACCGTCTGATGTTGGCTATCACGTATTCCCTTTGACAGCACACAGCGCTGGTCCCAGGTCAGGGTTGTTTTTCCGAGCTGTCAGGTGCCACAGGTCTGTGCAACTGGTGCTGACTCAGGAGTGCAGCTGCCTGAGAGCGCCGGGAGCTGCTGGGGTAAAGAGCTGGTGGTCAAGCTCCTTTAAAAATAAATGGAAATGCTTTGTGCTGCTTCTGTGCTTTTGATTCCCAAAGAGCTGTTTCATGGAGTCACAGACTGCTTTGGGTTGGAAGGGACCACAAAGATCTTCTCATTCCACCCCCTGCCATGGGCAGGGACACTTTCCACTGTCCCAGGCTGCTCCAAGCCCTGTCCAGCCTGGCCTTGGACACTTCCAGGGATCCAGGGCAGCCACAGCTTCTCTGGGCAATCTGTGCCAGGACTTCCCCACCATCACATGGAAGGATTTCTTCCTGGTATCTCATTAAACCTGCCCTCTGTCAGTTTAAAGCTGTTCCTTCTTGCCCTGTTGGTGCATTTTCATTGAACAACATTTGTAGCTCTGGTTGCTGCTTAGGAAAAGAGGGGTAGGAATCTGTCAGGAGCATTAAAGATGTACAGTGTGTTCAATCTGTCACCCACATGTGTGCAGATATGCTGCTGTCTACATGAGATAAAACTGAAAAAGTAGTTGCGGATTTTAAAGCTGCAAATCTCATTTTTCAGCTGTTTCTGTATTTGAGATTGCAGTTGGGGTTTTTTGTCACTTTTTGCTTATTAGGAATCTGTGTATGTGAACATGTTATTTATTGTTTGGTTCATGCATGTGTGAGAATGAGAGTAAAGATTAATCTTCTGTAACCTGCTTTGTGGGCTTACTTACTCTATTTAAGAGTAATTTACTTAGATAGGATTAAATTAATAATTAATTCTCATCAAAGAAATTATTTCTTCATATATGAAGCCATAGAGCTAGTCAGGTGAAATTAATTTTATAGCCTTGTCTTGAGGGTTTTAATATTTTTTTTCCTCTTTGGCTATGTTTTTTTGGTACACCTGGAAACAGCTTCTGCAATTGTTACTACTGATGACTAATGTTGAGCAGGCTGCTCTGCTTTATCAATTAATAAACCAGCTGAAAGTTAAGAATTTCCAAACTAGATAAAGCAGAGATGGATTGCTCTTAACTTGCGTGGTTATTTCTAAATTCCTTAAAATCAGCATTTCTGTTAATCCTGGATGAGGCACAAGGGAGGGTCAGTAGCACTGAGTTATCTTTTGTTTAAATTACCTGACATGGGCACGTTCATTTCATTTGGACTCAATTCCTCAAATCTTGCTTGCTTTTACTACTGTGTGCAGTCTGTTAATATTAACTTTGCTTCTGAGGAAGCTGATCCCTCGTATTGAACCTCTGTCATGCACCGTCAAAGATCCTGTTAGAGGAATGGCAAGTTCTGCCTTAAAGTAGGACTTTACACTTATTTTAATTAGCTAATTACTGGTACCAGCTGTTACAAAAATATGGTAAAGTATTAGGATTTTTTTAATGAGACACTGCAAGGAGTAAAGGCCACGTTAGAATTTTGGAAGTGGGTATTTAAGTTGGCTTTTGTGCTCAGCTGTGTTTCAGAAACAACTTTTCTATGAAAAACAGAACCATTTAGTAGATATGAGTATTTTGTTCAGTGAAGTTTGTGTTTTCCAGGATGTAACTGCCTTGGTAGATGGTTTAATTAGCTTTTTTTTCTCCCCAATCCAAAGTCTGTTGCATAAACCCACGAGTTTATTTGGAGGGGAGAGAGGAGTTTTTGAAGTCTGGTTAATACAGCAGAGAATGCGACAAAAAAGAAATGGGGATGCCCAGAACAGCATCAGGTTCCTTAAGTGTGTGGAAATTGGGATGGGTGTTTAGGCAGGGTTTCCTGGAAACGTGGTTGGCAGCAAGGTTGGTAAGCATGGCCAGCTGGAAAACCATCACCTCAGGATTGTAATAAGAGAAAACATTGCAAAGTCCTAAAACCTTTTTGTGAGCATTCATTGATGGAATTCAGCAACTGTGTTTTAAAAAGAATGATGAAGACACATGCGACTGATGTGTGAAACTGATGGAGCTTTAATGCTTCTTTTGAAGTCTGGTTTGTGTTGCTCTTCCCATCTTAATAAAACACAAATTTATGAAGTCTTAACTGAAGATAGGGCTATGGAATGTATGGATAGAGGGAGAAATTGAGAGTTTCTGTTGACTCTGAAAGAGGGACCTGGATTATACATAGGGCTGTTGGAGAGATTTTTCTTTAGGTGCTGATATCCAGTAAAGTCTGCGTGCTGTGGTACTTAACTACATAATTTATATATGTACATAACTGGTAGTTATATACATAACTATATATATTTATGAAATACATGTAGTTACGCATTGTTCACTCAGGATGTATTTTTGATAACTAGAAACCGGAAGTGTTTTGCATTTGAACTGTAACTATTAAGATTTTGTCCTGATTACAAACATCTGACTTTCCTGGCTTCCCGTTTTATTACTCTTACTGACAAGATGCTAAATCTTAAAAGAACTCCAAATAAGAACTGCACAGCTTTTTTCTTTTAAACAGAAGTGCATCTGGTATGGAACAATTGCTGTGGGTACTTCACTCTGCATATTGTAAACAGTATTTGTTGTGTACCATGAGAAAACAGGATTATCATATGTTGCTAAGGCTTCACTGAGCTCCACTGGACAAGTATTGATGAATTCCACTGGCTTTGTCAGCCTCCACCCTCCCCAGATTGTTAAGGGGTGATAAAATTGAAAAAGACACCCTGATTAATTGACTGAATTTCCTGTGTACCAGATTCCTGACTGGTATTGTTTGGGGTTGGAGTTGGATTACTTCCGAGCGTGTCCTTTCCACCCTGAAATGCAGCTGTAACCCTGAGACTGTGCCAAAGTCCCACTGGTGTTAAGTGAGAACATTCATTGATAAGTCAGGGAGTTGGTTGTTTTTCTGTCCTTAAATGCAGTTTTACTGTGCAGCATTCATCTAGAAGTGAGAATATTTGTGATGAAGATCCAATTGCCTTTCTCAGAATAAATAATAATACTGTGCCACGCAATATTTACTTGGTTAAACCAAATGTGGACTGTTGAGGATGATAACATGTGATGAATTCCTTCTTGGGATTCTTCTCATCTTACCTATGAAAGGGTCCATTCACACGGAGCACCAGTGCAGCAGGACTGAAGATCATCTCTAACAGAATTAGATAATGACTTCTCAACTCTTCATAATTATATTGAGCAGGGCACTGTGCTGCAGGCTCTGTTCCAGGCTGGTTGCTGTCCTGTGATGAATGTATCTGGGAAATGTAACAGTGGGATACCATTGGAGGGTTTAACACTAGTACAACTCTGAACCATGTTTAGTAACTCTTACTTGGATAGAATTCTTAAATAATGTGCATCGATACCACACAGCCTTACACTTCATTAGTGCTGGACTTGGATTTAGAAATTGAATATTTTGTGTCAGTTTCTTACATGTTGTGGAGAAAAAGAAGATTTTCCACTTCAACTTCTTTGACTGATTTTGTTTCTAAAATAAAAACTGCTGCATGTATTGTGAGAAAGAGAACTGATTTGTCACTTGCGTTGTTCCAGCAGGGCAGAAGAAGAAATCTCTCTCCTGCATCCACGGCCGGTTTGTCACCGTGTGACCCTGCCAGAAGGCCACCATGCAGCAGCCGCCCCAGCCTGTCCCAGCGGGAGCAGCTCCTCCTCCTCCCGCCGGCGTGGCTCGGAACATGTACTGGAGGAACAGCCCGCTGAGCAAACGAGCAAACGCCGCAGCTGCCCCGGTGCAGCCCGTGACAGACCCGTTTGCCTTTGGCAGGCAAACCCCACAGGGCCCCCCTTTGGATAATCCAGCCAAGGGCAATGCGCTGGCGTTCCCACAGCCAGCCCTTATGCATCCGCCGCCCTCCCGTGCCGGGGACAATCCTCATGGACCACACACGTCTCTATCAGCTCCTGTGTCTCAAGCAGGGATAAGCACCAGTACGTTTTCTAATGTTCCAGTTCCTTCTCCGTCCCCGGGGTATGTTATAAATAGTGCTGCAGAAGGGCATCCCAACGCGGATCTCGGACTCCGTGGGCCTGCAGTGCCGTTGCATTATAACCCAGGAGCAGCAGTGGAAAATTCTTTCAGTGTGCATCCTGGAATGGTGTCTGCAGCAAACAAACCTGGAGCCAGACAGGATGTGGGCAGAGATCCAAATGATGCACCTTCAGGACCCAACACGGCAGCACTCTTCCCACCACCTCCCCAGCAGCCTGGGTCCCAGTGGAGGCCAGTCCCAGGGAATCTGCAGTCTCCAGTTAGGAATTTTGTGCCCTATCCTGAGCCGTCTCCTCAGACTGATGTTCATAACATTTCTCAGCCTTCTGTCAGCACTTCTCACCCTCCTCCACACACAAATGTCCCACAGGGTCCTGGACACCAAGGTATTCCACAAAACATCATGCAAGCGCCTTTATCCGCTGGTTGTGAAAAGAATGGGAAAAATGGCCCTGCAAACAGCAGTCAGCACATGAACAACATCCAGCCTGGAAATGTGTTTAGGCAGAACACAGAAATGACAAACCCTTGGTTAAACCAACCTTACCAGGAACAGTTTTACCCACAGCCACCTTTGCAAGACTCTGGTTTTGTCCTTCCCACAGCTCAGGAAAACAACCCCAAAAACCAGTCTCCAGCTATGTCTGAAACATCAAATAGATCTATTCCCACAGATCGAGATCCAGGAACTCTCTCCATGTTTTTCAAAGGGGATGAGGCAGAAAATGAAGAAATACTCTCATCTGAAAAAAATTACGTAATGGAGAAAACAGAGTTTGATGCCTGTCAGCCAAATTCAGCCTCCCTGTATCATCAGCCTGTGCATCCTCAGCAGGTGGCAACCAATGTTCTCTCTCAGGCACAGCTTGGTACAGGTTCAGCTGGTGAGATGGTACAGAAAGGAATGGATGTCCAGTACTTCCCTAAAATTGTCAGTCATCAGGAGGCACAGGCTGCTAAGCACTCTCTGTTTGCTGGTGATGACAAGGCCCAGAGAGGTGACACAGCTGCTGGGTCCCAGTACGAAAATGTGGAGAACCTGGAGTGCATTCAGAATCAGGAAGTGCTGCCAAGTGAACCCCAGAACATCAATGCTTCATCCCCTGCTGCTGGTCCTGATCTGTACAGGTATGGATCCTTCCCGGGTCAGATGCTTCCAAAGAATGCTGTTGTGAGCCATGCTGAAGGAGGACCAAACTTGGAGGCACCTGATTCCTTACCTCAACCTGTCCGACCAGACAGCGTCTCCTCTAACTACAGCAACATTAGCCACAGGAGCACTTCCAGCTCAGCACGGCCCCCAGAGCAAGTCGGTACATTTATCCAGCAGGAGAGTGGGAAGCCTGATGAGGAATCCTCTGCCAGCTTCTTCAAACAGATTGACTCCTCTCCTCTGGGAGGTGATTCAGGTGAGCTAAACCTGAGCAAGAACTACCACGGCAATCTATCCCAGCCTGCCACTCCGAGTCCTCCTAAGCCTACAGGAGTGTTTCAGACAAGTGCAAATAGCTCTTTTGAACCTGTGAGGTCCCATGGAGTTGGTATAAAACCTGCAGAGATTGACCAAGCAAAGATGGTGGTTGAATTAAGAGAGAACCACTCAAACCAAAAGAATATCAAGAAAAACACAGCTGTGCCTGCTGCATCCCCTGGCAATCTTGAACAGCCACCAGATAATCTGGAAACAATTTACATGCCTCAGGTACACCCAGTGCCTCTTGCAGGCACTGGGGAAGCTGGAAATACTCTGCACTCTGGACCTGTTGTGGAAAATATACAATCAGTATCTGAGAGACGGTCCTCAACCAGAGGTCAGGGAGCTGTTAAGAAGTGTGATAGCCCAGCAACAACTTTATGGGCTCACAATGAGTTACCAAATTTTGGGGGAAATGTTCTTCTAGCTCCTGCTGCTCCTGCAGTGTACGTACCTGCCAAACAGACTGTGGAAGTCATTCAGCCACCAGAAGAAGGCCTGTCTAATCAGCAGCCATGTAAACCAGGGACTATTGCTGTGCAGCATTCCCAAGACGGAAATATAACTTTTGAAAATCTTGAGAATCCTCCCAAAATGGGAGAAGAGGAGGCACTTCAGTCTCAGGCAAGTTCTGGTTATGCAAGTTTATTGTCTTCTCCACCTACAGAGTCTTTGCAAAATCAGCCTATCCTGATTGCTCAGCCTAATCAAAGCTATAACTTGGCTCAGCCAATTAATTTTTCTATTTCTCTATCTAATCAGCTAAGCCACAATGAAAACAATCAGCCAATGAAGGACTCTGGAGTTGGGGACAAGCCTGCGATGGGTCCCCAAACTTCACACGCTGGTGGGGAAAACATGCCGTTACCTGTGATGCAAGTTGGATCTCTCTTAGTTAATGCACTTCCAAATACTAATCTGTTAAAACATAATTTATTACAAAGTCCTGTTAATTCCTCTGATGCTGCTTCTAATCAGCCTGCAAACTTGCTTATGAAAACTCCTCTTAATTTGGCTCCAGAAGGGCAAAAGAATGTTAATATGGAAGGCCTTGTTCCTGAATTTGCTAGCAAGCCAGGGTCTAACTCATCTGTTTCTCCTGGGACAAACCTTCCCAGTGGAAGTGCAAGTGGACTAGTCCCCCCTGTTAATTCCATAGCACAGGCTAATAATTCTGCAAATCAATCAAGTAGCAAAGAAGCTGCTGGAGTGCTCGACTTCACAGTGCCACGGACGTTGGAGAAAAGCAGCACAAGTAATTCTGTCCAGGTGCACAATCAGTCACCCTCTGGTGGTCCAGTCCAACAGGCAGCTGGTGGTGCTGGCCAGGTGCGTGCCGAGGTGCCTGACCAACAACATTTCTATCAACAGGTGACAAAAGATGTACAGCACCAGGCTGTATCAGACAGAGCTGCACAGGGAGCGCTGCCACCCCAACCACAAATGCAAGCAGCTCAAATGCAGCCACCAACATCTGGGCAGTCGTCAGTTCCTCCAGACTCCCAGACTTCCACAGGGGCTAAAGCCATGCAGCACGGGGAGAACCAGCTGCTGGGTAGCCGTCCCCAGCCTGGGGGTCCCCAAGAGGCAGGTTCAGCCCAGCCAAGGTACGACCAGACGAGTCCTGGGAAGCAGCCGGTGTCAGAACAGCCTCCAGGTGCTCCAGCTGGCACAGCCCCTCCTGCCACCACTGCTCAGGCAGTCCCACCCAACGGGCAGCAAGACCTGCAGCGTCCACCCTTGCCTCAGACTCCTCAGGATGTCTTTGGTCCACCCCAGAACCCTTACTACTACTACAGACATCCTTATGATGCTTACCAGGCTCCATATCCACCACCTTATCCTCCTGCAGACCCCAGGGCTGCAGCTCACCTTTATTACATGGTAAGTTTTTTTTTCCCCTTTCTTCCCCCTTAGTGTGTATTATTAATTTTCATTTTTGAGTTATGAATTTAAACAGTTGTGTCATGATCAACATTCATCAGAACATTCATGATAAGTATTTAAGTGTAGGGAAGATCCAGACCATAGTTGCTGATATCATTTCCAGTTGGCACAGATGTCACCTCATAGCAATTTTTGGTTCTTTGGAAAAAGCTGGCAGTTGTAACTGTCTTGGCTGTCCAGGTGCTCAAATTTGGTTCCTATCTGCTGCCTGAATTATTGATGGTTTAGCAGAGTGGTTGAAGTGCCTTTAGTTCAGACATAATGGGTTTTTTTCCTTAAGTTTAGGATATTAATAACTTGGCTATAACTCTTGTCACAGAAAGTATTGAAAGCTAAACTGTAGTTTATTAATCTGCATCTCTTCTGCTATCACAATTGTGCAGTGAATAGTGATTTTTGTTTGTTTTTAACTGTTAATTTTGGAGGTGTGAAGGCTTTTCCCTTCCCTGTCTTTTGCAGGACGACAGCTATGGGCAGTATGACCCCCGGTACCGACACTACGACAGCAGCAGCACTGCCTACATGGAGCCTGGGAGCTATCGCTATCCTGAGCCTGAACGGCCCAGTTCCAGGGCCAGTCACTGCTCTGACAGACCTTCCTCTAGGTAGGCAGCTCCTAAATGGAGTCAAGATCTGGAATACCCCAGAGCAGGGAGTGTGGTGATGCCTGTTGAAGTTTTACAGTGTAAACCACAGGGAGGAATTCAAAACCTCTTTGTGTGCTGCCCTAGGGATGGATGGTATCAAATGCCACATCTGCAAAGGATACCATTCCCCAGCCTTTTCTCTTGCTAGAGCCTTGTTATTCCTTTCATTCAGTTCTCTGGGGGATGGTGGTGTTTCTGCCAGGCAGGAAGCCACTGCTATGGCCTCAGTGCTGCTGTTTGCTGTGAAAACAGTGCAGGCCATGGTGTTATTAATCAATACTCATTTATTTTCTGCCTCGCACTTAAGCAGGGGCCCTTCATTCTGTTAATGACTGACACTTTTGCACATTGGTTGGGGTTTGCCTTACAAGCTCCATGGATACACAGTGGTTCAGGTGGTCAGAAGAGAGTGGTGAGTCAGGTGACACCATCCTGGTGCTGTGTCAGGGCCATTTGTCTGACAATTCCCTCAGCTGTGGATAAGCTTTCCTCACAAAGCTCCCAGGCTCTGGTCTGGGTGGCAGAGGTGCCATGTGGGCATGTCCCACCCACTTATTTCACTGCAGGTTTTAATTAGGGAAACTTAAAAGCCTTGATCTGTCTGATTATATGAAATAATTTGAGAGAGGGGAATAACGTGTTCAGATGCTACTTGAAAATGTTAAATAAAAGCAGAATTAAATCTCTAATTTCTCAAGCAAGAAGCAGCAAATTACCTTCCAGGGATTGCTGCTTTCTGATGATTATTGTGTAAGTGATTTGTATGAACTTCAAATTAATGACAAAATGTTGCTGTTGTTATCTGCTGGGGGGTTTACAGGTTTCTAACAGAGAAACCCCAGTTATCTGTTTGGAAATGATTAAATCCTTTGTAGTATTTGTCTGTTGTTGATAGTTCCCTCATGGAGCAATGATCAAATTACAAATACAACATTTTGCTTACCACCTCCACATGATTATAGATGTATTTTGATCTTGAGGAGCACAAAACAATGTCTGTAGCTCCGTGTGATAACTTCTACCATTTTCTGAAGTGAATTTTGGTGTGCTGTGAGCTCTTGAAATGACATGATAACCTGTAGTAGCACTTCCTGGTGTGTACTCCTCTGAGGTACTATTTTTAGAAGAGGCTGCAGTTTCTGTACGTGGCAGTGGGCAGATCAAAGCCTGTTAGAAGTGGCTCTGTCAGGGTTGATGTGTGGCTGCCAGTGCAGTCAGACATGGACTGTGGTGTGATGCTGCAGGGCAGCAGAGCTCTGTGTGTGTGTGTGAAGCTGCCCTGACTGTGCCGCTGGTGGTGATGCAGCTTTGTAAACTCAGCTTGGGCGAGGGAATGACATCTCTCTGGAGGAGGCTGGGGAGACTGGTTGGGTGGCTGCACCTGATGTGATAAGATCAGACCTCCTCCTCTGCAGAGCGAGTGCTGTGTTAGCACACTTCCCACACTCCTTGACTTGCTGGGCCACTTTGGAGTTTGCACTTTCAGTTGTAGGACCAGTTGTAGAGAAGGGTGGAAGTTCCCATCACTGCACACCGACATTAAATATCTTCACCTGCTCTGTGTGTGTGCACGTGTGTTTGTGAGTGTAATGCACCTGTGTAGGTACAAACATACATATGTATACATATATATATACATTTACGTGCATGTACATACATGTAGACACTGCATTTTTAATCTAATATTCATCCTCTCTCTTTTTCCAGAAATTGTAGGATAACCTAAAAAGGCTCCTGATTTTTCAAGTATTTGCTACATCTTGCTTTTTCCATCCGAAGGATTCTAATAATCTTTTTCTGTGCACTGTCTCTTACTTTGCTGTGTTGGTTTTAGCCACGTTCTTGTGCTTGTTTGAACAATCAGCTCTGTAAAGGAGTTTTTTTTTCATCATAAGCAGTATAATAAAACAGTGTTAAATTTGGAGGAGCCATTATTTCTAAATGAATTGTTAAATTATTGACTTCTCTGTTGAGACAGTTCAAAGGATGCAAATTATAGCAGTAGTTTCTGTGATTAATTGCCTGTAAGTAATTAAACTTATCACCAAAGCAGTTTGCAAAGCCACTAAATTATTGTATGCTAAGGGCTGTCAGCTTTTGATGGCACACAGCAATTTAGTGGTATATTGGGTTGTAAAGTCCTAATTTTATGATTCCTTGATTTCCTGGAAATGTATTATTTTAACTATGAAACTCTACCTAATCCGTTGTAGCATAGAGTTTTTCCTATCTCCTGCTGACTTTAGAAGAGGTTAAGGAGGAATAACAACTTTTTATACTTGTGTGCTTTCTTTCAGGCAAGGGTATCCAGAAGATTATTACGGAAAAAGTGGATGGAGTGATTATTATTCAGGCTATTACCCAAACTCTTATGATTATGGAGGTAAGGTGTCAAAACAAACTATATTTTTTCCATAGAAAATGGCAAATTTAAACAATAATTTATGGGGAAGAGGAATTTTAAGATCAGAGAATCCACATTAATACAACTGGTGTCCTTTCAATGACCAGCAAGAATAAAATTATACTTACTGAAAATTGATCTTTTTGCTCACTTCAGTTCTTAATATCTTGAAATCCTCTCTGTATGTTTTTTATATAGTAGAAATAGTAAATAGAAAATAAAGTAAGTTTCTTCCTCACTTCACAGTACCTTTCCTGTGTGAAAACACTCCATTGTAAGTGTACCGAACAGTTTTGTTCCATGTGTTGCAAGGCTGCCTCTCACTGGGGTGTGTCCTTGGTGTGTGACCTGAAGGCAGACTTGTAAAGTGAATTTTAGATGGGTATAAACAGAAGGTGACTCATGACTGGATTTTGGTTTTGTCCATCATTATCTAAGTGTTCACTGAGACGTGCTGGCATTGGGAGTCTGGAGGTAATTGCTTGTGTAGTGCCTGGGAGGGTTTTAAGCAACATCTGTCCACATCCTGAGATGTTTTGCATGACTGATGACAAAGATTCTGTGAATGTCATAACAAATATTGGGATTGAGTTTTAAAGATGTTAGGAAAGATCTGTCTGATGGTAAACACTGTCCCTTCAAGAGTAACTAACTGTAACAACCATGTTTCTCTGAAAGATGTGAAATTGCTTTTTAAGGTTTTTTTTAGAGTAAAATGAGTGGACAACTTTATGTAGCTTTAAGTAAATTACTTTGGTTTTGCTTTGTGCTTCAGGACCAAACCAGCTTATAATTAAAGAGAAAAGAGTAGAAAAAGATTATACACAAAGACTTCTAATACCTGAACCATTTCTTTTTCTTTTCCAAAGATCCAAGTCGCTGGGAACGATACCCATATGACCCCAGGTACAGAGACCCGAGAAGTTACGACCAGAGGTACTGGTACGATGCTGAGCACAACCCTTACCAGAAGAGAGAAGCATATCCGTATGGCAACAGGTTTGTCCAGTCAATTCATGTTCTCCCAATGCTCTTTCCAGAGCTGGAGCAGCAGATTCTCTGTAACAGACTGTTAAAATGCAGTGTTACACATATTTCACAATGTTGCTAGTCCTTTCTGTAGCTTTAACATTGGTCATTGAGGAAAACCAGATGAGCTGTCACATCACTATGAGAGAAGGATTGAAGGGAGCAGCACTTGTTTTCAAACCAGCTGAACATTTAAAATAGGGTTCTTAGAACAAACTCTGAGTATGATATGGTCTTGATCTCAAACATTCTGGATGAGCTCCTTGAAGGAATGTCAGTTTGTTTACTGTAACAACAACCTCAGTGTAGGCGGTGATTTAAATTTAAGAGCCCTTCTGAAGTGAGGTCCAGTTTTCCTGACAGTCTCCTCCCTCAGGACCGTACAGGGATGGTGGGAGCAGGACGGGCTGGGCAGGGATGGCACACAGCAGAGCGGGCCAGGCAGGGATGGCGTGAGGAGGACAGGGCTGGGCAAGGGATGGCGTGAGCAGGATGGGCTGGGCAGGGAGCTCAGAGCAGGGAGATGGAGCGGCAGGATGGGCTCCCCCAGACTAGCCTGCAAAGGGTGGCAGGTCACCCGCGTGTCGCATGCGTGTCGCATGCGTGTCGCATGCGTGTCGCATGCGTGTCGCATGCGTGTCGCATGCGTGTCGCATGCGTGTCGCATGCGTGTCGCATGCGTGTCGCATGCGTGTCGCATGCGTGTCGCATGCGTGTCGCATGCGTGTCGCATGCGTGTCGCATGCGTGTCGCATGCGTGTCCCGTCACACTTTGACAGACAGGCCTCTGCTGAGGAAGGTGGGGACCTCCCTTAGACTGGAGAATGTGACTCCCCTTTCCCTCCAAATTATTGTAACTTGGATATCAAGAGCTTTCAGGCAAGGATAAGGGAGGGGGAGTAACAGTTCTTTACTGGTATTGCTAACGAGGCAAACAATTAACAACCACAGCAGCAATAACAAACAAAACCAAACCTGGTGGCAGATGTCCCTGGGCTGCCAGGCACTTTTCCTTTGGTGCATCCTTTGGTGGCTGTGCTCATCGCTGCTCTCTCTGTCCGTCAGGAATGACCGATACGAGGATAACTGGAGATACGATCCTCGGTTCACCGGGAGCTTTGACGATGACTCGGAGCCCCACAGGGATCCCTACGGCGAGGAGTTTGACCGGCGCAGTGTCCACAGTGAGCACTCGGGGCACAGCCTGCGCAGCTCCCGCAGCGTCCACAGCCGCCAGAGCAGCTTCAGCTCTCGCTCCCAGCAGGTGAGTTCAGCTGCACACACCAACCTGGCACTTGCTCTGTTGGGGGGGTGGGTGAAACATTAGAAAATAAGATTTCGGGGAATGTGTATTTTGAAAACTTTGGTAAGTTAAAGCTGTTTTGTAATATAGTTTTGGACTTAATACTTGTCACAGTTGTCAAGAGAAAACTTTAACCAAAATTAGCACTCAGCTGTGCAAGTTGCCACACACACAGAAATGGAAGATTTCCTCTACTTAATCCATTTGTTGTTCATGAGATCTTTGCCTTCCCTGTGCTTGGCTGTAGTGGACAATGTGCCTGGCTTTGTGTCATGTCATTTTTCTCATCACAAGCATGACTATGTTACTGAACTTGGGATGTGTTAGAGGACTAACTCCATATTTGTAGGATCTTATTTTGACTTTAAAAGCAAAAACCAAAGCTAACTGATTACTCATCCACTTACACCACAAGTGCAGATACCTGAAAACCTCAGAGCATATTTGGCTAATTCTTGAGGTACAGTTTTTGCTAGTGTAGTGGGTCATTTTACCTGCAGTTGGTTCATGTGTTGGTTCATCATGTTTCTTGGAAGTTTAGGTGCTTTTCCAGTCTGAATTCCAATTCATTTAGTAATATTTGAAGTACCACTGGAAATCATTTAGGCATTAATCTTTAGGCACCTGCAGCCTTTCGGCATTTGTTAGGTTTATTGAGTTGGAATTCTCTGTCTGTTACAGCAGAGGTGAACATTATTTCTGACCCACAGTTGTTGGTAACAGAACTTGTGCTATAATCTTGCTTTTCACACAAGCACATCGAAATTCTTTCGTGGGAGAATTACACGTGCTTGGATGTGATCGGATCAAATGGTGGTGAAGACAAATGGGGGAGAAGACAAAGATAATTAATTATGTGCTGTAGCCTGTTGCTGCAGCAGAGCCTGCAGGTCTCGCAGGGGGGCTTTCTCCAAGGCAGAGTTGCAGTAAGCCTGGTTCACAAGGAGCATGGAGAATGGAAGCTGTCAGGAGGGAACACTCACTGTCTGCAGTGCTGCTTGCTTTGTGTAACTCCAAGCTCCCAGCTAACCCTCACTAATCTGATCTGTTTAGAGCCAGCTCTATAGGAGCAGTCACGATCTAACGGGTAATGCCTATGAAACTCCTGCGCAGGCAGTGTCACTCCATGCAGATTATCCCTATGGAGGGTATGATCCCAGCTTTGATGGACAGCAGCCTTTTACAGACTATGGCTACCCTGCTGAAACAGGCTGGTCAGCTGTGGAACAAGGTATGGACACACTGGGGAGGGAGGAGGGAAGGTGTTGTGCTGTAGATACAAACCACTTTCTCTGGAAGAGCTTTTCTGAAGTATGTTGATGTCTGGCATTAGCTCTTTGAAGATGTGTTATATATTTGTACAGGGATCACAGAAATGTGTCTGATGCTAACAATCAAAGCCCCTGCATTTAAAAAAATAAGTGGATTTTAAAGGTCTGTAGTCTAGTTTTGTTCTAGTCATTGCCAATCTTCAGATATGGGACTTTGGAGCTATTTAGATGTTTGGGACGATAATGGAACTGATTAATTGTTTATTACAAAGTTCAGGCAAATTAAATGACAGAGTGTTTTCCTCTAATACTGCAGGATTATTGAATTGGATAAATACATCAGCAAGTTTACTTACTTGCAAGACAGGTTACCTGTTCTTATTTTATCCTTTCTCCCCATTTCAGCACCTTTAAGGCCCTCAACGCCTGAGAAATTTTCAGTGCCTCATATTTGTGCCAGGTTTGGGCCTGGGGGCTTCTTAATAAAAGCACTGCCAAACCTGCCTTCTGAAGGGCAGCCAGCTCTGGTTGAAATCCACAGCATGGAGGTAAAGTTTAAAAAGGAAAAATGGGAAGTAATGGTATAAAGGTCTTTCTTCTGGAAGGGGTGTAGGGAACTTGAATCTATTGCTTCCTGATTTCTTTTTTTGTATGTCAGTGCATGTATCTTTTTCTGTTTAGGTTGTAATCGTAAGTAAAACAGTTAATTTAAAAGTTCTTTTCCTCTGAGAGATGACTTAGTCATGATCAGATCATCCAGCTCCTTGTAATTTTGTTCAGGATGATGTAGAGTAACTTGGATGCAAAGTAGATTCCATAATTTATCATCCTTGTGCTGGTTGTCACAAAGTCACCCTTTGTATTTTGTTTAGGAGCAATAGGCTTGATTACACTATGGGTTATGTTCAGGTACGGGGTTCTATTGGTATAAAGTAAAATTTATAGTTAGAAGAATTTCTTACACACTTCTTTGTGTTTTAGACTATGTTGCAACATTCTCCAGAGCAAGAAGAAATGAGAGCATTTCCTGGTCCTCTTGCTAAGTATGTTCTCACTGTTTTCAGAAATAACTTTCGTGCATTCAGAATTCATTTCTTCATTGAATATTTCATTGCCTGTAAATTACAGGATTTAAACTGACTTAAATATTTGTGGCTTTTCACCTGCTTAAATAATACATGAGCTTTAAATTTATTCCTCAGACTAATCACAAATAATGACCTGAATGTTTACATTAGACTCATAAAAAATCTTTTTTCTCTTTTTTTTTCCAGGGATGAGACCCATAAAGTGGATGTTATTAATTTTGCACAAAGTAAAGCTACACAGTGCTTTAAGAATGAAAATTTAATTGACAAAGAATCCGCAAGTCTGCTTTGGGACTTCATTGTGCTGTTGTGCAGGCAGAATGGGGTATGTCTCACTGGTCGAGTTTTTATCTACCCTAGAGTATTTTATACACAAATAGTTTTTGTGTAAAGGTCAGGACTGTGTTGTAGTCGCTGATCACTGTGTTATAGTTCACAGATTGAATGAACAGGTGAACTGGGCACTCATCCTCAGGTGCTCAGAGCTGCTGATATTCACATATTGCTGTTGAAGTGACAAATAAAATGAAAGCAGTGTTGAAATAACAGATGTTTAAAATTTTCGTTTTCTCTCTAAACACACAGACTGTGGTGGGAACAGACCTGGCTGAACTTCTGCTTCGAGATCATAAAACAGTGTGGCTTCCTGGGAAGTCCCCTAATGAGGCAAATTTGATTGATTTCACTAATGAGGCTTTGGAACAAGTGGAAGAGGAATCTGGTGAAGCCCAGCTCTCATTTCTCACTGATAATCTTCTAGCCACAGTTGACAGTTTTGAGAAGGAGACTGAGAGGTTCAGGGAGTTGCTGCTTTATGGCCGTAAGAAAGTGAGTGCCTGCGCTATGACTTATTTTTACAACTTTTGTAGTGCATATACTATTTCATGGCACTACGCTACACTGATACAGAAAACGTTTTGCCCTATAGTTTATAATCTAAAGCAAAATTATAGTCATGTGTTAGCTTTCATCTAAACAAACTTACTTTGATTTGGTCACAAAGTACTACTGTAAAACTGTTGTTGTGAGTAATATGTGAAGCTATTCTCAGGAAACGAATTTCTGTCTTGATTAGGATGCTTTGGAGTCTGCCATGAAGCATGGCTTGTGGGGTCATGCTTTGCTCCTTGCCAGCAAAATGGACAGCAGGACACATGCAAGAGTGATGACCAGGTACTGGCTTGTTGATTAGTAGAATTTGGCTGCCTGTTCTGCTAGTGAGATGGAGACTTGGTGCTCAGAAATCTCAATGTCAAAATAATGGGTTTTCCATATTAGTTCATGCAAGAAATATGCTTTAATTTTACTGTGTATTCACTTATAATTTGTTACTTTTTATTCTGGGGTTTTCTGGCTATAAATTTAAACCTGAGAAGTAATTCTTTGCCACCTGTTCCATTTTAAAGGGTATTTGAACAGTGTCATCTGTGGCCTTTCTTGGAAAAAACCTCAAAAACTCAACTATCAATTTTGTTAAAGTCAGCTGGCTTGGGGACAACCCAGAGGTTTTTCCTAGCTTGGACTGACTGATGTTAGAGTGACAGACCCAGTTCACCAGTAATGTTTTGCTTTTGAACAGAATCCACTGGGAAATTTTCAGTGTAGTATTTTCACACAGCACTTCCTTCTCTTGAACTAGGGTAGATTAATTGCCTCTGAGAGCTGAATAACATTTTGACTGCTTACCCCATGTTTGTGTTTTGTTTTTCTCTGCAATGTCTCCGTAGGTTTGCCAACAGCCTCCCAATTAATGACCCTCTGCAGACTGTTTACCAGCTCATGTCTGGAAGGATGCCAGCTGCATCCACGGTAAGATTCACTGGGAGCTGCTGGGGGTGGTGTAGTTCCCAACAGAAATCTTTCCATGTGCTTTCCTAGAATGTCAGATGAGTTGTTTGGATCATTTTTAGGTTGAAACACTTACCCATGCAGAGCTCCAGTCACTGATTTGACCTAGTAATTCTTCTAATTTTAGTGCTGTGGAGATGAGAAATGGGGAGACTGGAGGCCTCATCTAGCAATGGTGTTATCCAACTTGACCAATAATGTGGACTTGGAATCCAGGACCATTGCTACCATGGGAGACACTCTTGGTAACTCTTGGGGAATGAACAGGGTGATGACTGAAGGAAAAGCTTTGATTGTTCAGCTTATTTTTTTGAAAACAAGCCATTTCTATATAAAATATATAAAGCGGAGCAGTTTTGTATGGGCTTGTCTCTGTTGTGGAGGCATTTGAATGCAAAGCCAAACAATACAGGACAAAAGTTACAATGTGCCACTGAAATATCCTGAGCTCTGTCATTTATTTCTCTACAGCTTCTAAAGGCCTGCTGGATGCTGCTCATTTTTGTTATCTTATGGCCCAAGTTGGGTTTGGAGTTTACACAAGGAAGACAACAAAGCTTGTCCTAATTGGATCAAATCACAGGTTTGGGTTTCTTTTTTTTAACACAACTTTTTTGATGCAAAAATGCAAGCTTGTGAGACTGAATTGCACTGCTCCTCTTGTCCTCACTAGCCACAGCTGGTTTTGAAATAACTATTTGATGTCCTGTCTTGTCAAGTTGTTGATATTTTGTGTCTAACGGAGATGTGTGTCTGACTTTAATTGACAGATCTGTGTTTATTGTCAGCATGTATAAACTCAAATAATATTTTTCTTCTCCTATTTGAAACAGCTTGCCATTTCTAAAGTTTGCCACCAATGAAGCCATTCAAAGAACAGAAGCCTATGAATATGCACAGTCACTAGGAAGTCAGCCTGGCTGCTTGCCCAATTTCCAGGTGAAGAGCTGTTTCTGTTTTGGTTTGGTTTCTGTTTTGGCAGATTTCGTGCTTTTAATCTCTTATGTGCTGTAGTCAGTGTGGCAAATACTCTTTTTCCTTAAAGTTTAGATGTGATAATGGGATATCTGAGCTTTCAGCTGAA
The DNA here is from genome assembly GCA_013397895.1 of Origma solitaria. Lineage (NCBI taxonomy): Eukaryota > Metazoa > Chordata > Aves > Passeriformes > Acanthizidae > Origma > Origma solitaria. The sequence goes on from VZRL01004035.1 coordinate 504,934, forward strand.
ATGTCAGGCTGCCTTTTATTTGTTACCACTCAGAGTGTTGAGATCACTTGGTTTGTTTGTCCTCTTGCCTCCCCAGGTTTTCAAGTTCATCTATGCCTGTCGGCTGGCTGAGATGGGCCTTGCTGCCCAGGCCTTCCACTACTGTGAAGTGATTTCCAGAACTGTCCTGAAAGATCCACATTACTATTCCCCTGTGCTGATTGGCCAGCTAATCCAGGTAACGTGAGGAGGAATTAAGTATTTGTGGCTGGATATTACAGCTGGGAAGCCGTGGCTGATGAACTCAAGTTTTACAATGGTTCCTTTCCTCAGATGTCATCCCAGCTGCGCCTGTTTGACCCTCAGATAAAAGAAAAACCAGAACAGGAGTCTTTTATTGAACCTTCCTGGTTAGTAACACTTCGACATGTGGATGGACAGATCAAGGTACAAGTGTGTGCTTTTATATGTGAATTATTCCCTTTAAAGTATTAGCGTAAATCCAGTTTTTAAAATGGTTTTGTTTACACTGCTAGTCACAGAAACATAGGAAGTAACCTTATATAGTCATGTCATTAATTGCAAATGTTATGATGTAAACCAGGTGAATTTACCACACTTTAATGCCCTGAGATTCAATACAGCATAGTTATATGAGAAAGGTTTTTCTTAATACCATAATGCAAGGAGAATTGCAAGACTCACTAAGTTGCAGTAATCAGGGGATCTGCTTGCCATAAAAATATCTTGTGTGTGGATTAGTGTTGCTAGATTGTAATAGAGTGGAAATAATTATCATTTATTTAAAGAGACGTGTTAGAAATTTGAACCCTGGCCTAATTAACTGTGTTTCAATTTAAAAGCAAATAAACTCTTTAAATGATTTCGCTGAACTTGGCTTATAAATGGCTGACAACTCCTTTTTTGACTGAATGCTAAAAAACTGCTTTCACACCTGAGAGTTCCTTTGCTCTGTATTTCCTTCATGATGAACTGAATGTCTGGTTAGTAATACCTGTCTTTTTCCTGCAGGAGGGTGCAATAGCCTACAACACAGACAGATCCACTCCCCCTCCATATGAATGTAGTACTCCCAGCTCTGAACTGGACCGTGCCAGTCAGTGTGATGGGGGAGGAGGCTGTGACGTGGGTCCAGGTGCTGAAAATGCCTTGTTGGCGTCCTTGTTACCCAATATGGCTCAACAGATGCAGAGTGTGCAGCTGATGCCTTCAGGTTGGTGTTTCATATCATCTATGACAGAGAACAAACAAAGGTTTCAGGTTTCTGATACAAGAAACCACTTAAGGGGCTGGTTGGAACAGAGAGATATCACTTCTGTGTTGTATCATTCACAGGGGAAAAGGCTCACACTGGAATTTCTGTTTAATTATAACTCCTAATTTTGCTGTTTTCATGCTGCAGTACCTCAGGCTGTCCTCGATGGCTCAGCTGCCATGATTCCTCCTGGGGACCAGGAATCTGTCCGAAGTGTCCCCTTCTATCCAGTGGCTCCTCAGCCTCTTGGTCCAGGAGCTGGCTTTGTACCTCAAGGATTTTCAAGCCCATATGGAACTGAACCATCCCCACTATATTTAGGGTCAACACTACCCCCAGGAGGGCCACCACAAGAAATTGAACCACGGCCAGAAGAGCAGACAAACCTGGAAACAGGTCTGGGATCTTAAAAAACAGCTTTCCTTCCTTATAGACAGAATGAAGTGTTTTGGGGAATAATTCAAAATGTTTTAATATTTAAAAAAGAGTAAGTAATGTTTTGGATAATGAAATTTAAAAACAGCATGTAATGGTATGGAATCATCTGTAGAAAGTTGTAGTGTTCATCCTGATTACTTGGCTTACTTTAAAAGTGAGGTCAGAATGTGCAGATCATGATTTACACCCTGAGAGATAATCCCTGAGTGCAGTGGGATTGGCAGTTCTGTTTCCAAGGTGTGTAGCTGGAGCCTCAGGGATTTCTGCCTCTGAACATGAGCTTCTGTGACAGCAGAGCCTGACACATGTGGAGAGAGGCAAACTTGAGTTTGGCAGAGTTTGAGATGAGAGGAACTTTTAACTGCTCTGTGTTGATGGGTGCATCCCTCAGCCTGCTCTGGCCTGTGTTTAGAACAAGCACAAACCCAGACAGGAGAGGAAAAATACTACAGCAATTGCAGCTCTCGTTCTTTAAAAGACCAGGTTTTCTCTAGCACAAAACTCATAACTAGTGAAAACTTTTGCCTCAGAACTATTTGTGGGCCTTGGGGGCTTTGGGGTTTGTTGTTGGTTTGTTGTTGTTGTTGTGTCCCCCTGCTAACATAATGTAATTTTTTTTTTTAAGGAATGCAGAGAATTGCCCCAGAGTCTCCTTCACAAAACTCCTTCCCTGAACAGAGAGAGGATGATTTCTATGGCAGAATGGCTAACATGGTATTGTTATTTCATACCTCTCTTCAGCAAGTGGCAGCTCCATTTCAGCACAATGCAAACACAAGAGGATTTGGGGGCTTAGTATTCTTTTTCAGCAAGACTCGAAGCTTAGTTTTTAGAAGTCTCCAAATAACCAGATTAAATGTCTTTAATTGCATGGAAATTCTTGATTAAAAAATTAATGTTGTGTCAGATACTTAGCTGCTTGTTTACTATGCATTTATGTCCTGCCTTTAATCAGGCATCAGGACAAAGATCCATCTTTAGGTTTATTTTTTATTAACTTTTAGATCTCTTCTGTTTGTGGATTTTTCAGAGAGGGAGTTTCTTTAGCAAGATGAAATGTGATTCATCCAGCTGTGACACCTTTGTACTTTCCTGTACATTTATCACACAGGGCTATGGGCGAAGATCCCGAACAACCTCCGAGTCCTCTGCTCATTCTGTGGGACGAGAGAGATCCAACTCTGCAGCAAAACAACCCTCTCCTCCTCCCTCTGCTCCTGCAGCAAAAGAGACTAAAAAAGAAACAAAGAAGGAGGCAGCACCTAGAAAGGTAAACTTTCTTAGAAAGGTACCTAGAGCTGGAGGAGATTTGTTAGTAAATGTGGAAACCCCTGGTCCAGGGTACTGACTTGAGGTCCTGACTAAACTGTTTATTTCTATTTATTAGGTGCAACTCTGGGCTCAGAGTTGAAGTCCCTAATAGAAAATGTGTTCTTGCACGAAAGTTTAACTTGCCTGTAAAGTGAGGCAAGAATTAACTGAGAGGAAGAGAATTAATTGAGTAGATTTAATTTCTTTTTAGACTGGTGCAACCTGGTTTCGCTGGCTGATGGGAAAAGGAAAGAATGAGGCTCACCTGCCAGATGACAAGAACAAATCAGTAAGGCCCAAAAAAATCACAAAAACCTTTATACACTTGAATTTGTACCTAATGTTCTCCTGGATGACAATAAACATTGTAAAGGAATGAAAGATTATTCTTATTCTAAGACTGGCTTTTTAAAAAAAAAAAGTTATTTTAAACTTTTTTAGCAGCTTGCTTTGAGCTCTTTGTTTTTGACTGTGATTTTCTTTTAGATTGTTTGGGATGAGCAGAAACAACGCTGGGTTAATCTGGATGAACCAGAAGAAGAGGTAAAAATCTGAATCCTCACAATTTCTCCCAAGTGGAAAACAAAAATCTCTACTTGGCACACAATTTTCTTTTATCTGTTTTTGGCTCTTAAGAGCTACTTTTTACTGAATTTGGATTAAAATGTGCAACATCAGTCAATGATGTGACTGGAAATTTTTGCTCTCCCTGCAGAGTAAACCACCACCACCACCTCCAACAGGGTTTCCTAAAGCTGCCCAGGCTGCTCCCCCTGGACCTGGAGGCCCACCTGGTGCCTCTGTCAACGTGTTCTCCAGGAGAGCAGGTAACAGCCAGCACTGATATTTGAAGACTTTCTCCTGCATAAAATGTGAAGGCAAAATTCTTGACTTTTCCAGAGTTGTTTGGGAACAGTTGTCATCTCAGCGGAGCTGTGGCTTTGCTTGTTCCCATTTCCTACAGTGCTATCACAATATCATGATTGGGTATTACTGTTTGTATCCCTGGAGTGTTATTTTCTGATCCTGATGATGTTTTTAACCAGCAAACTGTTCGAAGTAGACGCAGGCGTGACTAACACAGGATTTATTTCTGTTTTTCTGCGTTTTGCCTCTGTTGTAGCTGGAAGCAGAGCCCGTTATGTGGATGTCCTGAATCCAGGAGGAGCCAAGGCAAGCGGTGCTCTTCCTGCCCCATCAGACCTCTTTGCCCCCTTGGCACCAATGCCCATTCCTGCCAACATGTTTGTTCCAAACTCAGGTATGTGGATATGATTGTGGGGAGGTTGTATGACTTATTTATGGTTATGGTGCATTTGGCTAAATCCCATTTCCTCTGTAGTTCCAGGGGAATCCCAGCCCATGGAAGGGAGTGGAGCAGCAGAGCAAACAGCAGCTGCAAACCAAACCAACCCAGACCCTGCTGCAGCTGTGGAACCAGAGGTGAGTTAGAAGGAGTGTCGTGTAGATAGAACTCAAACTTCTGATTCAAAGCCCTGATGATTCTGAGCAGTAGTTTCACAGCCACAGCACATAAAGCATGATGTTGTCGTAGGGACTGTGGTTTAACATTTTACTTGAAGAACAGGAGAAGGGAAATGCAAGTGAAAAGGGAAGGGGGAAGTTGCATTTCTTAATTTTGCAGGGCTGCAGGTTCTGTGGGTCCAGCATGTGCCAGGAAAGGGACTAAGAACATGAGAAGAGTCTTACAGTGCATGTTACACCTGCTTGATGTGTTTTAACATTGTTCTGCTTCAGTGGGATCTCTATCAGAAATGTGAAATAGTCTCACAGTAACGATGATAAACACAAGTGCCTTGTTTTTCTTTAGTACTTACACTCTGCAGCCCTTCCTCCTGGATCTGGACTTCCTGTTCCTAACCCTGATGGCTCCCAATCAGGCGAGGTAAGGCTTGATGCAAAGTATTTATTAATGACTTTTACAGTTAATTGTAGTGGTCTTTAAATGGGCCATCTGAAATAAGTAACTGATTCAGTTGCTGATGAGTAGCCAAGATGGGATATGACTGCCTCCAAAATTGTACAGGAAAGACCTCTAAGCCCATATGAGACATTCACCTGCCATCTCCTACATTCTGTGGTCTCCTTTTCCTATAGAGGTCAATTTACAAGCCTTTCTCAGAGTAAAATGTCAGTAGCAGTTTGAGGGTCTCTTCTTGCCTCCATGCATGCATATAATTTCACTAATATCAAGTGCAAGACACAAGGTGAATAAATTGCTGTGTGCCAGGCAGAGTAACATTACCTTTGTTCCTACTAAATGTTTTCTATACCTGCATAATTTTGTGCTTTAAGAAGTCCTTTTGATTTAAACTAACTTCTGGCTTTACGTTTGTTTTTGTTTTTTTTAACTCGAAGTTGGTTTAACCTTTGGCAGTGAGACTTTGACAATGAAATAAAACAACTGAAAGCTTGGGGCAGTGACATGCATGACAACTTTTTTTATTTGTGTTTTTTTGTATTTGTGTGTTCTTGCTGTTTTGTAGCTTTCGCGCTCTAGTTCAATGAGTTCATTATCACGTGAAGTAAGCCAGCATTTTAATCAGGTACATGTGGCTGGCCATTCTCATTTATGTTAACTTACTTACTTTCCCCCCCCCCCCCTTTATTTTGCATTTGCTCAAATACTAATGCTATTTTTAGTCATTTCCCCCTCATTTCACAGAAATATCATCAAAAGTGTAGATCATGATGTCGTGTTCCTTTTTACACTCAAACAGGGTCTTCAGTTTTGTGTATTTATGAGAGTGCATGTAATCCAGGCATGCTTTTTATTTATGTTCCTAAAAGATTCACATGATTTCATCATCTTTTTTTCTGGGGTACTAAAGAAATCAGTTGATTTTAAACAAAAAAAAAAAAGCAAACCACAAAAATCCTTAAACCAAACCAAACAAACCTCCTAAAAATACTCAATACAAGCAAAACTTGGTCATTCTGCTGCTGCCAGTCTCAAATTGATTATAAACCATCTGCAAAAGTCCCTGTAGGAATTAAAGGAATGCTTCATCTCAGCTGGAAGTTCCAGAGCTGTGGGGTCACCATAAAGGGGTGACACAAACCTTTCTGATACTTCTTAGTAAAGCAACACTTGATGTAGAATGTTTATTTTGGGGCAAGTCCTGAGGTGTACTAACAAAGGCAGAAGGTACTAATTGAGTGAAGTCGCACTGGTGTCTTTTGTTGGTTTTGCATGCTTTGGATCTGCAGAGCTATTTGCAGTTGGTGCATGTGACATTGTTTGGCCAATTCCTACATTAAGGCAGCACTGTTCTAGATCTGGATGCAAACTGTACCAGCACTCTGCAGTTGTTCCAATAGGCTGCGCTCTCCATATTGTTGGCATTATTCCTGTGAATATTTGCTCTGTAAAACTTAGCAAACCACATTTGAGATGCACTGGAGCTCTGCTCTTCTCTAATTTCAGTGTTTTCTCTTCCCAGCCTGCCGCTGTTCCACCCTCGGGGGCACCTTCAGCAGGAGCGGTACCGTTCTACAACCCCTCTCAATTTGCACAAGTGAGAAAAAGCCTCACCGTTCCTTTTCCTTATCCTTATTTATCCAACATTGCCCCCAGAGCAGCTGTGGCTGCCCCCATCCCTGGAAGTGTCCAAGGCTAGGCTGGATGGGGTTTGGAGCAACCTGGGGCAATGGAAGGTGTTCCTGCCCATGGCAGGGGGTGGAATGGAATGGGCTTTAAAGCCCTTTCTACCCCAAACCAGTCTGTGATTCTAAACTTTGAACAAAACATGATTTTTAACTTTACCAGCTTAATCTGACATGTTCCACAAAGAGTGTTAAATGCGCTCAGTCTGGCACCTGTTCAATTTAACAGGTTTCCATTCTACTTTATTCCCATTTTTTTAAAAATTTTGTCTCCAGCATGACAATTTTACAGAACATTTTGTTTATTCCTGTTCTTTTTGCAGTCTCCTGCAGCCACTGGAAGTTCACGACTGGGAAGAATTGGACAGAGGAAGTATCCAACATTGAAATAGAATACAATGGATTTGTATTTGGAATCCTCACTCATGTTCTGAGTACGCAAAGAAGTATTCAGCCTTATGGCATATGGTATCAGCTGCAGTTGACATGACAGAAATCTGATGATGGGTGATTTTTTTCATGGATCTCCCTGCTTGCACCTCATCTACGCAAACCATTACCAAACATGAAATATATGTAACTTTTCCTTTTCAAAACCTGGCTAGAAATAGCTTTGCTGTGATAAAAGAATAGACACAAGAGAGGAAATAGTTGCTGTCTGTTACAAAACCTGTTTGTAAATTGCATAGGCAATTTATTCCTTAAGTTTATTTTAAACCTTACTTAGCGTGACCTTCCAAGACATAGTTTCAGGGATTCCTTAATTTCTGAAGGATGCTCCCCTCCCAGCAGGGGTTAAAAAAAAGCAAAAACATGTCCACATTGTAATGTAACACTGTGGCCTTAAGAGGACCATGCACAATTGTGATGCTTGCAGCCAGGCCGTGCTTTGCCAGCGTGTGGAACCGGAGATGTTCCCCTGGGAGAGGCTCACCCAGGAGATGCCTCGTGCTGCTTTGGTGTTTGGGAGGGGGGAGGGGGCCACAGCTCATCCAAATAAATCGACCTATATTGAATGAAAACTGTGACTGTAATCTAATCCTAATTTGATCTGGATTCTTTCCTAGTCTGTATGTAGTTTGTGGTTTAGACGACCTGTAAAGCCAAGTGTATAGAGGGAAGGAGCTCTGTATCATAGCCAACGCTGTTCTCTTGACGAGTGAGTGTTCGTTTAAGTGCAATATGGTTACTTTGCTTTCTCTCAAACTGCTGGCACTCTGCAGCTGGGGGGTAACAGCTTGAAAGTTGTTTATTTTTTTCCTTTTTGGAGTGCCAGAATCAGTGTAATAATCCGTTCTTGAATCTCCATTACTAAAATAACCAAGGTCTTAAATAGCTAACAGGTAAATTTCAAACGTACTAAAAGTAGACGGATTAGACCTCTACGGATGGACTTTAAAATCTTTAGGTTTAATATAGGAAATCTTGGAAACCATGATATGCAGCGTTTATATTCACTGAAGAATCTGAATTATCTGCAAAGAGAGAAATAAACTTTAAATATTTATTAAATCATTAGGCCATATTTTATTTAGAACTTGCCACCAAACTATTTGATTTTACTTGAATTTCTGCCCAGGAGTAGAAGTAATACAAATGTGAAATTGCCAGTATTTGTCTCCAATTGTTTTGGGTTTTTTTCTTTTCCTGAACACCACTTTTCTAAGATCTTGATAGCCTTATGTATGTCCCAAAAGGTTTGTATGCAGCCCAAGTAAAACACTGTTTGGGGGGATTAGAAACCTTTGTTTGCTGGTCCATACTCAATTCCAAACGTGGGCAGCAGCAGTCAATGTGGTTTACTTTTCTATAATTGAAACCTAATCAGACACTTGGCTTTCCTCTAGTCCAGCCAGGCTGCTGATTATTTTCTCCTTTCAGTAGAGACTGCCAAACAACTTCATTCAAGGAGTCTCCCTCTGAGCTGGGAGCGGCTGTCTTTCCTAAGTGTGAGATTTGACACTGTAAATTCTTAAATAAAATATTTTGCGCTCTGGAGCACTTTCACATTTTACTTTCTTCTTGTGGTTATTGCTGTAGTGAGCTGGGTCGAGGAACCTCTCCTGTTTGTCCAGGAATGATCCGCGTGAGGAAAGGCAGCCTCGAGTGTTCGGTGTTTGGAACGGCTTGTGCATCAGAGCAGGTTTAGATGGGATTTTGGGAAGAAATCCTTCCCTGTGAGGGTGGTGAGGCCCTGGCACAGGTCCAGAGAAGCTGTGGCTGGGCCTGGATCCCTGGAAGTGTCCGAGGCCAGGTTCGATGGAGCTTGTAATGAGAGATTGGAAACTCTGTGATCTTTAAGGTCCTTACTAACCCCAACCCCTCTGCGATTCTGTGCTCAGTGTTTGTATCGAAGTGTTCAAAATTGAATCTTTAAGCTTAATCTAGGTAACTTTTAATTTTTTTTTAAGAGTAAAACGTTTCCTTTAAGCTTCTTTTTTAAACGCCGCCTTAATCCCGTGTCGTGACAGCCGCGACTGTGTGCCGTGGGGCGGCCGCTCCGCGCTCCTCCGGCCGCCGGGGGGCGCTGCCGCGGG